>JAZKJV010010670.1:0-546267 GCA_037367405.1 Ottelia alismoides | reverse complement strand
TAAAATAAGTTTCTAAAGTTTGCTAATTTGATTTATAATAGAACCTAAGTGATATACACACGTTTCAAGGCATTTTAAATCCGCAATTAACTCTTTAATTACGTTAAGAGTCGCAGTCCCCGAAACTGTGGATACATGTTCACTAAAATGATCATATATCGAGCATATTGAATCCAAATTACGCAAACTAAGATCCTACGGTTTACTTATTTAATGGGGAACAAAATGCAATTATTATCTTAGTGTTTAAACAATTTAAACAGTGTCCGGAAATAATCTCAAGATAGAGACGTGAAAATGAAATGCGGGAAAACTTTCGCAAACCCTAACGAACCCAAGTCGTCCTCGGTTCATGGATCACATCCAAAACCTTCCGACCTAAGGCTATGATACCACTTGAAGGATATGACATAAATCTTTAAGCACATCATGGAATCGTGAGCATCGTATCGAATACGACGAAGAACGACTAGTCGTACTAGTTGTTCTATGCAGCAGAAATTAAAATTTTTTTATGTTACGAAACCACATGATCCCATAACACTTCTCAGATCATTTCGTCTAAACCACAAATAAGTAATAGGATTACCTCTTGAAGCGTGGTTGCGATCGAGTCTCTAAATGAAGAGACCTCCTGTCTCATGTCCGATCCGACGGAGGAGACGCTTGCGAGCGTGTTAATGAAACACGTGCTTCTCGCAATCCCTGTTGATGATCCAAGCGGCGGATCACCTGATCTCAACACACGAGATCCGACATCTTCTTCACAAGCGAGGAGCACCAAAGGAGATGGAGATCCACGAGCAATTGATCGGGCAGTATAACGACGATGCTGCGGCGATGGAGAATCTCTCTAGGGCATCCATGGTGGAAGACCACACAAGAGAGAGAGTAGATGTGTAGAGAGAGAAAGAGAGAAAAGAAACTTGCGTTCTCATATGTGAGTAGAAGAGAAAAGGGGTGCCTCTCCTTTTATAATATTTTGGGATCCATGGATCTCAATCCATGGACAACACAAATCCAATTGCTCTCATTGATTGTGTTTCTTTTAATGGCTAAGATTTGTGTTGGTAAAACCAACAATAATTAATTTAGATTAAATGTATATTGATAAATCAATATAATTCAATCACCAAATTAAATCAAGATCTCTTGGAGATCATAGGAGAGAGAGTCCCTCCTTCCATGTTGGAAGGAGGGGACGGCCAAACATTCCTAATAGGAGTGGTGGCCATCCACTCCATATATATGGAAGGTGGATCTCATCTCTATATTGTAATCTCCAAGATTATGCAACAACTTTTGTTGGAAATTATTCTACAAAAATAATTCACAATTATTTTGTAGACATTGCAATCTTACCATTGAAAATTTTGTGAATCATATTCACAACACAAAATAAAATGTAAATTACATTTTCAATTCAATTTCTAATGTGAATCCAATTCACATTAACATTTAATTAACAAATGTAAATTACAAATAGCTCTCTTATATGTTATAAATCACATTTATAATATATATGACTATTATGGATATTGCTATCCACATTATTTATATCCATGATAATTAAATTACATTTAATCATCTTGGATTTCTATTCTCTTGTTCTCAAATAATATGAATCACATTCATATTATTCACATCTTTGATAATTAAATCATATATAATTATCGTCGATAACTTTCTTTATAATATGAATAAATTCATATTACTCATGATAATTAAATCACATTTAATTATCAATTTTCTCAATGCTCGGATACATAATATCAACAATGAAATTAAAATAGAACCCATTCAAGAATAATGCGTTTTCTCCGTAGATACTTGGAGATAAGGATAGGGTGATTGTATTGTTCCATGTATAGTGACTTGGATATTGGGATCATATCTCAAATCCAGATCGCGGGCCTCCCATAGATGCTTGATTAAATCAAGAACACAAATCTAATATTCTCATTGCTTCTGAATCACATTCATATCAATGTCCAATATTTGGACCAAGATCAGATTACTTCTCTACTGAGAGGAGTCACTAAAATCCAGACCCGTTTCAACACTCCCTGGAAATGGAAGCGTCATGGTTATACAATCGTTTATGATCACATCACCCTCAGGTATTCCCAATTCATGTGCATCCTGCATACTGGAAGACTCAGAATAAACCCGAAGTATTAGATCAACTTCATACTCTCTATTTCAGAGTTTTATCAGTAAGTTTCTCATTTGATCAATGGGAGTCGGTATCGATCATATACTTTCCAAAAGCATATATCATACCTAGGTCTTGATCATATACTTTCCAAAAGTATATATCAAACCTACAAATTTAGTTATACTTCCAAAGCGAGACGACTGTGTACAGAATTTGATTCTTTCCAATACCTTATGAGTGACCTCACGCCTTCCGATTCAGTAAATGAACCTGTATGATCCCTTTGAGAGATCATATTACTCATATGCCCTTATATGCACACTTGCGCATTGGTGTATAGACCTTGGTTAGGTCATCAACCTATTGGTCTGTCAAATGTACATATTCAGACATATAGTAACGCATCTATCTCCGGTCAGAGGATGCGTGCATGTATCATGACAGCATACGATATAGGACTTTGGTTATCTCGATCTCATTAAGTCAACTCTTTGACCTAACTAAGCCAACACCTTCAAATCTCTATTCCTATGTCAAGGACCTGCATCAAGAGGTCGGTCAGATATCAGTCTAATTGAGAAAGGATTGCCATCTCCTACTCAGGTTGGAGATCATCTCTTAACAATCATTTGACGGTGCTTGATGAGTCCTCAATCTAACTCATTAGATATTCATCCAAGTACCAGCCTCTATGATTCAATAATTGAATCAACAGTTGTATGATCATTAAGATGGTCATGGTACATAACCCTCATTGTACTAAGGGACCTATTATGCAAATTAGTTATTCTTCATTTCAGATCAGGGAATGATATTTGCAATAACATTTATTGCATAATGGCTCGTCGTGGGCTCACATGTCCAACAATACCCAGGTAGCTATCTCCTCTCCAGAATCGCTCACAACTGTAGTGATGTCCGTCTTCTTGGACACCACATGTAATGGACTGACCCACTTGGAGCCGGAGATGGGGTAGATAAAATCGGCGCTCCACCATTTCGAGATTTCCTTCATAACAACCTCTCGAAGGTTCGGGTTCAGCCGCCGCTGGAACTCACGCGATGGCTTAGCGTCGTCTTCGAGATAGATATTGTGGGAGCGTAGGGCCGAACTTATCCCTTGGAGATCAGCTACACTCCATCCTATCGCCTTACGGTTTATCTCAAGAACATTCATCAAACAAGATTCTTGCTCTCTAGTCAAATCTGTTGAGATAATGACTGGGTGCATCTCATGCTTGCCCGCAAGGAACCTATACTTCAGCGACTGCAGCAAGGGCTTCAGCTCTGGACAACTGGAAGCTGGCGGATCTGGTCTCTGAAAGGTCTGAGTGAAGGCGACAAAATCTGTATGGGAGAACTCTCGCTGAACATGGAAATCCGGTGAAGATTGCTCCGCTGGTGTATCTGTACTATGAATGGGATCAATCTCCATCCTATCTGCTGGCTCTGTAGAAATCAGACATGGAATCAACTCATCAAACTCTTCCAAATCAATATCTGACTCCAAGGGATCTGAATATGAATAAAAGGAAATATCTACTGCCTCGCTCTCCTGAATGAGATATGTTGTCTGAAATGTGTCTTCTGCCAAGAATGTGCTCTTCAAGCTCTCCTCTACTGGAATCTGTGCATCAGCGGGATCTGAAGGTAAGAGGATGGCTCGTGAAACAGGGTCTGACAAAGCGGTCTCGTCATCTGTGATCACAAAATTGCACTCCTGGTGGATGTCTCGCTCTGCCTCTGCCATCTTCTATGAATCTATAGGCGGCTCTGAGCAAGCTGAATCTCTCGCTCTAGTCTCATCGATCGTCTCTATTTGTATACTCTCGCCCTCTACACGAGTATACCTTCTTGTTATCATGATTGGACACTGCCTTGGCTGTTGCCAAGAACGGGCGTCCTAAGATGATGGGGGTATCGATCACAGACTCAGGGATCTCCATGTCCAGCACAACGAAGTCCACAGGGGAATTTCAGACCTCGAATTGTGACGACCATGTCATTCAACAACACCTTCGGCCTCTTGACAGCTCTATCAACAAATTGATGGACTGTCTTGCTCTGTCGAAGAGGGCCAAACTCGAATCGATCGAGTAAGTCTTTCGGAAGTAGGTTGATGGAAGAGCCGCTGTCTAATAGAGTCCGATCAAATCTCTGCTCATGTATGTGACATCTAACATAAGGAGTTCATGCATCTGGCCTCTTAGCTGTAAAACGATTTTGGATGGCAAAGCAAGTGGCACGAGTGAACACATGGATCTTTGAATGATGGTTTCTTCTCTTCCTGCGAATAGTGGTCTTCTCTTTAAGGTTCCTCTTGAAGAGAGGGATGTGCTCCAAGGCCTCCTATAGAGTCAGCTGAATCTGAAATCAGTCTATCATATGCTGACTGAACTCTAGCTGCTGATATTTTTTTGGATTTTCTTTTTTAGTCCCCTTAGCCAAGCGACGACCTCAGTACCGTCAGTGGGGTATACACCCTTTGTGGCATCAGCACCACCGTCGTCATCATCATCATCATGAGCAGCATCATCACCACTCTCCTCCTCATCTGACGCTTCTGAGTCCTCATGGTATCGTCATTCAAACGAGGCATCGTCGGTTGGCATCCTACCGCTCCTAAGTGTAACAAAGTCAACATCAAAAGTGTATGCAGAAATATCACCAATTGAGTCACTAAGAGTGATAATCTCTGTAAACTCTACCTGCTCAGACTTCCTCTTCAGGTTGTTCGGATTCGACTCGATTTGAACGGGTAAAGCGGCCTTGCCCTTCACTATCTCCCTCATCTCCTGAAGGAACTCGTCCATCTTTCGTCTGAAAGTGGTCTGTTGCTCGGAGACAAGGCGGGAAAAATCATCAAGAGCTGGGTTCTCATAGGCTGGCTCATGAGAACCGGATGGGTGGCCTCTCTGGAAGTGAGGATGTTGCTGCTGGAAATGATAAGGGGGATACTGGTGAGAGAACTATTAAGGTTGTTGCCACCACGGTTGCCCCTGCTGATAGGAGCGAGAACCCTGCTGGTAGTGTGGTTGTGGTTGTGGGAACTGGGGCTGCTATTGCTGCTGGTTGTACTGCCCACTATGAACTGGAGGTTGTTGCTGGGAAGAGACACCTTCGACTGACCAACGGAATTCGGATGGTCTCGGCGGATCCCAGGCTGAGGTTGGTCGTACCGAATCCGGTTACATCCATCAACAGCCCTTGCTCATAATGGGGTGGGGAAAGGACTGCCAGGGGCTGATCCTGCTGATACACCACCATCTGAGTGTCCTGAGATGGTGGTGGCTGGAAGTACTACTGCTGCAGCTGCTGGAATGACTCCGCCTGAACATGGTGAACCTGTCTGGACTGGTGATGAATCTATTATTCATCACTCCAAAAGTCAAAAATAGAGCCTTGTTCCCGAGAAAATAGAGGCATATTTCCTTTTATCTTGCATAAATAACACTCATGCATGCATCCGTAATTCATGCATTTTAGCAGCTCATCTGCATGTAAATAAGAAGCCAAAAATCCCCTGTAAAATACCTCTTCATCAAAATAACTTCTTCTCTATAATATATGTATATATTCCTTAATAGTAGAGGGAAGAATGCCAAAAATCACCCTTGTAAAATAGCCCAAATATCTTGAGAACCCTTGTACATTTAAACATACATAAAGCCCTCATACAAACCCCTAATTAGGTCTACTCACTCTTAGAATACTACACATTAAAAGACCTTCAAAATGAGACTGATTTCATTGAAATTGGAGCTTGTATGAGAAACTTGGGTTTTTGGATCCTTTTGTATACTACACATGTATATTTATGTATCCTTGTATTTATGTATCATATTTGACCTCATCTCCGTCTTTGGTCAACATGAAACTTGTAGATCTCATGAAGATCTACAACTTTCATGTTTTGAGTTTTTCCAAATTCGGCTTCCTCTTCTCTCTACACGTGTTTCTTTCTCCAGCCATTCACAGCAGGCCACGTGGCGCCCTCTGGTTGCGCCACGCGGCCCGCTGCCCATCGCCTCATCCGCCTGCGCCTTCCACCGTTGGATCTCGCTTCAGATCCAACGGCCCAGGCCTTTCCACGCGTTTCCCCTCTCCTTGCCGTCAGATCGCCCCGCGCTCCATCTGATCCCTCCATTAGCGTCGCTCCCTCAGCCAGACACGTGGCGCGCTATGCGCCCTTCGATCGCGCCCTGGACTTTCCATCTCAACCGCGGCTTCTGCCTATCTCCTTAGCCGATCGATCAGGCCCTTGATTCCATCTGAGCCATTCCTTAGCGCCTCGCCCTCGACACGCCACGTGGCTGCTCCATCGGCCCTCCGATCACGTGCCTCAGATCTAATCTGGCCCGTCATCTCGCTTTTAGCCCTCCACCGTTGGATCTCCAGATCCAACGGTTGAGCTGCATCGTCAACCTCCGATCGCTCTCTCTCCCACAATCTCGACCTTGCGGAACACGCACCCCCTTCCTATTCTTGGCAGCGCATCTACCACCGCAGACGCCCGCTGACCTCCCCACGACATCCTCCACTCGTCCCTCTCCCTCGCCATCTCCCTCAAGCACCACCATCTCCACCATACTCGCCCCACAACGGCCACCAACTTCGCCAGTCCACCAGCTAACCCATCAACTTCTCCCTATAAATACCCAGCCACCGACACCGTTCACCCCCATCCGCCACTCCAGAGAGAGTCCTTGAGCTCCAAGCTACTTATTGGTGACAGCAATTTGTTGAATTGTCGAGCGAAGAGAGGTTTCCAACTCCGGCGAGATCCACGGCCGCCACCGCCGTGCTGCAGCCTCCCTCGAGCCGCTGCCTGAGCTCGGGACCCTACCGATCCCTCGAGCGACGACCCTGGAACTCCCAGCTGAGCTCCAATTCCCAGGTAACTCCCTCCATCGTTCTCTGATCTTCTTCTTCTTTTTCTTGCTTTTTCTTCAGCTTTTATTCGCCGTCGTTGACCATCCTCGCGCCTTCCAATCACCTCGACGAGCTTCGCGTCGAAGCTCCGATCACCGCAGTACCCTCCGCACACTCCGACAACGCATACCACGTTCCTCCGATGAGCAGCTCTGCCATTTGGCCGGAACTCGTTCGCCGGACCACCTCACGCCATTTCAGGCCTCGCCGATCACTTCACTTCCCTCCACGAGCACCTGCACGCCTCGGCTATACGACTAACCCTTTGCAGGTCCTTGAGTATTCATTGGCCGGAACCTCGCCGGAGATCCCTTCGAGCTTCATCGACGCCGAGCTCCAGCACATCTCCAAGGATCGTGAGGCCACCGGAGGCTTCGCCGTGCACTCCCGCTGCTTCTGAGCTACTTGGGAGCTTGAGACGTCCTTCATCGACGCCTGGCGACCGAGGCGGAGCGAGCCCAGTCCCACCGGAGCACCGCCTTCTCCTCCGCAGGTGGCGGAGGACCACTCGAGACGACGCAGCAGCAGCCGTACGATCATCCGATCGAACGGCCCTCTTTCTGCCACGTATTCCATCACCGCGACCTTCCTCGACCGTGCATCGCGCTTCTGATCCTACGCCTCGCAAGTCGCCACGCATCTTCATCGACATCCCTTGGATCATCTTGATCCAAGGGCCTTCAGGCCGCCACGTCAACGCATCCGAGCCTCGGCCTCCTAAGCTTAGGCTCGGGTGACCCGAAGCTGCACCGAGGCTAGACCGAACCTCCAGAAGACCCGAGCCTCCGACGCCCTCCGAACCTAGGTCGGCCACGTGAGGAGCACGTGCGACCTGGGTTATTTGCGCAGACGCCCCTGAAGCTTGAGGAAATTACAAAAAAGTCCCTGTGAAGCAGACCCCACGCGAGGAGCACGTGTTCAGTGGAGAAATTGCATACAAGTCCTGCATGTTATCGGTAATTGCATTTTAGTCCTTGTCAGCATGTTTGATTTTTGAAGTTTCAATTTCCAGTATTGCATTTACGCCCTTGTGTTTGCACGTGTCCATAGAGTACATTGTTCATCATTTTGAGATTCTAAAAATTGCATGTTGTTGGAAATTTTGTCCTCTGCCTATCAGTACACGTGTATGATTTTTGTAGGCTTATTTGAATTATTAATGAATTAATTGGTTCATTGTTGACATATTTTGCCCAGTGATGCCTTTTGATTTTTAGTTAATTATCTGTGCCTTCAAAAATTATCAAAAATTCACAGTAGCTTAAGGACACCATTTTTAACACACCATAAAAATTTCATAGCATTTTCACGCATATCGAGGCCTAAATAAATTGTTTAGCGATTTTCTTAAATTAATTTTAGTAAATTCACTTCACAGTAAAATTAAGTTCTGTCAATTTCCCTAGTTCCCTTCTCATTAGAGCCACCTAGGGTAATTTTAGTTCTTGAAAAAATTGTGATTTGATATTTATTAAAAATCAAATTCTGAAAATCACTCTCTCTGTTTCTTTAATTCACAGTAAATTCATTTTGAGTCGAAAAATTCCAAAAAAAAATTAGTGTAGGTCATTTTCATCATAAATAACTGTCTGGCCGACTTTCATTATTTTTGGACTTCATTTGATACATCAATTAAATTTAACATTAAATTGGCTAAGATTTGTCTGCATATGTCTGCATAGAAATTAAAAAGACCAAAAAATATATTCCCGAAAATCTCACACTTGGATTTTGCTGAAATTTGACCTAAGGAGACAGTTGCCTCCCTGAGATCGACCTTGGACTTCACCAAGTAAAAAAATTTTTGCCGCTTGAAACTAACTCGAATCTGATTAAAGTGGTTTTTGATTAACCTCTCGTATCCGACTGCAACGAATCACATTAATTAATTTGGACATTAATTTGACCGAATTAACATAGGGTGTGGGAGCGATGTCAACTGGCTGGAGTGCTGGGTCGAGCTACTGCTGTTGGTATCAGCCCGTCACCTGAGACGGGGCTGAGAAGCCATCTGTGCCTCCTGAAGACACATGATCTGGGTCTTCAGGTCACTCAGCGTTTGTGCCATCTGATCCATCTGTGGCATCCCCTGGCACTACTTCTTCTCAATGAGCTCTATGCAGTCCAACTTCTCGCTAATGATCCCCATATCAGCAGCGGATGACTCTGCCTGTGCTGCGGCTGCTGATGAAGTGGATGAGCATGCATCGATCCGTGCAATCCTCTGGTAGGACGCAACATGTGGATGAGTCTTCCCCTGAGTGTATAGTCGGGTATGGGACATGACAGTGTAATTCTCGGCCATCTCCTCATAGATAGCCCAAACCTGATCCTCATCCTTCGCAAAATAAGATCCCCCACAAGATGCGTTCATGAGCCCCTGCAGCTCCGGTGTCATCCCACAAAAGAAACTCTGCAATAAGTTGGGCTTGGATATGTCGGGATGTGGACACCCGTCTATCAGCTCTCTGAATCAGTTCCATGCTTCATGAAATTGCCCGTTGGGAAGCATGGAGAAGCTGTTGATGAGGGATCACGCTGCATTCGTCCGGCCGAGTGAATAGTACTTATTCAAGTACTCAGTCCAGAGCTGTTCCCATGAAGTCACGTATCTCCCTAAATGCTTCAGCCAATAGGTTTCTCTGTCGATGAGGGATAATGGAAAAGCCATCATCTTGATGGTGTCCTCTCCCACAAGTCGATCATGGATCGTGCTACAGATCATCTCAAACTCCTGGAGATGGAGGTGCGGCTCCTCCGTGGCAAGCCCATGGAATCCGGACAGTAGCTGAATGGTCTGAGGTGGGAGCTTGAAGTCTCCCAGAATGGTTGGCAGCTAAATCCATCTGTGGGTCAGAGTTGCACGAGGGTTATGCATTTCTCTCATCGGACATGCAGGTGCTACTGGCTGTGTTGGTTCCTCTAGCTCTCCTCCCTCAGGAATATCTGGTCCTCTACCTCCACTGGATCTGTTCTACTCTCTGTCCACTCGCATCTGAGCTATCTCCCAGCGCATATCGGCCATAAAAGTCCCATGATCTCTAGTCTTTCTCCGCATGGTCTCTAGTGAGGCTAATAGGGTGTTGTTGATGGCGCCCTGATCAAGAACATATGTCTGTGTTTGGTTGGGCCCATCAGTACGCTCCTCGCTATTGGCCATTGTCTCTGCAAAGGCAAAAGACCCAAACTCAAGTGCCATCAAATCATCAAATGTCTTCTGCGGTCTCTACTCGGTTACCTCAGGACTGGTAGAAGGGTGGTCGAGGGGGAATAAGGCATAGTCAAACTCGGGTTCGGAGAGCGGGCCTGGGCTCTTATGAACCAACTAGATGAGTGGACTGGAGTGCTCGAGAGCGGTGCAACCAGAGGATGCCTAAGGGACCTCAGGCCCATAATCATGGTGTGGAGAGTGAAGGAGGATGAGATCTGGAAAACACACAAGATCTGGAAAACAAACCCCCAATTCACCTACTCACACAGAGCTGATAACCGTAAAGGTTCGGTCTTTTATCTTCTCGATTTTATTTAGGTGATAGAACAGTCTATAAGAGCGATTAAGCAAGTTGGTAGGAACTCAATGCTCCTAACAAACTGTCCCATATAAAAGGCCGGTAGTCTGCCAAGAGTTCAGGTATGGCTCTATCCTATTGTGTGCTTCACTCTCTCGCTCATCCAAACCAAGCAAGGAGGGGATTGCTCTCCCAAGATAAATTTTTCAATGTGGTGTCTTTTAGGGTCAAGTGTGTTTAGTAGTCCCAATTTTAAAGTTTTTCTTTTTAAATATTTTTCAAGCAAATAACGCCTAACGAATTCTCCTATTCTCCTGATTATTTTAAGTCCAAAACAGAGGGAGAAGTCAAAAAAGTCGATGTGCGATTAAACACGATGATGCATGCAGAGTAAGAAATGTGTACTTGACTCTAGCTCTCTACATGCAGGGTGATCCGCGCATAAATTTAAAGACAGAATCGAAACTACCTATATGATGCAAAAAGAAATCGTCCTTAGACGAAGCACTTTCTACACGATGAGAGTTATAGGTAGCCAATCAGACTAAGTCCGGAGTCCGATCTTGGGAACCACTCGGTGCCTGCCACAACGAGTCCTGCCAGCGCTGTATGTTGTTCCTCACGGCACGTGGACTCGAGCCTAATTTAACTATATTTCTAAGACTTAATGGCACCCTATTAGCTATGGATTTAAACCAATTGAATTTTGCTTGCCAAGTTTTCAGCCCTTTCCCAACTGAAATATTTTTATGACGAACAAAAGGCCATAATTCTGGAAATAGAGTCCTTAAAGAAGCATTCCCATTTAGCGGATCCTCCCAAAGAGAGGAAGACTCCCCATTGCCAATTGCTTTGGAAATAATAGGAATCAGTTGCCTCGCCCCATAAAAGCAACTCTTCCATGAAGGAGAAGTTGGGGTACATCGTTTAGCCAAGCAAATAGGCCCTCCCCTGTAGTTTGAAGCTCTAATAATTGAGGATACACAGGGTTTTCGATTTTCTAGCAGTTGGATAGTTGATTTCGTAAGGAGCGAGTTGTTAAAACACCGTAGATCTAGAATTCCCCAACCATCATTAAGCTTAGGTCTTGTGATTTTAGACCAAGTCACTTTAGCCATCACTCGTTCAGTGGTGTTCCCTGACCACAAGAATTTCCTTCTGATTTTATCAATTTTGGACAATACACAAGATGGAATCTTTAGGCATGAAAGGATGTGAATTATAACCGGCTTGAGTGAATAGTTTAAGAGCGCCACTCTTGTCGGGAGAGGTAGAATTTTGGCTTTCCAGCCTTGGAGTTTTTCCAAAAACTTAGCAACAACATCCGTGCAATCAGCCATCAAAAGTCCTCTAGTTGATAGAGGGAAACCCAAATATTTAAAAGGGAAAGAGCCCTCATTGAAGCCTGATAACATACCCACTTTGCTTTTCTCATTATCAGATAGGTTGATCCCATAAAAGGCCGACTTATGTTTATTTATAACCAGGCCTAAGATTGAACTGAATATATCCAAGGTATCGATAACATTTGTTAGATGATCTTCACTATATTAAATGAAAATAAGCAAATCGTCCGCGAACTGGATATTTGTGACTGTGGACACCATACCCTTCTTCCAAAAACCCTTACAAAGACCTCTATCCGCTAACTTAACTAAAATGGCTAACTTTCCTTTCTGGTCTAATGAATCCAATCGAACTTCCCATAATTTTAAAGGAAAGCCTTGAGGTCTCAAGCAATGCTCGCACCCAGCAGATGAAACGTGGGGGATAGTCAGCCTTCTCCAAAATGCCCAGAATAAAGGTCCATCGAAGCGTGTCAAAAGCTTTTCGAAAGTCAATTTTAAGTACCACCCCTTTGGTACCCGACCTACTCCAATCATTCAATATCGAAGAAGCCACCATGAAAGCATCGGTCGCCGAGCGATTTTTGATAGAAGTGCACTGCAATGGAGGTATAGTTTCTTTCAGAATGGGAGCCCACCGATTTGCAAGTACTTTTGAAATGATTCGAATTGGAAGATTTATCAGACTGATCGGGCGATAGATTTCAATTTCACATGGACCTCCCTGTTTGTAAATTAGAGAAATCATAGCATTATTTAAATGTCTGAAGTTTCTTCCATTAAATTTGTCCTCCGCCATATTATGAAATAATCCCCTAAAATCATCTTTAATGATCGTCCAATATTTTAGTATGAATTCCACAATAACCCCATCTGGACCAGGCGCCTTATTTTTTTTAAAACTTGTGATAGTCTTAAAAATCTCCTATTCCAAGAACGGGGCAACAAGCATGGAGGACTCGTGAACACGAATTACCAAGTCACTGGGAATGGATATTTGACTTCCCGCTGGGCAAGTTTCCTGAAAAATCTTCTCGTAAAAAGAAGTGATTATACACCCTATTTCATTTACATTAGTAACAAGAGAACCCTCCTCATTTTTTAGAGCAACCAGGAAGTTATTTGAGGCCCTTGATGAGGCTAGAACTTTCAGAAACTTTGTATTCGCATTCCCCTCCTTAATATATCTCACTTTTGCCCTCTGCGCCCACATCAAAAATTCGTCCGTCCTTAGGGATTCCAAGTCATTATGAACATGTCTCAAGATCTCATCATTTCCGTTTAAAGAAGGACTACCCATTCTTCAACCTCTCGATTTCCTTGTTTACATCCGGAATTTCCCGTCTCCTCTAAGATTTGATTGATTTATTTAACCTAGCCATTTTTGACTTCCAGGCATGAAATGGGTTATCCGAAAGGACTGGTTCGCCCCAAGAAAGAGATACCAAATTGAAGAAGGTTGGTTTATTTATCCATAAGGTTTCCATTCGGAACAAGCGACCATCAAGAGCAAAGTCCCCAGCTTTGATATGCAAGAGAGAGTGATCCGAGAAAGTCTTGGAGAGGAGTATAGTTTTGGAATTTGGGAAGACGAACATAAATTTCATATTTACCAAGGCCCTATAAAAAATATCCCAAGAATCGGCATAGCTTGAGCCTGTCCAAGTAAATTTAGCCCCTTCTCCTTAAAGTCAATAAGGGCACTGGCGTTAATCCAACAATCAAATCTCTTATCATGACTTTTAATCGGAGCTTTTGAAATTCGATCTTCTATGTATATAACAAGATTGAAATCTCCCAAAATCATTGTTGGTATATCTTCCAGAAGAATACCAGCAAGATCATCCAAAAAAATTTTTTTGAGATCGTCCCCTGGCGGCCCATAGATATTTATCACTTGCAATCTTGATTTATCATTTATTCTTTTGAACCAAAAGATAGAGAAGAAGTCGCAATCCGTTACTTGTAAGAGAGTTAAAAAAATTTTGTCCCAACCCGTTAGCAAACCCCAAGTTTTGACCTTTTCATTTGAGTGCCAACAGAAATCGTAACAAAGCAAAAACCCAAAATAACTCGCATTGACACGAGAACGAGTTTCCTGAAGACAAATTAAGTTTAACCGCAATGAACCCCGTAAATTTTTAAGTCTATTCCATTTTATGGGGCTTTTGGCCCCTCTAATATTCCAGGAGAGAACGTTTAAATCCATTTGATTAATAAAAGTAGAATGCCCACTAGCAAACTCCAGATGACTCCCGTTTAATGTTGGGATTGATGTTCCCCAAAGTTGGATCTTATTTGGTCATTTCCCTCGAAGAAATTTTTAATAAAATCATTTTTCTGTGTAGAGTTGTCAAAACCAAACTCGAAAAAAATTAACATATTTGACGTTCTAAGAAAAGTTGTCGGTGATATAAAACAATCATCCGAAAATTTCAAGTCGGAGTCAGAAGATATACCTTTCTCCTTGGAATCATAGGACGGAGTTGAACTCTCCCGAAGAGATGGATTTGATTTCCCCAAGTCAACCACCAGATTTATGGGCCCCGTGTCTAACCCTGTACTCTGAGAACCTTCCTCTTTCAAGACCTTTAGCTCCTCCCACGTGAAGGAACTAATTTCTTGGCCATTGCCCTGAAGCCATTCCATAGCCAAATCCAAGCTTGCTGCGTCCGGAATCTTTTTAGCCCTAACAGGTGGAGGCATTGTGTGTCCACCGTGGTCCGGGAAGGGGGACACGTTCAGATTCACCTTCTCCCAAGCATCACCTGGGTAGAGATCAAATGCTTCTTCTGATAACTCTACTATAGAGGATAACTTGTGATCCTTGCGGACCCATTTGAAATTCTTACCCACCACCTCCTCTTCAATTTGAAAAGATTTCTTAGAATTTTGAAGAGTAGAGGTTTCGACCAAAGGTGTATTATAATGACAAAACGTAACAGTGCGCTTGTTCGCCACTGGATAAAAAGAAACCTAAAATATTCCATCCACTGTAGCAACCTCCACCGCCCTTGGGATATTTCGGATGTCTGGGATATAAATAAGAAGATTAATTGCTGAAGCATCCTCGCAATCTTTGGAGATGTCCGGGCACTCGAAATCGAGAAGTTTTCCAAATTGTTTTACCATGCTCGCTAGAATAAAAGGGTATCGGTGATGTAACGGGAGCCCTATTGCAGTTACCCAATAGGCTGAAATTACCTCAACCCTCTTGGCTCCAAAAGATGGGGACCATTTATAGAACTAGATCCATGATCCATCAATACATTGGACCGATGTATGCACGAGCTTATCGAAAATCTTTTCCGACTCAGTTTGAGCAACAAGCTGAAATTCTGATATCTTCCACAATTTATGAAAGGCATCCTTGGACACTTCCACGTCCAGAATGTCTCTTGCCCATTTTATGGAGGGGATCTTCTTTGAAAATTCAACAATCAAACAGCAACGCATCTCATCTCGCATATTTTTTGCTTCATCACAAATGTCAGACTTCCAGTAAGGGATGACAGTTTTACCCTGAATATATGTATGCAGCCGAGGAGGGCGGATTGAGGGTCGATGTGATGGATTCTCCACTACACGAAGTGGTCGATAGGTGGACCGCAAGGGCTCTTCTACCGCTTTGGGGACCCTCGGAATTTCAGCATCACTTGCAAACTCCTGTGCAGGGGAGGAGGATCGCCAGCGCATGAAAGGTTGTTGAGATGCCATAGTAGTTGCCGGAGATGGGTGATGGAACACACTAGATTGAAGAAGCAGACAAGAGGCAATCTTATGCCCTTCTCCTTTGCAGTGAAGGCAAACAATATCATTTTGACAAAAACGTATGAGGTGGCACGTGTTCAGACATTGAAAACAACGTCGCCCAACCTCCTCTGAATAGTTCAGACACGCAGCCCGAGAAGTACCACCCTTGGGAGACGAAGAAGCTATGGGCACCTTCAGCTTCGGGCGCTAGCAAAGGTTAACTTTTGTGCCAACTTTCCCGAGCCCTATCTCACATGTATTTCCCAGAATCGAGAATCAATTTCGATTTTTTAGAAGGGAGCATTTTTCACTTGTGTGGAGTGCTGCAGAAGGCCAACTATGCTTCCTGCTATTTTGAGGGGAAGAGTGTCTACGAGATACAAGGGCCATTCGGCTTGAGATATGGCAATAAATGCTTGGGGTTCTTTTTGGAAGGCCTTTTCGAGTGTGCAATGGTCTTCCATCTCTTCAGTTTTTGAAGACAACAGAATGGGCAAAATGGTCGACTTAGCTTTCGAAGAGTGAATTGGATAAACTGAAGCATTTTCATGAGGACAAATACACCCTTGTGAAGGAAAATCAACCATAAAATTTCCAAATCTAATTTTCGCAATAACGTTTTTCCCTTCTTGATAGAGGGCCTGGGATTTTTTTTTCCTGCAACGTTTGAATAGTCTTTGACAAGGTTCGGGTATCCGCAATTAAATTTTTAGAAGCAGGAACCAATAGTTATTCAGTCCACTCCTTTTGATCATGAGTGGAAGACTTATATTTAATTATCGGGTGTATCAGGAGATCACTTATAGAGATCATGCTTTGTTTAGAACGAGGAGTTAGTTGACATTGAGTATCTGTTCTCTCAAGTTCAGGGAATCGCGAGAAACCTAGCACCCATTTTGGTTGGTGCAATCCTGGGGTTTGCACTAAGATCTCATCATTTACAGTGGTGTCAACCGGTTTGAGAGCATCGAATAAAGGTCTTGAAGTCCTTCTTTTCTCTAGTGGGAGGGAGAAATTCTTTGCATATGGTATAAATGATGGATTATAATCAATCGAGCAAAGGCCTATATTTCTATTTTGATAAAGTAGGAAAACATCCTGTCCTGATTTTGAAGTGTGAGGGGACTGATACCATTTCCTTGCAAAGGAAGAACACCCTTAGATTTGGGGTTTTTGAAGTCTTTCAATAGGGACAAGTCGAGTTCCCTTTTCATTACATGCGAGGAATGAGGATCCTTTTTGAGGATCAGATGTTTGTTACCATTGTCTAGATAGAGAGATTTATCAACCTTGCTCACATGTGGAAGTGGTTGTTTCACGTTTTGCCTTTTCCGCGCATGCGATTTCCGGTCCCTTTCAGTTGGCCGGTCATTTATGTAATACTCTTTATCCTTGATCACCATCGGGACAAACGGTTTTCGGCAATACCCCGACGAGTTTTTCTTTTTTTGAAACCTCGGCAACCCATGGATGACAAAAACAGAAGAACAAAAGGAGGAAGAGTGCCAAGAAAGTTTACCTGAGGAAGCTCCACCGCCCAGATCAAACCTGAGTTAGCGCCACCGCCTCAGAAGAAGTCCCCCCGAATGTGTGCATATTTAAGAGATGAATAGAGTGCCACCAATTGTGTCATTCTCACGATCGTTCTAGAAGCTTTGTCACCTTAGACTTCAAGAGATAAAATGACTTAGTTTCTAACTATATTGATGATAGATAGCAAATTTTGTCCAAGGCAATGGAATATTCAGTACGCGTGGCAATATAATGTTATTCATTATATCATTCTTTAAATTCGCAATCAATGTCGTAGGTGTTGCTTTATTGCTAGCAGCATATCTTATAACGACGTTTATCCAAGGGCCTTCCCTACAAATTTGAACGAAAAAGTCAAGGGATAATCATCATTACATGAACTTTTAGTACCGAGTATTAAGTCTTATCATGAGTTACAAGAATGAAAGATAACTTTACAATGAATATTCGCTGTTAGAATTTTTCGTATGAAGATATGACAAGAAATATTCAAATTATTTGCTAATTTTATTTTAACGAATCTAACCATGAATAGTATTTAGTCGCCATAATTCAAAGCATAGCCCCCAAATGGTTATACAACAACAAATATTTCGGATACCATCGTTGTATAATCAGACGCCAAAGATAGAATAATGAGTATTCATCATTGGAAAATAAATTTTATGTTTAATATTTGAAATTTATAATGATTAACACCTATAACAAAATAGACTTATAGAAACAAATAACTTAGTCATTTATGTTGTTATATCATCTGATTTAAGTTTATACTAACTAATCTTACTTGTTTCAAATACATATTTAGTTTTCCAATTCGTAATGTGTGTTGTATTTCATTATAACTAATTAATTGTAACATAGAATTTATATTCATTTCCATATCTTCTATTGTTAAATCTATTACTATGAACATTATTCATTGCTAAAATAATTTTTAGTTCTTTAGATTCACAATGATATTGTATTTGTTGAGATACTGCTCACACAAAATCATATACAAATTTTCTTTTGAGAATTGCTAAATTAAAATCGATTAATAAAATATCTCTGAAAAAATTAACAAATAATCATAGTTATATGAGCCTTTGGAAATAATATGTCATTCATTCTGATGTACAAGAATAAAAATCAATTTTGTAATTAATAATGCTCTTTTTTATATTTTTAACATTTAAACATAGGAAAAGGATATTCAAATTATTTTGTTGTTATATACCAATTTTTCAGTAGTGTTCATTGTTGTGCTTGCAACGACATATAATAATGTGTATCTGTGTACTTCTCAAAAAAAATCTTCTAAACATTAATAAAGCAATGATTTATGCAAACTTTAACAAAAATAATAATGAGTAATCATTATTATATGAATTGTTAGCAATAAATCTGATATTTATCGTGAATTACAATAATAAATAATAATAAAATTGTGAGCGACAATGAATACTTTGAATACTCATTATCATATCTTTCGATGATAAAGGTATAGCCATGAATAATATTCGCTGTAAAGTTTCTTGTTATCATATATGTTGTTGTATAAAAGTTAACCAATTCATGCTGGCTCTATTTTAATATCGACACATCAATATTAGATGTTTATTAGCATTTATAACTTATGTCTCCATAACTTTGATGGTATATTTTTTAGAAAAATATCATAGTTCATTTATCTAAGGAAGAAAGATAAAAAACATTATAGAAGCGTTGGCAATTTTTTGGTGAATCATTAAACTTGTGGTACCTCATACCAGTTCCCAAAAATTAGGATGCTTAAGTTCCACAAAAGAAATAACTTGATAACATGAATATTGTTCGAACATAGTCCATGTATAAATTAGATTGCAGGAAAACACAAAGTTGATAAGCGCACGCACAATATATCAATATGATTACAAATAGATTGACACTTTGAAATCATATAAGGCCATAAATCTAAAGACATGGATATGCTTCAATATCTGATCATATACCAAGGTAATCCAATGAACAAATTCTTATTTTCTTACTCTCTCTCTCTTTGATTTCTCTCTTGAGTTGAGTGTGCTTGTGAATGTGGGACAATGGATCTTTATATATGAATGGTCATGAAAGAATATAGTCTTAAAAATATAGAGGTCTATAACAAGTACGATTAGGATTAGAGCACTCCTATTCTAAAAAATACTGCTCTCCTTACCGGATTAGGATGCATTGCAACTAGGACCACCCATTGTTCAATTTAAGGATTGAGTTTCCCACAAGAAAGGGAATCCGACCAACATACCCCACCATCTCTCCCCTTGACGATGTGAGAATAGCAACAAACTTGCAATGGAACATCATTTCTCAAACTTTTCAAGACAAAATATTTGTCATCATATCAATATCATTATCACTTCTAGCTCATCTTGTAGTCAATGATATCATATGTTGATTTGTTTTGACCTTACATTAACAATAGAGCCCTTTACGAGGTGAATCATGTTGATTGTCACATTAAAGGATATATTTGTCTTGAAAAAGTTAAGTCTCTGTACGAACTTCTTTATCCATAAGAATTCTTTGATGGTTTCTATTGTGTCAATGAATTCTGCCTCTATAGCAGACAATTCTGCAACCTTGATTGTCATGAAATAACACCACATGTACATGCTATCAAGTAGCTAAATATAGATCGTCAACCATCAACATAACTGTCATATCGAAGTCTATATAGAATGGAAGAAATGCATTCACTGCTCCAAAACAAAGGGATGTGTTGCTAGTGCCATGATGTTATCTCATTATCCATTTAACTACAATTCAATGCTTTTTTGTATACGAAATAAACCTACTGACAACTCCAACATAATGATCTCATATCAGGTTGAGTAGATACCATACCCTACATTAGACTGCTTGTGGTAGAGGTATAAGGAATCATTTCCATGTCCTTTTTCATCTTCTATCCTCGGACTATGCTTGCTGATTACCTTGAAGTGTGCTTCAAAAGAGGTATTCATAGGCTTGTCATTATCCACGTGGAATACCTAAAAACGTACTTCATTTGCAATTATAGAAGTATGTTTGACTTTCTATCATAGGTAATTTTATACTCAAAATCATATTTGCATATTCCAAGTCCTTCATGGTTAAGGACTTGCTCAATTCATCCTTTACACTTGAAATTCTCGAGGTATTACTACCAAAAATGAATATGTCATCAACATAAATCAATACAATGATGAAATCATCACTTAAGGATTTTTTGATGACATGGAAATAGTCTTTATATGGAATTTCTCCCCTATAAAAGACTCAAATTTCTTATACCACTATCTAGGAACTTGTTTTAATCCATGCTTGTTCTCCCTTAATCTACAAACATAACCTTTTTCGCTTCGATTTTGAATCCATATGGTTATTCCATGTAAATTTCCTCTTTATCACCATGGAGGACGGTAGTTTTCATGTCCATTTGCTCAATCTCCAAGAGTTTATTGGCTACCAAATTGAGAGTAGTGCATGTGGATGACATCTTTACCTCATGAGAAACTATATCATAAAATCAACATCCTTCTTCTAGTTGAATATTTTCATAATTAACCTAGTTATAAATCTCCATTTTTTCACCTTTATTCTTTCATTTTAGCCTTAAATCCCTAGCTAAGTGCATGCATATAGCTTTAATTTGTACAAAATAACAATCAATAAGTGACCATAAATACCATATAATTACATGTATTAATTCCAAAATAAAAGAATAAATAACAGAAGAAACATAAATGAAGTGTCAAAGATACTGAATGACCCTAGACCTCGAGACCAAGTTAATGACTTGGTTAATAAAGAATAAAGTAGGGAGAGATAACACAGACTATTCATACAAAAAACACCTTAAAAACCCTAATTCTTTATTCAGTAAATAACCATTTGGCATCTATTTTATTTTCCAATTTTTGTACCTCAAATAATAAAACTCTCAACATGAAACTTGTATATATAACTACAAAGAAAAATATAAACTCGATTGCACATAAAAATAATACACAATGCACCCGAGAGACACGTAACCAAAAGTTGTAAACAAAACTTCCCAGACATGTATCTCCTCCATACAGATTTAAAATTGACCAAACTCACCTCTATTGTTCATAAAATTTGATTATCTATCTAATTAAGGTAGTTCACTAAAAATAGAGTTAAGATGCAAAAGTTGGCTTTGGGTCCCTATTGTACTGTATACATGTATATAATATTCAATATATTCATCCTTTATATTTTTTACATTACTTATATTTTTAAATATTTGTAAATATTATTTGAAATACATTAAAAATACAAACATAAAATAAAAGCTTTGAAAATACATTAAAATAAAGAATATATTATAATGCATATGTAAACTCCCTATATAATACATAAAAATATTTATTTAAGTAAATGAATAAAATCAGAAAAATACGATAAAAATATGTAAATATACATTTAAATATACTATAAATATATAAATACGTGTATATAATAACAAAATATAGAATAAAAAATCAACAAAAAATACATGTATCTATGTATATACATGTAAATATTAAGACCTAATAAATTAGCTTGTAAAAATAAAAAAGCCATAATAAAATACTACATAAAATAATAATTTTTTTATATTTTGACATAAAATTCATAAAATCATTTATTATTTCATACAGAATTAATAATGAAATTACTTCCCCCAGTTTCCTAGTTGGTCCACTCGGGCCAACTAGGAGGCGCAGACTGTTGACCACCTAGTCAATTGTCTGACCTACTCGCCTCCTTTGTTAGAATCAACCAATCCCTTACCTTCTCCATTTTTTTAGCCTTCATCCATGCTGATTTAGACCTCGAGCCCTTCAATTCATCTCTTCCCCATATGACCAACCATTTCACCATACCCTATGATCTCTTAGTCGATCACTCCACCTCACTCCATCTCATGATTTCCACCAACACCACTACCTTGCACACCATCGCCCTTCCCTTTTCCCTAAACGCTCTTGTGCATAAATACCACCTCACTTCCCCCTTTTTGAATTTGATCCACTTTTCATGCATGTAACCCCAATAGAAGTACCCTGACGCGAGCCCATGGTGGAAGAATGAGCTTCCAACCTTGCCAACGTGGGTAAAGATGTACTGTGGTGTGATCCAAGTGTTGTCAGAGCTCCTTTGATGGCACCTTGTTTCTCCTTGGCTAAGGTTAGGTTGAGTTGATTAGTTTAGTTTTTTATTACCTTTTCATTCCACCATCGTACTCTCAGTTTAACTTCCCACAATTAGCTCTTAAATTAGTGTAATTTTAGGAATATTTGTTAGTCAGGGCTTTGAGCTACGGCTTGAATTCATCGTCCTCCCTTCTGTTATCCGACCCACTTCCACCTCATTGTCGTTCCTCTTCATCTTCTCCACTTTTTTCCATCATATCACCCACGGTCCTACATGAATTGGGCAGATCAGATCTCCCTCTACCGCCTTCCATCGGAGTTCATTGGCCCCTATCATCCACCGTGCTTCCAACTTCAATAGAGGTCGAGAGAGACCCTCTCATCTCCTTCTTTCTTTTATGCAGTTACAAAGGTGTAGCATCACATGAAGTAGGGTTCAGAAGCTCAGCTCAGAGCTTCAGGTACCCTTGTACTTCATGCCCCTTACGACGGGAACCAGACTTATCTGAAGCCATCTACAGGGCGGTGTACACTACGAGGCTACTGAGTCCATCAGAGAGGAGAAAGAATGATAGAGCATGAAGAACTCGATGATTGAAGGTCGGGGAAGAAAACTTTCTCCCACATTCTTCCATCGACCTCCAGAGTCGTTGGATCGACGACACGACCCAGATCTAATATGGGCTATCCAATATTAGGCGAAACAATGCCCATTTATAGCCGCATGATCGAGCCATGTGGAGTGAGTAGAGCCATTTGATAGCATGTATTTTTGGGTAAATTATTAAGTAAACCCACTTCTTTTGTATTTTATGTTTAAGTCTTGTAAATATTAAATAGCATTTAGATACTTTTGCAATATTTACAAGCACAATCCCAAACTTTGTTATATTTACAGAAGGTCCTCACACTTTACGTATTGAGCCACGTGAGGCGCTTTGTTATTTGCATTACAACCCTTGTAACTTCTACTTATTTATGTTTAATCTATGAAGTTGTAAAATACATGTAATATTTTGGGGATATTTGCATTCCTGCTCTTTATTTTATTTTTATTGCAAAAATACCCCTATCAACATTATATTTTACTTCTTATTCTTTTATTTTATTAAATAGCTCATGTGCTTCTTAAATGTTGGGAAAAATATTATAGATGCCTCTTGGCATGCTTATTTATGCCTATATTCTATTCCAATATTCTATGGTATTTTCCATTTATTAAAATCACTTAGGATCTATTTACTCCTTGTTTGCTTAAAAAACAAAATCAACCTTAAAAATTCCAAGAAATTAGAATATATTTATTATTATATATTATAACTCTAGACCAAAATCACTAAATATAAAAAATAAAACACTAAAAATCACATAACTCTAAAACATATATAAAAATCAGTAAAAATTCTACAAAAATCTAAAAAATAGCTTTCTATTTTATATTTTTGTTTTTATCATATATTACATATTAAGGATAGTTTTGAGAAATTTTGACATTATTATATATTTTTAATTCCCATAAAAATTCACTCTATTTATTATACTCATTGTTTTAATATATTAAATACCTTAAAAATACATAAAATTTTGCAAAAAAATAAATAAAAATCACAAAATAGAGAAAATATAAAAAACATAAAAACATTTTATTTATTTATTTTTTACTATAATTAGGAATATTTAAAATTATAAAACCTATATATACTATATACATTCAATAATATTTATATACTATATATTATTACTTAAATATATTTAAAAACATTTAAAAAATAAAAGTACTATTCATGTATATATTTAGGCCATATCTTCTATATTATCTATAAAATCTATTATCATTGCTATACATATATTATATCTTAAAAACAAAAAATTTAAACATTTATAAAATTACAAAATAAAAATAAAAAAACTTAAAAAATATATAAAAATATAAACAATTAAAAATACATAAAAAGCAAATATAATTAAAAACCCACAAAAATTCAGAAAAGCAAAAAGTACAAAAATAATAAGTATTAGTTTTTATTAATTGATAATAATTATTCCAATCACATGGCTCTCTATGGTTCGACCCCTACTACTTTGTCATTTTACATATTTTGTAGGGTATAATAGATTTCAGTTAACATTGATTTACTATTTAATCATATATCATTGGTTGATTGTTTGTCTGTTTGCATTGATTGGGTTCCAAGTACAGCAAGAGTGCCCGATATAGTGATGTCGGATCTGACTTGTCAGACACTGTGGGCCCTTCAAGACCGAGCATCAATAACCTTGATCTCCGCGATCAACAAAATGGCACTGCCATCAAGGAGAAATGTCTAGGATAGGATTTTTGCACATATTAGCCATTATACTTATTTGTCGTTATTTCTTTTTATAAATAACTATTTATCTATTTTGTCCACTTTCTTTGTTGTCTACTTTGGAGGGTCCGCTACAGGAGGACGACTTTCTAGGATGCCGAAGCAGCCAAGCAGAGAGGAGACTAGTTCTCTTCGTTGAAGCAGTAGAAGAGAGGATGGAGAAGACAAGGAGTGAGCAAGGAAGCATAGATTTAGTCTAGTTTTTATTTTCTTTTTTATGAGAGAGAGACTTTTATTTTTCATAAATTAATTTGTAATAATACAGGTTGGACACTTGTATCTTGGACACTACTCGAGCCTATTGTACCAAGTACTTGTTCACTTGGGTCAAGCACAATTTTCTTCATGTTTTATTCACCTTCTACCTTTTGTCCTCCCTATTTTCCCACTTGTTTCTATTTGTTTCCCGTATTTTGTACTTACAACCTTTCTTTTATTTTATGTGAATGAGCCCTTTGATTTTAAGAATTTCTTGATCAAGTAATCTAGATCCATATACCTAATATCTTCATGTACCTATAGTCTCTGATACGTTTGGACTTAGATCATATTAAGTTGTATTTCACTATAACAACCATTCATGCTTACGATGATTCAACTAGCTTGTATTTCATGTAGTATAATGTAAATTACTGACTTACATCATGCATGGAGAGAGATGGGAAGCGTTGTAAATCTTCTAACTGAGCATGCATCATTAGATACATTGGTGAGTTCTCCATCATAGTGTATTTGCATGACTTTTCTGTCTTCTCTCCCAGTTTTGTATCACTTAGATTTTAAAGAAAATCCAAAAAATCATTATAACTTATATATTTATAACTTATTTTTGTGAGTATAAATATATTTTTGTTTCATTTTTATGATGCGATATATACAATTAAATAAATAAGTATGTGTGTTATATAAGTATATTTATAGGTATTTTACCTATGTTTTATGTACATCCTTTTTTTGATGTATTTTATTGAGTTTTATTTTGGTTTTTTTATTTTTAATAGAATCTACATGGTATCAATAAAGAATTAAAGAATATATTCCCCTTTTATTTATGTACATATAATAACATAGGTATTTTGTCTATGTTTTCACATGGATTAATTTTATTTTTCATTTTTTTGGTTTTATTTTAATTTTAATATGCACATGTGTTATGAATAAGATTTAAAAAATTATAAAAATATGAATTTTTAAAAATAATGAATAATGAATAAATTGAATAGTTTAATCGATGGAATGTACAATAGGGACCCAAAACCTAACTTCTACACAGTAACTCCAAAAAATATAAAACCATCACCATTAAATAGCATGTGAAACAATTAGAGTGATTTTGCCATCTTTTGAGTTTTTGTTGAAAAGATATGTGTCTGTGAAGTTTGGTTTTTTTGGCTTTCTATTTTGTGTATAAAATGCACATTGTATATTATTTTTGTACAAACTTAATTTTTTGATTTTTATTTACATTATTATCTACAACTTTCATGTACGAGCTTTTCTTTATTTGATGAATAAATAATAAAGAATAAAATATATGTTAAAAATACATAATTAAAAGAATAAATAAATGGTATTTTTGGTCCGTATTTTCCCCTACTTTATTCCTTGTCGACCAACTTCATTCTGGACTTGGTCTCAGGGTTTAGGGTCATAAAATATTTACAATATTTTATTCTTTTTCTTTTCTTCTCTTTATTCTATAATTTTGGCGTTAAAAATAATATTATTTGCTCAATAAATGTAATAAATGACAGATGCTATTTTGTACAAATTAATGTTGTTTACATGTATTAGCTAGGGCTTTTAAGATCAAAATGACAGAATAAGGGTGATGAAATGGAGATTCATTGGGCTATCAGTAACACTTGATGTATTATAGGTAATTAAATAGGCTACATAAATAAAAAAGGTGTGATTCAATAGTAGTTCAAAATAGAGAATAGAATAAGTAAGATATTGAGAAGCATCAGTAACCTGTAATAAATTTTTGATAAAAGAAGCTAATGGAATAAGTAAGTTGGAATAAGTATAAAAAACGTGTGACTAGTAACTTATGTATTGCTATCAGTAATAGTCGATGCATTATAAGAAATTAAAAAGGTTATATAAGTAAATAAGAGGTGTGTCAGTAACACTCAAAATATTAGGTAACTATAACATTAGTAACAATCAAAATGAGTTCAGTAAAATGAATATTTGTAATCAGTATTTATTGTATGGACATTAGTAATTTACATACTTGATTAATTATCTCACAACAATAATTACTTGAGAACCGAATATGTATTACTTGAGTAACATGAATGAATTAATGATATCTGTATAATGTAATATTACAAATGTAAATTACTGACAACTGTTTCAGTATTACTAATCTTGCAACACATAACTACTTAAGTACAATGTGTACATTACTGATCAAATGTATAATGACTATTTCTTCGGCATGAAATTAAGGATTTGAATTTATCTTTCCCAAACTGTCTTTCCTTTTTTAAAGACTCGGTATAATTGGAAATGTAAAATGCTCAACATATTAATATCCTTCCAAAACTGTGCTCCTTCGAAATAGGCAACCTTTCCAATGGAAATACACGTGACGAGCCCACATTTGGTGCTCATCACAACTCAAATGGGAAAGGGGCTCTCTGGATAAGCCCTATACATACACACACACACACATCATACATGCCATCTATACTAAGTGTCCATTTGGTAACCAGTTACTTCAGGGTAACTTGGTTTACCCTCTCTATTCGTGAGTTGGAATTCCATCACAAATCATAGTGACATCATATCACATTCTTTATTCCAACCCTCTCCAACCCTCATAACCATCCCAATCCCAAGCCACCACATTCCAGTAACCCCTAAGAATCATCCGCTTTCCCTTGATCCAATGGTACGAGGAAGGAGGCAACTAATAGAGGATGACAAAAGAAGAGGATAGAAAGTGAAAATGGGGGAATATAAAGATATAGATTGAACTTTTTCAAATTTTTTTAGTCCAAGAATGTTTTAGTGCATTTGATAACATCAAAGAATTTTTTTTAGATTGATAATTTCTTGGGATACCTTGAAGACATAAAGCTTATATGGCTATTTTTAGTATTGAAGTTGGCGAGGACACTTATAGATCATATCTAGTAAGTTTGCAACGATATTTGTTGTATTTCAGTTTTACAAGGTGTTTTGTTGTTTGGAGGACATTATAGGACACCTCTTCATCAATTATGCCTTTCCATAATTTTCTTCGAAAACTTGTTTGTTCAAGTGATGCATGTCATTTATAACAAATTACAGAACTAATTTACAAGTCAAAATGACCATCATATTGAAAAGGGGAGAAATTATTTGGGTCCATAGCTAGAAAAAATAATTCCTGATTATTGATATTAAAAATCTGTCAGGGAGAAATTAGGTAAGCTTACCATAAATTTCAGTGACCGTTTTCTTATTAAATTAGGTACCATAAAATTTTCTTTTAAGCCAAAGATGGGGGAGACGCTCATAGGCGTTCACCCCATATATATATATATATATATATATATATGAATAAATAAGAAGCAAAAAAAGAAAAAAAGGGGAAAGAAGAAAGGCAACACTCTAGACAACCCAAGAGCGCAACAGCCCCGACGCACAAACAAAAACGTTCTCCTTGTAGAACCTTTGGCTAGAAAACAACACATCATTCCTAGTCAGCCAGACAGACCAAACCAACGCAAGAGGCTGCAAAAGCTCCAACCTTGGCTGATGCCTCGCCGCAACCAGCTCTCTGCAAAAAAAAACTCGACATTCGCCCTACCAATCCATCCCAGCCCCGGGTCCGCCCAAATAGGAAGCACGAAGGGGCACAAAAAAAAGAGATGCTCCGAAGTCTCGATCCCCTCCTCGCACAGCAGACACCTGTTGGAGACCACGCCCAGAAGTCTTGTACATCGGTCCCGCATCATAAGTCTCTTTCTTCTGAATACCCAGTCTCCAGAAGAACGCACAGTCCCTCACCAACTCCGCAGAAGAATCGCCGAGTAAGCCTTCTGCACGGAGAAGAGCCCGCCACACCAAAGCCAGTGGTCATGCCCCGAAGAGGGCCCCGGACTTTCCCGAATCACGTCAATCAACCGCAAAAGCTCCTCAAGGCGCCGATCAGAGAGGCTCGAACGAAAAGATGACAACTAGTTCCCATCAACCCATCAGTGAGCAACCCGAGCATCCTGGTCAGCAGCAAACGCGAACAGCTGAGGGAAGCGAAGCGAGAGCGGTCCCACGCCCGTCCAGTCATCCCTCCAGAAGGCGAAGAGGAGTCCATCCCCGAGTGTAGGTACCATTAAATTAATACAGCTTTTCTTATGAAGAAAAAATGGTTCTCTCAATACTCTCCCTAATTGCATTTTCAGTTTTGCTTCAACATATAATGGTGAAGATCGCCTTTTTTGTGACAACAATAGTATTCACGAAAGACTTGCCTCTATGTTCTTTTTGTAATAGGGTTAGGTCATTAGATACCATTGACATAACATGGGTATAATTTGATTATAAAGTAAAGGAAATACAAGACAAAAGGAGGTAGAAGCAAATGAAAAAAACAAGTCCTAATCCACAAGGGCTATATTAAAAGTTCAAAGTCAAAAGCAACAAAATTGGTATATAATATTGAATAACATGAATATTGCTTGTTATATATAATGTGATGATAAATTTAAACCAATAGAAAAATATTAGTTATGATCCTATGATATTTTGCAATATCATCTTTGTCACTTACTTTTTTGTAATATTAGTTGTGCACTTATATTCTCAAGAAAATTACAGTTCTACCCTCTTGCAAGTAATATTACTTACACCCCTATTTTGGTTTAAAGAAAATGTATAACAATGAGTTTGTAAGAAGGTAGAGGCACAACTGATCTGACAAAAAAAGAAGGGACATATATTTTATTGTAGAAGATAAGAAGGGCACAACTAATATTTTTCCTAAATCAATAGATATAATTCATCGACATATTATCTTTGTTTTTAATTAACAACAAATGTCACAGCTAAGGATTCATACAAAGATTAATTATTACTCATTGACTCTTTCATTAAAATTTATATTAATTATCATTAACCTCAGTAATTCAAAAAAAACGTGTCTAGGTCTCCAAATTATTATCGAAGAAATTTATCCTGACAACTTTCGGGTTTAGATCGAAGTGAATAGTGGACAACTACCTAAAATACTTAAGTCAAACTCCCCATTTTTAACTCCTCAAACTTCGAAACCTTTAGACATGGAGCCATGTTCAACTGTCACTGAACATTCTGTAGAAGTCAATAAATCACAATTATATTATTCACCAGCAATATGTCAAGGATTAAAGAATACAACATCCATCCCATATATGGATGCAAACGATTACGGATATATCTATATCCGATTCATCATTGTATCTGTTCTATGCAGATTTTGACATTCGTATCGTATCCGTTTGTAAATAGATAGGGATATAGATGTCGTTTTGATATCCGCAAACATCTGTATTCATATTCGTATATATGTTTTCATATATAAATTATATAGCCATAGATTTATTTTGAACCCTATATAACATAATTCTATACCTTCTTTTACTATATTTATATAATTTCTATGGTACAGACACATTTAATAAATTTATATCATGTGTTTTCCATTCAATTCATATATATTTAAGTCGACTATATAAAGTATTTCTAGCATTACTCGTATGCAATTACACTATAGGGAAAACAAGTTGTGGCTACAGAACTATGGCCACGGATATGGGATTTGTGGCCACAAAATTGGGCTCTGACCACGACACGTCGTGGCCAATAGCCGTAGCTACAAGTCTCCTCGCGAGAGTTCTCTAATCACGAATATGATGTGCCCACTATAAGTGACCACAGAACTTATTGTGACCACAACTCTTATATGAAAACTTTGGCCATGGATTGTGGCTATGAGAAACTGGTGGCCACAGAATTACGTGGCCATAAGTTTTCGTAGCCACATTCCGTAGCCACAACTCATTCTTCTTGTAGTGTTAGTAACGTTTTACATTCGTATCTGTTTTTTAAAAATATGATAAGATATTTAAATATCTGTTAATATCTGGATTCTCGTCCTTTTATATTTAAAAAATCCAAAAGAATATAATAATAATTATATCTATATCCTTATCCATCCTTTCGCATCCTTAATACCATACCGAGAGAATTAATAAAAACAACGATGGTAACGGATATATATATGGAAAAAATGGGGCTGCCCCCATGGCTACCCCCGTCCTATTTTTCAGCATTTTTTATTTTTTTTTGAAAAATAAATCATGTATATTCATATATATATCCCTCCTATATGTCACTCGAATTTCGTCAGAAACAGAGACTCCTATGGCCTCCATCTCGATGGTATCAATTTAAAAAAATCATGTTACCGTTAAAAAATTACTGTCCGGATGGAGGCCGTAGGAGTCTCTGTTTCTGACGAAATTCGAATGGTATATAGGAGGGATATATGGATGAATATACATGGTGTTATTTTTCAAAAAAAATAAAAAAATTCGTCCAAATAAGATGGGGGCAGCCATGTTAGCTGCCCCTAGGGGACAGGCACATATGACCCTATATATATAGCATTCCTCGTTACAAATTCAACATCAAAACATACAAGGAATCTTGAAATCAATCATGGCTATAGCCCGACGTTGTAATAGTGAGAGCGGGAATGAATCCAATCCATGGAAAGGGCATCCTTGGAGATATATAGCAGGAGCCATGAAGGACCATGCATGCAGTCTGCGCAACAGCAGGCGATGGCCCAATGGAAGGAAGACGGAACGATAGACTCCCGATCGACAGCGATACCGGATATTGGATAAGGAACATGGTAGGTAAGATACCGGATAGGACCAAGGAATAAAGCTGAGGAAGCAAGCCTGAGAAGAAGGACCCACCTCAAAAATAATTGACCAAGTGGGCAGGGAGGGTGGGGTGGGGTGACTAGTGGGCTCCCGCCGCTCTGCAAGCCCAACAAGGAGGCAGCGGCTCGTCAGAGCCCCCACAGGCATAGGACTGGCCAACCTGTGGATGCCCATGCAGAACCGGGCTCGGCGGACCCAGCATGTCCCCCGCCGCGCAGCCGCAGTGTCCACTGCCAGCGCCGCCCGCAACCGCGTTTATGAGTAGCAGCCGGATCTGAACCGCAAGTGGAAGTCCTGGTGGCGGATGTCCATAAATGCTCCCTTAAGTTTCGAAACAAGTCGACTCTTAAGTCCTATGCATATAATTACCGTGTGCTGTGGTACGGATTTGTAGTCCACTTGCGTTGTAGCCTTCGACCCGACCTTCACTGCGAGGACACCCATCGTCTGCTGTCGCAGGAACCTTCTGCTTGAGCTGCTCAATCTTTGTTGAATGGTTCACATGATTTAGTACTTTTTTAGATCCATACCTTGCAAAATCGTAAACTACTCGATGAAGATCGAGCAGCTCAAGCGATTACTACAGAAACACCCTTACAACAGACAATCCTCTATATCATTACGAGAGTATCCTCTGCCTGAAATCCCATGCTGTGACGTAGGGATCCGTCCGATCGAAAATGGACGCCCAGATAGGGGGCATCCATTTTCTATCGGAATCCATTTAGATGATTTCACAGCAGAGGATCCCCCTTCAGTAGTATGCTTTTCTTTTTTGGGTTTAGTTAAAATCAGGAATGAAGCCAGAAAATTCTTCTTGGGGGGGCTAAATTATTTTGGGGGGAGATGGGGGGAGGAGGCAAATTATTTAGATTTTATTTAAATCTAATTTATCTTTTTTTAATAGAAAAATCTAATTTATCTTATCATTTTAATTGTTAATATTTGAGGAGGGGTTCCTCTGTTGTAATGTGAGTTACAAAAGAGGTGTTGTAACTTTTTTTTCAAATTTGTTTCTTAAAATCCAACCTTATAGATAGAATCTTCGAATAATGTTATGTATATCATCCTAATTTTGCTCAAATCCAAGATCATTTGCTATTTTATACCAATGATAAAAAGTTTGATTCTCTTTTAAATGGGATTTAAGTTGCTTAAATATTGATTGAACTTTTAACCACTAAGATAAATTAGGAAATGTCATCAGATTCGAGCGAAATTTGGAGCATATGTAGAATATTAACGGAAGTTCCAATTTATGAGGTTGGATTTGTGGAAACGAATTCAATCTATAAGGCGAGCTTTCAATAATTCCATAATTGATTGAAACTAATATTGGGAAGATATTTTTTTACAAAAAATACCCATATAAAGTTATAATCGAACATAAATAATATCTATAAGGGTAAAATGGGGATGCCCCCTTGGGAGGGAGCTAACTTGGCTCCCCCACCCCATATTCCTTTTTTCAAATTGTTTTTGAAAAAATCTTTCGTGAATTTTCATTAATATATTCCTATATTATGCTCTTAAAATTTTGTGCGAAACAGATACTCATACAACCTCCATCCAGACGTGGTCGTTTTTAGCAATTCTGTTACCGTTAAAAAATGACTGTCTGGATGGATGACGTAGGAGTCTCTGTTTCGCACGAAATTTTAATATCATAATATAGAGATATAGTGATGGATATTCACAGAAGAAATTTTCAAAAAAATAAAAAATGGGCGAAATGGAACGGGGGAGCCAAGTTAGCTCCCCCTTAGGGGCAACCACATTAAACCTTATCTATAAACATCATATTGACCAAAAGATCCCTATTAAACTCTTCATATCACTGAAATACACATTTATTGATGTGATATTAAATATGGTTAAATGGGGCTGCCCCCAGGGGGAGCTAACTTAGCTCCTCCCGCCCCATTTCGTCTGATTTTTTTTATTTTTTTTTAATTTTCTTCCGTGGAATTTCATCACTATATCCCTATATTATGTCATTAAAATTTCGTGCGAAATAGAGACTCCTACGACCTCCATCCAAACAGTCATTTTTTAACGGTAATAGGATTTTTTAAATCGACCACGTCTGGATGGAGGTCGTAGGAGTCTTTGTTTCGCATGAAATTTGAATGACATAATGTAGGGATTTAATAATGAATTTATACGATTTTAGATTTCAAAAAAATAAAAATATGTGAAAAAAGAGGTGGGGGAGCTAAGTTAGCTCCCCCTAGGGGCATACACATTTTTTCCTATTAAGTAATACCATTAGATTTAATATGTTCAAACAAGTAACACTATATAGATATGTGTACCATTCCCTTATCAGATTTGTTTATACATATTTTGACATGTGTACATATATCTGCATACTATTTTAAAATCGACGTAGATAAAAATAAGGTTTCAAATTATCATGCGGATACAAATATGTATTTGTATCCATATATGTATACACTAGAAAACTATGTAACCATATCCGTTTTAAGATCCTAAAAAATGAAAGAGGTATCCAAATCCATATTTGTACATGCAAAGAAATATAAAAGAAAAATTGTTATCTATACCATATATTCTAAAAGGAAAAAATGGGGCTGCCCCCGCCCCATTTTTCGGCGTTTTTTTTTATTTTTTTTGAAAAATAAAACCATGTATATTCATCCATATATCCCTCCTACATGCCATTCGAATTTCGTCAGAAACAGAGACTCCTACGGCCTCCATCTCGATGGTATCGATTTAAAAAAATCCTGTTACCGTTAAAAAATTACTGTCCGGATGGAGGCCGTACGAGTCTCTGTTTCTGACGAAATTCGAATGGTATATAGGAGGGATATAGGGATGAATGTAAATGGTGTTATTTTTCAAAAAAAATAAAAATTTTTGCCCAAATAAGGCGGGGGCAGCCATGTTGGCTGTCCCTAGGGGGCAGCCACATATGACACATTCTAAAATAGCAACTATATATCTGTGACGGTTTATAAACGGTATGATGATGGACATATACGAATATACAGTATCTGATTATGCACACCATGTAATGTTAACAGTTAATTATTGTAGTTAGATCATATATATTATTTTTTTGTTGATATATAGGAGGGCTATTATAACATAACATATAAATTTTAATTATTAAATAGTGTAACCCCCCCCCCCAATCGTGCACTCGTGCGCAGAGGATCCACTCCCCATACTATACCAAGGTGTCCAAGCCTCATTTACCACTGTAAAAGAAAGCCTATTTTGGTAAATCTTTAGGGCCATCTTCATCTTATGTGTGTTTCGGTGCTTAATCACAAAATTCTTCGCGTAAATACTTGCTTACGTAGATATTAATTGCCATTGTTGTTATGTTTATGTTTCTTACCATGGCATAGTCAATTCCTCAGCTCCTATGTCCATACGCGTTCTTATATTGAACTATTCAAAAAACCTAAGTACCTATACTATTATGGACAAAAATATGGATAACCCTTTTTGCAACAGTTTTGGATAGAGAGAAGAGAGGACAAGGTGAATATTTGTGTAAAGCATATATATATTCTCGATTTGGATATCAACGAACCCTACTTGCTTTATGTATAAGTTGGATGAATGAAACACATCAACTACTACTTGCATTATGTATAAGTTGGATGAATCAACTACTACTGATGTGTAAATTACATTGATGCATGATCAAAGGGTGGAAAACCGTAAACCAGGATATCCAACAACAACAAAGCCTTTTCCCACATTAAGGAGGGTCGGTGATGAATCTCCATTTCATCACCATTATTCGTTCATTTTGGCCTTAAATCCCTACCTAAATGCATGTACATAGCATTATTTTGTACAAAAGAACAATCAAATATTGATCTATAAACACTGAAAAAACATGTATTTAACTCTAAAGTAAATAATAAAAGAGAGGAAAGAAAAAGAAATGAGTGTAAATAACATGGAATGACCCTAGACCCCAAGAACCAGTATTCATGATTACGTGGTCAATAAAGAACAAAGTAGGGGGAAATACGGTGGCTAACTGTACAGAAAGCACTTAGAAACCCTAATTTTTATTCATCAATACACGCAGGTCTCCGAGGGAGAGTCAGAGACGATTGGAAAAGGGGGTGTATGAGACTCTCATCTCCCGCATTGGAGATAGCCCTTTTGACACCTATGTTATTTTCCATTATTAGTAAAACCCTCAACAGGAAAGTTGTACATAAATATACAAATAAAAAATACAAAACTTATTTCATATTAAAAAATAATAGACAGTGCACCACGGACACAAGAACAAAAAGTCACAAATAAAACATCCCAGACCCGTATTTCCTCCATACATAATCAAAATTGACCAAACTCACCTTTATTGTTAATAAAATTTAATTATCTATTTAGTAAAGGTGGTTTCATTTAATTTGGAGTTGAGATGCAAAAGTTAGCTTTTTGTCCCCATTGTACTACATACATTTATACAATAATTAATATATTTATTCTTTACATTTTTCAACCTCTTTATATTTTTATATATTTTTAAATATTATATAAAATATTATAAATAATAAAGATAAATAAAACCATCAAGAATGCATTAAAATAATGAAGTAATAAAATATATAGGTAAACTATACCTATATAATACAAGTACATATTTATTTAAGTAAATAAAATAAAAAATACGACAAAAATGTAAATATTTAACTAAATAAATAATAAATATATAAATACGTGTATATAATACTAAATATCAAAAAAATAAAAATATTATAAATATAGGAAAATATACCAAGTATATACATGTAAATATTAACATCTAATAAATTAGGTTGTATAAATAAAAAATTAGAATAAAATACTAAATAAAATTATAAAATTTTTTAAGTTTTTAACATAAAATAATAAAATCATTTCATATTTTTAAATGAATTAATTAGGGAATTTATTCCCTTAATTTCCATTGTTGGTCCACGTAGACCAATAATGTGCCTTCTTTTGTTCAACTGGGTGAACAGTATCTCTACCTTCTGACTTCTATCAGAAGTCACGCGAGCTCCCTCTCTTCCTATTTCCACACCTTCTCCACTCCACCTTCATCCTCGACCACCTCTTCTCTCTATTCTAACCCGAATCCTAGTCCACACCGATGCCCTAACTTCCAGAAACCATGTTCCTCCCTTACACAATCCTCCCGCCCTTTTTGCAAAAACACCTGCTTATAAATACCGACCACTTTTTTTGTTTTGATCCCTTTTCTTCTTCTAACCCTAAAGGAATCGCTCAAGTTGAATACCTTGTGACAACAGGAGTTCCCCGACCCTGTCGGCATGGACAAGGAGGAGGAAGTGGTGATCCAACATCATCGAAAGCACCTTCAGGCGAAGCTTCTATCATCCTTAGCTTCTGGGTCAGGTGTGCATTGTTAGTAGCTTTTTAAGTCACAATATCATTCCTTAAGGTAATAGTAGTTTTAGATTAGATTAATCACCTTTAAATTCTCGTCTTTTCTAATATTTGTCATTCTCTAGAGTTTAGAGCCCCGACCATTGTGCACTATGAAATGAACATGTTTCTGCCCGCTAATGCCTCCATTTCAAATCCCATCACTTCCTCCACACATTGATCCACCTTCCGTCATGATCCTGTACGGATCAAGCTCTATCAGAGCTCTCCATCCACTGTTCATCGGAGCTCGTTCACCACCACCACCACCTTGTGTGCTTTTGCAGCTTCACATTGGGTCGAGATCATTGCTCTTGAGCCCTCAAGAATTTTTAAGTAGGAAGTAGCATAGGAGGAGGGACCTAGAGCTGAAATAAATGGAGGAAACCATCCTCTAGGTCGCATGAATGCATCCACAACCAGAGCTCTCCCTAGCGATCTAGAGTCCATCAAGTGCTCCTACAGGTGTGGCATGATCCTAGGAAGGAGTAGGACCAATCAGTAGAGGAGATTGTCGGAGCAACTCAGATTACTCAATTGAATATTGAGGAAGAATTCCTTGTTCCCTAATCTTCCCCCTTGCCTCATAGTCGTTGGATAAAGAACGCTGCCTAGATCTAATCTGGATCACCCATCTGAAGTGAAGTGGTATCATCTTCTCACCACGTGATTAAGTGACATGGTGCAAGGAGAAGCGCCCGATGAAGCATTATTAATTGGTAAATATCATCGATCCCTTGCACTTTTTCATATTTATAAGTTAGTCATGTAAATATTTATGTACACTTAAAAACTTTTATATATTTGGCTACTAGATCCCCATACTTATTGGATATTACAACTAGGTCCAGGGTCAGGTCTACATGACCGCCCACATGAGGCGCCTTAGGCTAATTGCATAGAATCTCTCTCAACTTCCTTTAATTAATTTTAGTACTTCAAATTGTAATATACATGTAATATTTTGGGTAAATTGCATAGATAGCTTGTAATTTATTCTTATTGCAAAAATACCCCTGCTAAAACCATTTATTTTATTTATGCTTTTCTGTTTCTACTAATTGGCTCTCGTGCTTGTTAAATCTTAGGAAAAATATAGTAAATGCTCTAACTCATGTAGACGCACACCCATATTTTTTAGTTAGCATTTTATGTCTTTTTTCCTTTTATTAAAAATCATTTAGAGCTAAATATTAGACCTCTCACATCATAGAAACATCAAGTAACTTAATCAAATTCATAGAACTAGGTGATTATAATATAAGCACCAATGCATTCATATAACAAAAAATTTTGATTGCAAATATGAAATCATGTGGTAAAGTAAATGATTTTCAAATCATTTTACATAATCATAATACTATAGAAGAATACCTTTTGAATTGTGTGTCTCTAAAAAATGAGACCACCTAAATCATATCTTATCGAATGGATATTTTCTCTTGTGGGCACGACAATGACTCATGGTACTTCATGTGAATTGAGAAATCCTCTCCACCAAGTTATCCATGCAAATAGAGATCTAGTATGATCTCTATATCCTTATTTTTCTTTGTGAAATTCAATCTTCTATACATACACGAAGCATACAGAAGAAGCCGACTCCTCTGGCAATTTGCCAAGTTAACGAAGAGGAAGATGAGTCTATGATTGTGGATGGGGACGGCCAAGAGGAGTTGAAGAGAATCCGCTCTTCTAAAATATCAAGAGTAGAGTAATTGGATGGAATTGATATTCATGTATTGAAAAACAGATGATATACCCCTCTTTGTATACAAAGGGGGCAACCATGAAGAGTCCTACTCTCCAACAGTTGTGGGCCATTAATTTTATTTTGGATGGTCTATGGGAGAGTCTTAATATCTTGAGTATTTGTCTAATAATTAACCAACATTATCATAAAATTAAATATCCAATTAGAAAATTCTAATCTTCATTAAAAAGGCTAACAAATTAGCCTCTAATTAACATGATGGGTGTTCATGGTGGATCCACTACATGGCTCTCTTATTCAAATCTAAATTAGAACTTGATATTAATTATATCTTGATCAAAACCAGATGAAATTTAATTATAAGTACCAATATTTAGAGATTTATAAAATCATCCTCTCAATAAATGAACCCAATTCAAAAGTCTGGAATAAAGTGTGAATACAATTCAAATTTATTTAATTAAGAGAATCATATTTCACATCTATTTTGAATAGATACATATCACATTCATGTCAATATTAATTATTACGAATCTATATTCATACTAATTAGTGGTTAATAATCTGAATCATATTCACCTATTATCATACAATTATTTTCTTGATGTTGATATCTCAATGTACAACTCCTAATCCAATTAGGACTCATAAGCATCATTTGAGCATATTTGGAGATATGTCAGGGTAATTATATAATTCACAAAATAGCGAATCGATGTTAAGATTTGCATCTAATATCAAGATTTAAATCATTTTAGGCATTTTCATTTGGAACCATTTCTTTGAAACAATTAGGATCCATTTCTATATACTTTTGGATCTATTTAACTTCCATTTCTCCAACTATTTAGATCTAGAAATGGGTTCTATAAGTTGAAATTTAATTCCAATTAATTCTCAATCACTTTGCCAAAAATGAAACCAATAAATTCAATTGTTTTCATCGTTATCTCATAATAGAAGTCTTTGTTGGACATGTGAGCCCATGACGAGCCATTATGCAACAAATGTTATTAAAATTTACTCCTTAATATGAAATGAAGAACAACTAATTTGTATAACCATCTTAATGATCATACAACTATTTAGAGCTGGTGCTTGGATGATATATAAAGAGTTAGATTGAGGACTCATCAAGCACCGTCAAATGATTATTAAGAAAGGATCCCCAGCCTGAGAAGAAGATGTCAATTCTTTTCTAAAGGCTGATATCTAACCAACCTCTTTATGCAAGTCCTCTATATAGGAATAGAGATTTGAAGGTATTAGATAAGTTTGTTTAAATAGTTGACTTAACGAGATCGAGATAACCAAGACCTATGTCATATACTGTCACGATATAAGCATTCATCCTTTGACCAGAGATAGATGTATTACTATATATCTAAGTATGTTTACTTTACAGGCCATTCGGTAGATGACCTAATCAAGATTTATACACTACCAGCCGGTGTGCATACAAGGGAATATACATAATATGATCTCTCAAAGGAGTAATACATGTTCACTACTGAACCGGAAAGCATGAACTCACTCATGAGGTATTGGGATCAATCAAATTCCATGCATGGTCGTAAGCATCTTACTTTGGAAGCTTGATAAGAATTTTTAGATATGATATATATTTTTGGAAATCATATGATGGATACAAACTCACAATGACCGAATGAGAAACCTAACGATAAAACACTAAAGTAGACAATCTATAAGTGATCTAAAAATTTTAGGTTTATTCTAGCTCTTCCAAAATGCAAGATATACGTGTATTAGGAATACTTTAGGGTGATGTGATCATAAAGGATTTTATAACTATGACGCTTCCATTCTGAGGAAATGATTAAATATGTTTAGATTTCAATGACTCCTGTCAATAGAGAAGTAATCTAATCTTAGTCCAAATGTTGGACATTAATCTGTATACAATTCAGATACAATGAGAAGATTAGATTTACTACTTTGATTTTATCGAACATCTTTAAGAGGTCCTTGATGGACCGCGATGACCTACCCTTTAATGTTGTCTGATTAGACTAGTGCGTTGCAGTCGGATAGATCCGCGTCGATCAAAAATAACCGCACAACTCGATGAATCGTCGAATGAATTTAATATGCGGTTTTATGTTTATTTAGCCTGGGCAAGCCCCAGGGTCGACTCAAGGAGGCAAAGGAACAACTCGGGATCAAGTTAGAGTGATTAGATTGCGGTTTTCCAAGTGAGAAATTTTTTTTATTTTTTTATGCGATAAAAATGCAGAATGCAATGTATGAATGAACTAGGTTATTAAGAAATCAACAACTTAGACAAATTTAATTTTAATATGAAATTAATTCAAATGAGCCAAACGATATTTTTCCTTTAAACCTAATCCAACGATGAATGCAAAATGTATTTTCTTGGAATTTTTGGATTTAAAATGCACAAATTAAAAATACAAACTTTTTTGGGGTTTTTATGCAATTTTTCGTGCAAATGATATGGAAAAATTATGAAAAATTTACTGAAAGTTAAATATGATGGAATGAAGCTAAACTAATATTTTTGAATTTTTCTGACACTTTTTGATTTTTTTATGAATATTTTACTGAAAACAGAGTGATTACAGGTATTTAATTTCTAATAAATCCATGAAATTAAATTATCCAAAGATTGATTTATCTCAAATAGATATTGTAATAAGGAATCCAAGAGATTTGCAATTTCTCAAAAATATTATTCGTGGAATAATTAAAAATTAATTACAGAAATCACTCTATAATTTATTTTAGGCACAAGACAACTCCTAATGGACGAAATTTGGACTGTAATTAAAGCATACTTAAAGGCATCATTCACAATTTGTTTCGCAATTTTTAGAGCAATAAATGACTATGTGCGAAATTCAGAGCTTAATTGGATAAAATATCACCGATTTTCAATGTCTGAATTTTAATAAAATGTCACGTGCTCACAAAAATAAATTAAATAGCCAAGAGATAAAGAATTTGTTGCTCTACAATATGTTATTTTTGATTGAATAAAATGATGCAAAATGATTGTCCAAATAACCACACAAAGTCAGGGGTATCTTTGCAATTACCGAAATGAAATAGAATGAACTAAAGATATGTACAAGAGTACTTTGTAATTTCTAAAACATGAAATAAAGGAAATGCAATTTTCGCAATACATAAAAAAATGAACCTTCACTTCCCTGCCCTAGGGCACGACACAGGAGGCGCGTGGGCGGCTAGGACGCACGGGGGCGGCACTCCGCAAGGCTGGGCGATGCAAGGTGCGGCGGGAGGGACGGGCGGCGAGCTGTGCGCCGCGCGGAGGAGGTGCGCGAGCCTTGGTGCTCTCGGCCGCGTGCATGCGCGGTGAGCGCAGCGTCGACGGCCGTGGCGGTGGCTGTAGCGCGGGGCTGAGGCGGCGCGCTCGGCTGGAAAGGGGGTGGCGTCGCTCGAAGGAGGGGCGGGGCGGCCTGGGCGGCGCCCAAATGGCGGCGCCGTCGAGGGCGGCGATGCGAGCAGACGAAGGTCGGGGGGCGAGGGGCGCGGCGCGCCTGGGCGTTGCTGCGGGCGGAGGACGCGGGCGGCGGCCAGGCTTGGCCGCGCTGACGGAGGGCTGGGCGGTGGACAGGGGAGGCACGCGAGGGGCGCGCTCGCGACGGCGGCGTGCCGCGCGTGCGGCTGGAGGGCGGCGCACGGAGGGTTGGAGTGCGGGCGGCAGCTGCTTCAGGAAGATGGCGGGTTGTTGGTCTGGATGAGGTCGATGCTGGCCGAGGTGCCGCCGAAGTGGCTGGAATCGTGAAGGAGACGACCATGGGAGGGAGCGACGGCCGGTTCCTGAGTGCAAGTTTTTTTCTTTTGTGTGTGGTTTTTTTTTGCAATTTTTTTGTTTTTATATTTTGTAAACAGGAAATATTTTTTTAGGAAAAGATAGTGTGGAAACAAAATGAGAGGTGAAAATGGTAGATGATGAGGTGATGTTTGTGTGGTTTTTTTTCGTGATGATTTGTGGTGTGGGTGATGATGGTATTTTTTATGATGATCAACAAAGAGCAAACAATATTAGATAAAAAAAATTTGACAAAGTAAAGATAGAGAATGCTTACCTGTGGATTGCCGAAAGTGGAGCTGCGTCGTGCGGCTTCCGTCGTGGCCTCAAGGAGATGGCGGTCTCTGAAGCTTGGCAGCGGGTTTGGAGAAGCTGCTGCTACGTGGGCGGTGCTCCACGGATCTCACCTAAGCCTTGTTGTCGCTCTACCTACTGCGCCAAAGCTGTCACCAATGACACATCAAAGGGGCTCGGGGCTCTCTTTCTCTCAAGAATGGTGGATGAGTGTGAATGGAGGAGTGGAGGAGATTATAAAGAGGATGGATGGAGTTAGAGAAGAGATGGAGAGAGTGGAGAAAATGGTGGAGGAAGTGGAGAAGATGTGGCTTGGAGTGGGGGAAAAGAAAGGAGAAGAGGTAAAAGGGGATTAAAAGAAATAAATTAATAAAATAATATAATAGGCTATCAAAATAATTAAAATATAATAATAAATAATAATAATAATAATAATAAATCCGAAAATAATAAAATAAATCCGAAAATAAATAAAAAGGGGTGACATGTGGCGGCTCCAGGAGCGGCCACATGTCGCTCCCAGAAAATTCAAAGATTAAATGTAAAGAAAATAAAAAAGAAATAACAAAAGAGATTAAATCAAAAAGTGGTCAACATGAAAGTTGCTCGTCTCGACGAGATCTACAAATTTCGTGAAGGGCCAAAAATCAAAGGAAATCATCTGTACAAAATGTATTTTTGGGTGGTACCTTATAGATATAAAATACCGCATTTTATCTTTTGTAATTTTTTTGTCATTTTTAAAAGAGAGAAAAATTAAAATAAAAGTAGAGAAAATATGACAAGAATATTTACAATTTAATCTAATTTTTTTGGATTTTTAATAATGAAGAAAATAAAATGAGAAAATACAGGGGTAAAACGGTCATTATGTACAATGTACAAAAGGGGCCCAAAACCCAAGTTTTGCATACGAGCTCCGATTTTAGTGAAATTGGTCTTGTTTCGAAGGTCTCTGAATGTATATTACTTTAAAAGTGAGTAGACCTAATTCGGAGGTTGTATGAGAGAGATATATACGTTTTAAGGTCTAAGGTCTTCAACTTGGATTGGGATTTTATTGGTCAATTTTGTAAGTTAGTATTTTTTTGAGATTTTTCTTTAATTAGTGTTAGTAATATATACACTATGGAGTTGATTTCATTGTATTTGGAGTTAGTATAAAATATATACAAATAGGGTATTTTAGTTAATATACAGGTGAATATTTACAAGTGAAATTGGCTTCTTATTTAATGCAAATATAAATGCTAAAATGCAGATATTATGCTTGCATGTATGAATGCTAATTATGCAATATAAGTAAAAATATGCCTCTAATTACTCGGGAACAAAGCTCTATTTTCAACATTTAGAGTGATGAATCATGGATTCATCAACCCCCTATACTTAAACCTTGCTCGTCCCCGAGCAACTAAATGAAGTGCAAGAGTGAAATGATTTTGGGTTCCATACCAAGGTCATGAACAAAAGTTGAAAATGGAGCTTGACTCGACCTTTGGATTAATTGTGTGGCGGAACCTTATTGGGATCTGAACTTAAGACCTAACAGACTTCAAGTTCCACAAGTCTTCTATTCAAGACGCCTCAACAGTCAGGTCAGAACAAATCCTCAAACGCAAATTTCTGATGACTATGATTCTTACTTGTACTGTGTAAGTGTAAAATAGCTCTCCACATCAGAAATGACTCAGAACCAGCCTCCTCTAACAAGGTAACTCAATAAACCGGTCCAGCAACTCTTTCCTTGAGGAGCGGGGTATTCCTTTCTAAGTTCAAGTGCGACCAACTCAAGAGGAGGGGGTAGAGAAAAGAATGGACTGTAGCCAGTGTAGCTACCTATCCCGGGATGCCTGACCAGTGTAGCCAAGTCATCCAGCTGCAAACTTCTTGCTAATATACATACTCCGACAGGCAATTTTTTTTGGTTGTCTATTTTTTTTGGAGTTCTTGCATTTTTTCCTTTTTTCTTTTTTTTGAACTATATACAAGGTGCAGCATGTACATCATGAGTTTTTCCTCTTGAGCCAGTAGACTATCCCTCTTTTGAAGCATTATTGCAACCCACAGCATCATGTCCTTAGACTTCAACACCACCAGACTAGGTTGAGATGCACTACCCTCCCTAGAGGAGGACGGATGTTTCAACCCGTGTGCTACTCCAAGCTAAAGGATTCTACTTCCTCATCACCTCATCAATGAAGAGCTACGTGCATTGTCCTTGTCCAAGTTAGGTCACTGTCTAAAAGAACCATGCGTGTGCACGAGTTATTCTACTTAGACTAATCAAGATGACATGTGAACGTAGACTTGCGGACTCAAAGAATTAAGTCACTTGACGTGAGAAATCTTAACTCCAGTTCCTATAAGGTTCCCCTGAAATTAGGTGGATTAAGGTCAAATCAAGTCCATCCTCAATATCTACTCATAACTTGGTTCAAAACCCGCTAACTTTTCACCTTACATATGCAGATGAGAGGTAGATGACATGCTATGTATGAAATGCAAGATATTTTTTTGTTTGAAATGCAAGGATGATATGCAAGAGTAAATAAGAAGCCTTTATTTTTGACATTTTAATTTTATTTTCTATTATACAACAATTTTTACAACAATTTTTAGTTTGTAATAATATACATAGTATAAAATTTTTTTGCTATACATCCTATTTTACAACAAATATTACAAGAGTATCATTTTGTTGTATACATATTATACAAGTATACAAAAAAAATTCAATTTTTACCCTCCCCGTACTTATTGCATAATATATATACAAAAATACGCGAAAATACGCGAAAATATGAGCTATGGGTAAAGTATATATGTAATATATACACGCCCCCCTATACTTAGCGTGTGTTATGTCCTCAGAGCACGAAAAGCGACTAAAAAGACATAGCTCGGGCTAAGCGTAGGAGAGCTAAAATTACAAAAATCGTATAGAAGTCGCACCACCCCCCTATACTTAGGCTCTTGACAGCCTAAGTGTAGAAGAAGATCAAAAAAAAATGGGGCGGACGAGGGCAAGAGGAAAAAATAGTTGAGTATATACAAGGCGGGCATCGGTCCCCCCTATACTTAGGCTCTGGTGAGCCTAAGTATAGGACAGGAATGAGTATGAGGACCGATGTGATCTGGAGGATGTACAGTGATTGGATGCGGGTCACTCTCCCCCCTATACTTAGGATCTGATTATCCTAAGTGATAAACTCAAATTGTAGATCGGTCTTGTGTTCCACACAAGGCGGGAACACAGTCGAAGTGTCGACCAATCAAAATCTGAATTTAATCAACAATGAACCCACAATCAAGTATCAAACAATGAAAAACAAGTGTGGAGTCAAATTTATTTTTAACTCTGCACAAATGGTGTATAGTGACTAGTATGCAGAGATCGAACCACAGAGAGCAATACGAAAATGCATGCGCCTATATGTGCATATTAGTCATCCTTGTGTGCAGTGGGTTCTCTTTTTTTTAATTAATTAATTAAATATATATATCAATAATATAATTAGATAATATATATACATATGTGTATTTTTTTTCTTTTTTGGAAATACCTATATATACATAAAGTTGTACTATACTATTTACAAAAATACTTATAATAGTCAAAAATCAAGGAGGGAAGTCTTTTTGGGTTTTCATCATATTTTAATGTTTTTGTGATTTTTGGGGGATTTTTGAGAATATTTTTAGTATTTTTTAATAGCTAAATAATAGCAAACAGGGGAATAAGGACAGGCTGTAATAAAAATGAACCTTAAAAATAGTTACAAGCCTCAAAAATTTTCCACCCTATTTTTCTAATAAATATAATAAAATGTAGCATAAATAAGGCCTGAGTTTATATTTTTCTGATTTTTCTGTGAGTTTTTATATTTTTTTGGAGTTTTTGGGTATTTCTGGGTTTTTAAGGTTTTCCTTTTGAGATTTTTAGGGATTTTTGGACTGACACTAACATAGTTCAAAATACACCATAGGGATTTTTTTTGGAATTTTTCAATGCATTTTGATATTTTTTTTTGGGATTTTCTCAGTTAGACAGTGAATAAAGGACATGTTTTTGATTTTTAATAAATGCAAAAATGAGACAAAATGAAAAATTAAAAATATGGCATGCAGTCTCACCCTATCAGTAGCTTAAGTCTATTTTTGCAATATTTTTCGAATTAATATGGCGCACCAAATAAATAGACAAAGCATTCAAAAATTAAATGGCCTGGCAGGGGTATTTTTGCAAATAAAATAGTTTGCAGGGGCATTCATGCAAACACTACAATAGAAATACGCGTGACTTTTTATTTCCAGGACCATTTAATAAATACAAGGACCCGGCGGGGTTTGACTGCAATTTTAACGCGCCTCACGTGGGACCACACGTGAGGCTCAGAGGGACTAAAACGCAAATATGATAACTACAGGGGGTCTTCTGCAAATTGTACAATTTATTTACAAAGTAACTTTTTATTTTTGGGACTAAACTATAAATACAAAAAGCGGGGGGCTAGATATGAAGTTTACCCCCTAAAGGCGCGCGATCCAACGGATTCCAACGCGCCACTTATCCACGTGTCGAACCCTCGGCGCTCGATACCCCTTCGACGATCTGCGGCTGTGATTGCATCCGAGATCTGATCGCACGGCCACGGCTGGTGCTAGATGGACGGCCCTGATTAGAACTGGGGCTGTCTCTTTGATCCGACGGCTGTTGCTGCTCACGAAGAACAGGGAAGAACGGCTGACATCCCTGGCTTCGATCGGTGATTCCTCCGCCTCCAGGCGCTCGATGTTGCTGCTTGTGGCCTCCAGGCGTTCGGCGAAGCGGCGCGCACCGTTCGAGATACTCCAGAAGGTCCAGGACCTCATAGATCGGCTGAACGAGCTCGGAGAAGACAAGGGGGTCCTGGAACCTCGAATGGACTTGAATCGAGCCCCAGAGGGCTCCTTTCAGCTTGGGTCCTGCACCAAATGAAAGAGGGGCTCGAGGGGGTCTTCCTCGACCCGAGGTTTAGGGTAGACGAACGGGGAAAGGTGGAGGGCGGCGAGGTCCGGCGAAGCGGAGGAGGGAGGACCTCGATTCGCAGAGCTGGGCGAGCTCTGGTTGATCTGGAGCGTGGGTGCGTGGAGAATACGTAGGGGAAGCAGATGAGGCGGAGCGAGGGGTCGGAATGCGGCTCGATCAGGGTAGAGAGGTTCGCCGGAGCGAAACTCCGGCGACCTCGATCTGATCTAATCGAACACCTAAGGCTATTCTAATTACTCTAAAAGCTAAATTAAGGTCTAACAATTAAAATTACGCTAAAAACGAGAAGACAACAGCTCTTATACCTGGTTTGCGACCAGGGAGCAGGACCTCCGGCGACGCGGCGGCCGTGGGCGCTCCTTCGACTCCTCCGACCGTCTGAAGCTTCCAGGAGGACCCTCCTGTCACAAGGAACCTCAAAGGACTGGAAGAGATGGTGGAAAACGACTGAAAGGGAGGCCAAAATGAGGGAGGAGATCGAGAGGTTTATTTATAGACAAGGTATGCGCCCTTATTGGCCGGCGAATCACGACGAATCTGGGCTGTACACAAGGGAGCATGGGCTAGGGCGTGATTGGCGGATGTACAAGGAACAATCTTCATGAACAGTCCCATCGCCCTCGAGCTACCAAAATCGCGTGAAAAATCGGGGAAACAGGGCCTCCCGTGACTTGTCAGAGGGCCAGTCCTAGGGTCCAAGGAGTTGACCGAGGTCAACCCTTGGCGGCCTGCGATTGGTCCACGCAGGCCACTAAAGGACAAAACCGGCTGGAAAAATAAAGAATAATTTATTTAAATTAGTAAATGATTTTATTATTTTTTGAATATAAAATAAAAAATGTTTCTTATTTTATGTAGTATTTTAATATGATTTTTATTTATTTTTTTTTGGTGTATTTTATTACGGGTTTAATGTGTATATGTATGTATTTACATGTATTTTTGCGTATTTTATTTTATTTTTAATTTGTTTATTTTATTTTATTATTTTGTTTTCTTATTTTATAAATTTAGAATTTATTTTTGTGAGTATAAATATGAGTTTATTTGTATTTTTAAATAAATATGTATGAGTATATGTAAGTATACTTATAGGTATTTTACCTATATCATATATATATATTTTATTTATTTTATTCATTTTTATTTTGGATTTGTATCTTTACATAAATAATATATAATATGTACAATATTATAAAAATATGACAGAATACAATGATTAAAGAATAAAATCTCTTTTTATTCATGTACATCCTTCACATAGGTATTTTGCCTATATATTTTATAGACTTACTTTATTTTATTTTAAATTTCTTTGTGGTTTTCTTTTAGTTTTAATATGTACAAGCATTATATTCATTATTCACAAGATTCTAAAAATATGAATTTATAAAATTAATGAATATTGAATAAAATGAATATCTTAATAGGGTTCTATATACAAGGTGGGCCAAAAACCTAGCTTCTACATATGGACTCCAAAAATTATGAAACCAATTTTATAAGAGAGTTCATGGAATGCTATATACAATTAAAGGTGAGTTTGGGTGATTTGGAGTTTTTATTTGCAAGATATGGGTCTATGAAGTTGAGATTTTTTGCTTTTTTTATTTTGTGTATAAAAAGTGCACTGTGTATTATTTTTGCACAAACTCAATTTTGTATTTTTATTTACATTATTATCTACAACTTTTATGATCAAAGTTTCTTTATTTGATGAATAAATAATTGTATACAAAATAGGTGTCAAAAATGCAATAATGGAAGAATGAATAAATGAGGTATTTATTGTATTTTGGCCCTTATCTCCCCCTACTTTATTCCTTGTCGACCAACTCCATGCTGGCCTTGGTCTCGGGGTTAGGGTCATAAAATATTTGCAATATTTTATTCCTTTTTCTTTTCTTCCCTTTATTCTACAATTTTGGCATTAAAAACCTTATTTTATGTACAGTAAATACAATAAATAATGAATGCTATTTTATACAAATTAATGCTATTTCTCTGCATTTGCTGGGGTTTTTGAGGCCAAAATGATAGAATAAAGGTGATGAAATGGAGATTCATCACCCCCCTATACTTGCCTTTGCTAGTCCCTAGCAAACACTTATGCAATAAGTACAAAAAGAATAAAGGAAAGAAAAAGGAAAATGAAAGGAAGATAGAGTGAATAGGGGTGCTTTCAGTGCAATGCATGTCTTTACAAAATCCGAGATTGGAGCTCCTGTCAGACCTTGGGTGTGGATGTGTGTGGAACCTGGTCGGGAACCAGCTCTAAAATACAACAGCCTTTGATAGTCACGGAACTTTGTTCAACCCACCTCAATAGCCTGGTCAGAACTAGCCTACACCATACACAAACCCTTATGACTATGAAACTGACTTGTACAGTGTAAGTGATAGTGGCTCTCCTCAACTGAAATGACAAAGAGACTAGCTTCTCCAGCATGACAACCCAATGATTCCCTAATCCGGCCCTCTACCGTCAAGGAGCGGGGTATTGCCTTCTAAGTTCAAGTGGCAACCAGCTCAAGAAGAGGGGGAATAAGAGGTATAGAATTTTTGGGAGCTCAACCAGTGTAGCTAAGTCTCCCGCTGCAAGCTTCTCGAGATGTAACAGTGATACCATAAGCTTTTGCTTTATTGGACTATATACACTCCAGTGGGGTTATTAAATTTTCAATCCGACCCACCACTTTTTTTTGGAGTTCTTTTTGCTCTCATTTTTCTACTACTTCTTTTTTTTTCACGAGCATCTGTACAACATATTTACATGGTGCAGCATATATACAAGAAATTGTCCTCTTGAGCTAGTAGACTATCCCTCTTTTGAAGCTTTATTGCAACCCACACTCTCCCGTCATTCGGCTTCATTGAAACAGGACCAGGTTGGGGCGCACTTCCCTCCCTAGACGAGGACGAATGTTTCCACCCGTGTGCGTCTCAGACTGGCAAATCCAACCTCCTCACCACTCCAACTGAGTTGAGCCAAGTGAAAGGTGCAGGTGTCCAAGTTAGGTCACGGCCGACAAGAGTCATGCGTGTGTTTCGAAAAGTTCTAGTTAGTCCACTGAGGTGTCTTGAACCCAGCCCTGCTTTCTCAAAGAATTAAGTCTGACTAGACCTGAAGTACCTTAAACCTAGTTCCCATAAGGTTCCAGTGCAGTTAGGTGCAGTAAGGTCCAACCGAGCTCCACTTTGAGACTTTATTAGACTGATTCAGTCATCAAGCTCACTCAAAAAGAATATGAATGGTATGCTTATGCTTATGCACAATGAATGATGCAATTTTTCACAAGATTTTAAAAGAGAAGCAAAGAATGTTTTTACACAAAGAATTTTTGCAAATAAAATAAGAGCTTGACACATACAAAAAAGTATATACCATTATTTACACGGGCGTACTGCTTTATTTACAAAATGTATGAATTTATACAGACTTTACATGTGTTAATGGAATAGTTTATTTAGGTTGTTGAGAAAGAATTTTATGTAATTTATTTCTGATTTACAGGTATTTGTAATAGTGATCTTATTCTTCAGTTCTAGTTTTGAAAATAGTTTTGCAAACTGTAGTACACGATAATTTTTGCAATTATTTACACACATTTGAAAACTATTTTTGCAAAGAATTTTCACACGATATGTACATTTTTCACAATAATTTTGACAAACATTTTTCAAAACATTTGCACACAGGTTTTTCAAATCCTTTCTTTCACACAAAGAAAAATTTTGCCATCAAAACAATTTTCACACAGTTTGAAATCATTTCACATCAAATCTTTCAAAACTGGTCACACTATTTTTCAAATCATACTGTATATGTATCTGATTTATTAGTCAGTATATACAAAAGAAGAAAAACTGTATTTGATGTATAATATGGTTTTGGTTCTTATAGGCTTTATTTGAACTTATTCCTTATTTACAAATGAGAGATTTTTGTGCAGACTCCTCAGACTTACTCGAGAATCATTTTCACAAGAATTTTGAAAACTATAGTCCAAAATAATTTTGCAATATCTACATGCATTTGAAATTGATTTTTGCAAAGGTGTTACACAACATAGATAGGTTTTTCAAAACAATTTGACAATCAATTTTCACAATCATTTGCACACTAGTTTTCACACATTTTAATTTCACTCCAAGAAAATAAACTTTTTCACACCAAGCTGATTTTTCAAAGGTTGAATACTTGTACACACTATTTTCAAACTATTTTTACAAGATTTTTCAAAAAGAACTTTTTGCACAAAACACTTTTCTGACTTAATAATCAGTACAATTACAAAGAGTCTGAGGAACTCACAATCATCTTTCATTATTATAGAGCTACTTTTTATATTCTATTTTATATTGAGGTGATATTTTATTTTTCAGTATGAGTTATGGCTTATAGTATATACATGGTATATACGACCCCCCTATACTTAGCTTGAGCTATGTCCTCATAGATCGAAAGGAAAAGCAAAGACATAACTCGTACTGAGTATAGACAGATCTAAAGAATGTAAATAAATGGAATTAAGGAATGAGAAGTTGACCGTCCCCCCTATACTTAGGATCAAGTTATCCTAAGTATAGCAGACTGTACAAAAAGCAGGGAGGGTCAAGGGTGGTTGTATATGGATCGTACTCAAATTGTCTCCCCCTATACTTAGGGTAAGATACCCCTAAGTATAGACAAGAAGAGGAGACAATGGAGAGGATCACAATGAAATGAAAAACTCTGGGTGCACATCCCCCCATACTTAGGACAAAGTACGTCCTAAGTACAGAAAACTGTCCACGAGGGCGGCACCTTTTAGATACAAAAAGAGGCTAGAAAAGGAAAAGAAGAAAAGAAGAAAATCAGATAAATAGTTGTTGGATTGCATAGTCTGAATCTTTCGATGCCGCAGGTGCTGTCGAGATATCATCATGGTGCATGAGCTGAACGGAGTCAACAACGACCAAGAATGTATCTGGTTCGAGGTAAGGCTTCAGTAGTTGGCCGTTGACGACGAATGGCTGTGCGTCAGGGGACAATTCTGATATAGCAATGCTTCCATTGTCACGCACTTCACAAACTCGAAATGGCCCTGTCCACTTACTCTTTAATTTACCTGGGAATATCCGCAACTTTGCATCAAATAACCACACTCTCTGTCCAACGTCAAAGGTCTTTCGTCTGATGTGCCTGTCGTGCCAGCGTTTCACCTTCTCCTTATACATCAAGGTGTTATCGTATGCATAGTCTCGGAATTCCAAGAGTCTGTTCAGATCATCTTTTCTCTTCTGACCACTTTTATGTGAGTCCAAATTACAGTTGTTGATTGCCCATAAAGACTTGTGAATTAATTCCACGGGAAGATGGCACGGCTTTCCATATACAAGACGATAGGGCGACATGCCCAAGGGAGACTTGTAGGCTGTTCGGTATGCCCATAGAACCGAGTCCAAGAGTTGAGACCAGTCCTTTCTGTTTGGCCTAACAAGTTTCTGCAGGATAGTCTTGATTTCTCTGTTTGATAACTCTGCCATGCCATTGGTCTGAGGGTGATAAGGAGTGGCAACCCGATGGTCGATGCCGTACTCCTTCGTTAACTTCTTGACCTCTTTGTTAATGAAGTGACTACCCCCGTCTGAGATAAGGATTTTCGGTACCCCGAACCGCGAAATGATGTTCTTCTTCAGGAACTGGCAAACTGTTTTGCTGTCGGCAGCTCGAGCAGGGATAGCTTCAACCCAACGACTCACGTAATCGACGGCGAGAAGGATGTGCTCAAATCCTTGACTGTTAGGGAAAGGTCCCATGAAATCAATGCCCCATGCATCAAAGACATCTGCTATCTGAATGATTTTCAGGGGCATTGAATCTTTGGCAGTGACTGTACCTTTCATTCTCTGACAGTCAGTGCATCGTTTAACAAATTCAGTTGCATCCTTGAATAAAGTAGGCCACCAGAGGCCACACTGAAGTACTTTGGCTGCCGTCCGATCTCCAGAGTGGTGTCCACCAGATTCGAGCGAGTGACAATGCTCGAGGACACTTGATTGTTCCGTCTGAGAGATGCACCTGCGCCAAATACAATCTGCTCCTTCTCTGAATAAAAGAGGATCTTCCCAATGGTAGAAACGGATGGTCGACATGAATTTGTTCTTTTGGTTCTTCGTCCAATCCGACGGTATTACCCCAGAGACGAGGTAATTGACTATCTCAGCATACCAAGGAAGAGAATCCACAGCTAAAATGGCTTCGTCAGGGAAGGTTTCTGTGATAGGTGCATTGCTCAGGGGAGGTTCATGCTGCTCTATTCTGGAGAGATGATCCGCTACCACATTCTGGGTTCCAGGCTTGTCCTTGATTTCCAAATCGAATTCCTGGAGGAGAAGGATCCAACGAATCAGTCTTGGCTTGGCATCCTTCTTTTGTTGTAGGTAGCGGATAGCAGAGTGGTCTGTAAAGATGGTGACTTTTGATCCCAACAAATAGGATCTGAACTTCTCTAAGGCGAAAACCACAGCCAGCAGTTCCTTTTCTGTCACAGTGTAATTTCTCTGTGCTTCGTCTAATGTTCTGCTGGCATAGTGAATGGCGTAGGGCGCTTTGTCTTGTCTTTGCCCAAGAACAGCTCCAACTGCAAAATCGGACGCATTGGTCATTATTTCAAAAGGAAGAGTCCAGTCGGGCGGCTGTAAGATTGGAGCCTGAGTGATAAGCTCCTTCAAGTGATTGAAAGCATGGAGAACCGGCTGATCAACAATGAACTCAGTCTCCTTGCACAAAGAGTTCTGTCAGAGGTCGGGCAATGCGGCTGAAATCCTTGATGAATCGCCTGTAGAATCCCACATGCCCCAGGAATGACCTCACATTCTTAACTGACTGAGGTGGCTGAAGATTTGAAATGACGTCCACCTTCGCCGGGTCGACTTCCATGCCACGTTTGGAAACGACGTGACCCAGCACAATACCTTCAGTGACCATAAAATGGCTCTTTTCCCATGAGAGCACTAGATTGACTTCTCGGCATTTCTGAAGCACTCTGTCTAAGTGCTGAAGACATGAATCGAAACTATCACCATAAATCGAGAAGTCATCCATGAACACCTCGAGAAAACTGCCTACCATCTCGGCAAAGACTGCTAACATGCATCTTTGGAAGGTTGCAGGTGCATTGCACAAACCAAAGGGCATTCTCTTGAAGGCGTAGGTGCCGAACGGGCAAGTGAAGGTAGTCTTCTCTTGGACTTCAGGGACGATTGCCACTTGGTTGTACCCGGAGTACCCATCCAGAAAGCAGAAGAACTCCTTGCCTGCTAATCTTTCCAGAACTTGATCAATGAATGGCAAGGGAAAGTGATCCTTCTTAGTTGCTGCATTGAGACGGCGGTAGTCAACACAAACCCGCCAGGATGTTGGTACCCGAGTAGAAATTTCCTCCCCTTTATCATTTGTAACCACGGTAAGCCCTGATTTCTTGGGAACTACATGCAATGGGCTTACCCATCTTGAATCGGAGATGGGATAAATGAAGCCTGCATCACACCACTTCGTGATTTCTTTCATGACGACGTCCCGAAGGTTAGGGTTCAGCCTTCTCTGAAATTTGCGGGACGGCTTGGCGTCTTCTTCTAAATAGATGTGGTGTGAACACAAGGATGGATTTATCCCTCGGAGATCTGATACGCTCCATCCAAGTGCCTTGCGGTTCTTCTCTAGAACCTCGAGAAGTCGAGATTCCTGATCTGGTCTCAGCCTGCTGCTGATGATGACCGGATACATTTGTTCTTCACCCGCAAGGAAAGCATACTTCAGGTCTGCCGGAAGTGGCTTGACTTCTGGTTTTGATCTGTCCACTTTATCTGTCACTTCTGACATTATGCTGATGGTGGGCAGTATTTCTGTGAAGATGCTGCCATCCTCAATATTCTGTTGAGATCCCGGTGATGCACCGAACGGTTCTGCGCTAAACTGATCATGTTCGGTTCGGAATGATTGCTCAAGAAGATGCGCCTGCATCTGAGAATCTGTCTCCCAAGAATCATCGGAGCATATGCTGACTGCGCTTTCCAAGTCATCCTCGAGAGTGAGGATTTCTCGGGTCCATGATTCATCTAGTGATAAAGCTGAGTCTCTGATCTCTGCAATAAAATCACAATCTGCTTGTGACGCTGCCTGGCTCTCATCTGTTGTGGCATTCTGCTTTTTGTTCATGTTTATCGTGATTTGCTGGGTATTCGAGCTGAAAGTGATCTTCCCAGACCCGTAATCAACCACAGCGCCTGAAGTACGAAGGAATGGTCTGCCAAGGATGATAGGGGTCTGGAGCAAGGGTGCAGGCGAGTCCATATCAAGGACTACAAAGTCAGCTGGGAATTTCATTTCCTGCACTTTAACTATCACGGGGCCGCTTGACGGATCGGTCAGCAAACTGAAGGATCATGCGTGTCTGCTTGAGCGGTCCCAGCCCAAATTCCTGCATTATGGACGAGGGCAGAAGGTTGATGGAAGAACCACTATCCAAGAGAGTGCGCTCGAAGACCTGGTCAAAAATCACACAACTGATCAGAGGTGCTCCGGTGTCTTGTTTCTTCTGGGGGAGATTGCTGATAGCTGCGACCGTGGCTAATGTGAGGACATGTTTCTCAACTTGCTGGCGTCTGTTCTTTCTTGATGGGCGACGCTTAGTAGTACATACCTCCTTCAGTCCTTTCTTCACGGCTGGCATATATTCCACGGCCTTTAGCAAGGGCATCTCAACAGTCAATTTGTCCAAGATGTCCACAACACCTGGGTCAGACAATGCATTTTTTTGTTTTGCGATTTTTTTGGTTTTTTGTATTGCATGAGGAAAAGGAATATGTACACTACTGGCAGGAAAATCAGAGTTCTTATTTACATCAAAATCATCACCCACAGAATGTTGTACACCCGAATTACGAAAAAGGGTACAAGCTGGGTCTTGGCATGCTGGTGTTGTTGGGCGATCAAAAAGGGTAGCATCTGCTCCATCGGCTGGCGAGGGATCGGCGGTTGCTGGCGGCTCCTCCAATGCTGGCACGGCTTCGCTTCTGCTACGAGCTTCTTTTTGTTGTTTTTGTTTTTGCTGATTTTTTTGTATTTTCGGCTGAGGTTGTTGCTGGCATGGCATGGCGGCTGGACTGGCTTCTCCTTCCTCTTCCTCCTCACCCGCCCCTGTGGCTGGCACGGCTGATACGGAAGATGACGATCCACCTGTTTCTTTATTCTCCCCACTTTTAGTAGCAGGCGGAGGCAAGGCCCTACCGCTCCTAAGAATTACAGCATTAGAATAAACAGTAGTATCATTACCAGATACGGACAGGACATCACATTCTACCTACTCTTTTTTCTTGTAATTATTGGGATTTGCTTCGACCTGAGCCGGGATGGTGGTTCGGGTGGCAGTTAGGTCATCAAGCCGCTTGGTCATCTCTGCTAGCCCTTTGACAAGCTGGGCTAGACAATCCATGGAGGGGTTCACTGGAGGTGCCTCGGTGGTGTCAGCGTGCAGACCACGCTGTTGTTGCATCTGCTGGTGCTGAGACTGTTGCTGGTGATGCTGAGGCGGAGCAGGAAGTTGAAGTTGCTGATAAGACGGAGGTGGATACTGCTGGTATTGTTGAGGCGGAGCAGCCGCGTACTGGTGATACGGCTGTGGGTGACGGTATTGCGGCTGCTGCTGGTATGGATGGTTCTGCCTCCACTGATGTCCAAACTGGGGAGGCTGCTGGTATTGATGGTGCTGCTGGGAGGATTGCCCAAAGCGACCACCCTGAGGTTGGTGGTATTGCCGGTTGGCAAATGGCTGACCCTGTGGTTGTCCCGTAGGACGGGTCGGCTGTGCGTCATGAGTCCAAACCCCATTAACTTCCTGGACCAGGGGTGGGGGTGGGAACACTGAATCGGATTCTGAAATAAACTCTGGTTGATACACAACCATCTGCTGTTGCGGCTGGCTCTGATCAGGTGCTTGCACGTAGTACACGTGCTGGACTGCCGGTGGTTGCTGGCTCGGCTGAGGCTGGTGTAGCGGTGGTTGCTCGTCTTTTCTCTCAGCTGGAGCTTCGAGCGGTGCTGCCGTCTAAACAGAATTGATGGTACCTACTAGCAGTTCCAGCTGCTTGGTGATGTGATCCAGCTTGTCCAAACTCTGGGTCCTCTTCTCGATTACGGCGAGTTTTTCGAGATCCTGTGATCGATTCTCGATGATGTCAACTTTAGAGAGATGGCCCCCGATGATGCTGAGGTTGGAGCTCTCATCTCTCTCTGATTCCTTAGACGCTGCCATGTGCACTTGTTTTTGAAGGATCTGGGGTTGCTTCTGATAAGCCTTGGATGAAGAGAGGGCGGCCTCTCCTTCGGCCATTTCTTCAAAGATCTGCCAGACGACGTCTTCATCCTTATTGAAGTGTGAGCCCCCACATGCTGCGTCTATGAGCCTTTGACTTTCAATGTTCAGTCCCCCAAAGAAATGCTGAACCAAGCTGGTCTTCGGAATATCATGATGGGGACACTTCTCCTGCAGGTCAGTGAATCTCTCCCATGCTTCATGTATCGACTCATGGGGTCCTTGGGAGAAATTACTGATACGGGCTCGCATCTGGTTGAGCCGACCCAGAGGGTAATACTTGTGCAAGAAGGCGGACTTTAGCTCCTCTCAAGTCGTCACAACCTTCCCCATATGATTGACCCAATAAAGGGCCTTATCCTGTAGACTGAAGGGAAAAGCCGTCATCTTGACAATGTCCAGAGGGACATTGGGATAGTGAGTAGTACAGCAAATGCGGGAGAATTGCTGCAGGTGGATGTACGGCTCCTCGCTGGTGTTTCCATGGAATGCAGGAAGAAGAGCAATGAATTGGGGCTTCAGCTCAAAGTGAGCATGTACCGGTGGAATGAGGATCCATTCGGTCATCTGGCTGTCTCCCGGATTGTATGTTTCTTTAAGGGTAGGTTTCGGTGGTGGTAATTCAAGATCATCATTGTGGTCATCACCACCTCCTCCACCTTCACCTTCTCCTCCCCTGCCTCCTCTGCCTCTGCCTCCTCCTCCATCATCTCGGTTCAACATATCATTCAACATATCCTGGAAAGCTGTCTGAGTGAGGGCCTGTTCGGTCAGCTGCTGCTGGATGGCCTGGATAGATGCCAGTAATTGTGCATTGACCTGATTCTGATCTGGCGCCTGTCCCTCTGGTGTGGGTGGCTGCTGACCCTTGCCCTTTCCTCCGGGAGCCATGTCAGGGTCTGAGTCGGAAGAGATGAACTCCGTAGTAGTCTCCAGGGCTTGCTCTGTCTTCTATCTGCATGAGGAGATAGTCCTGATCAGACTGCTTGTAATCAATGTTCAACTGCCGAGATGAAGCTGGAATTCAGGCTAACCCCAGCATGTTGTGAATGGAAAAGGATGTAGACTGTAATCGACTTCTATTCACAACGGCGAAAGTGGGACAAAGGTGATCCCAGTTTATTGGGTGGTCAAGAGAAAGGTAGAAAACGAGGAGTCTAGAGATCGATCCGCAAAGTCCGGATCAGGTTCTCGTGAATCGCCTCGAAGTTATTGGCGGGGTTGAGTCCATGGAATCGATGTGGGTGTCGGTATGGTCCCGACGGAAACCATCCATGGATCAACTTCGCGAAGTACAAGAGAAGATATGATGTTGGATGAAAGATACGATGGTCAACGAGGAATACAAAGGAGTGCAAAACAGTAGAAAAGGCTCAAACTGAGCGGGGGTCAAAGAGGAGTGACACAACAAAATTTTGCGCAAAGGCGCGGGACTTGAGTTTTGAACCTTAATCTAGATCCATACAAACACAATTCAAAATCGGGTTCACCATCTCACGCCATGTGAAGCCGTAAAGGTTCGGCTATTATCTTTTCATTTTTAGAGTTGTTATTTCAGGCATATCTTATAACAAGTCCTTAGTACGCTACCCTATAGGAGAGAGAGTACTGCCGGAAGGGTATCCCGTACTTGTCCTCCTCCTGTGTAACCTGTAGTCTGTACTTTTTGGAGTCCTCGTAACCCTTCCTGGATCCCTACTCAGCCAAAGAAATAGAGAGAGGAAGCCGATAGGCGAAACCGCTACTTCGGTCCTCGCTCGCAACGGAATCACCCGTGAGCGTACAAGAACCTACTCGGACGTAGGACAATGAGACAGACACCCCCGTGAAGGCGTGGCCTATGCTCGATACTTCGGACAGGGTCGATGCTCATCACAATAGAGAGTCATCATTGGTGACCAAGCCCTACTCGCCTACGTACGATAGAAGCGCCATTACTTCGAAAATCCAGGCGATACACAAGGCAGTTGCAGACTTGGCTTTTGGCTCTAATCCTTAGGGGGTCGCACTCGCTCAAGGGAGTAGGGTTTTGGTCCCCCTCCAAGGTACCTGAAAACAATGAGGGCTTTATGAACCCGGTACAATGATAGTTCATTACGGATTTTTAATTGAGGTCAAAGTTTATTTAGCAGACCCCTAGTTTTAATTTTTTGGGTTTTCACTTTTTTTTGGATCTGTTTCATACCAGCGCCTAACGTTTTGGTAGATTTTCATTTAAGTCCTAGGTGCTCAAAATCAGAGGGAGATAGCGGAAAAGCCATGCAAGTGGTTCTATGATGGAAATCTCACCATTGAACCGGATGATGTATGCTGAGTTAGAAGACTTACAGTGCATCCCAGCTCTCTTCATGTGGTATGCAAAACAGAATTTTTAAACCTATCTACATGGCGGTGTGCATTCGTCAAAATCGCCCTAAACATTAGCTGCTATTGACGTGAAGAACCACAAGCTGGTCATTTATCTTCAACCTAAGGGTCCGGTCTTGGCTCACCCCTCCTCTTCTCGACACACTCGAGTTCAGGAGTAGCGCTTGATGGGGCTCGCTCACGGCACATGGGTTAAGAGATAAATGACTTAGCTGTTTAAGTTTGACTAGATCCATACGAAGTAGACTATAGGAACATGCATTCTTATTAATGTTTGGACCTAGCTACCGAATCAAGCAACCTATATCTAGGGGCTCCAAGCACACAAAAGAAAGTAAAATAAAGGCGAAAAGCACAAAACAGCGGAAAACAAAGAAAAGAAGGCGGTAGAAATCGCGGAAAACAGCGATGAGGCCCCCAGGTGAACAGACACCCGGGCACTGGACCTCATTGTGAAGAGTAGAGTCCTGTTAATTATTACATGCCAAAATTGTCTATCTCTTACCAAAAATTACAGAGATAATCCTAAGTGTTCTAAGCCTATCTAATCCACATCTCCTTGCTTCCTTGATACTCTCTCCTGATGGTCATGAGAAGGGAAGACCATCCTCCTCCAAGCTTGGCTGCATTGGCCTCCTAAGAAGCCATCCTTGCGTGGCGGACCCTCGCATCAAAGTCACAAAAAGAGTGTATTAGAATAGCTCAATCAATCAATCATAGAGCACATAAAGATAATCACAAGAAATGAATCAATGAAGCGCAGTGATTAATGGCAATAAAATAGCTGCTCACAAAATAACATCAATTATGAATCAAAAAATGTACACAAGAATGACAAAAATAAAGTAGGCTATGCTCATTGCTCCCCGGCAACGGCGCCATTTGATAAACTCAAATTGTAGATCGGTCTTGTGTTCCACACAAGGCGGGAACACAGTCGAAGTGTCGACCAATCAAAATCTGAATTTAATCAACAATGAACCCACAATCAAGTATCAAACAATGAAAAACAAGTGTGGAGTCAAATTTATTTTTAACTCTGCACAAATGGTGTATAGTGACTAGTATGCAGAGATCGAACCACAGAGAGCAATACGAAAATGCATGCGCCTATATGTGCATATTAGTCATCCTTGTGTGCAGTGGGTTCTCTTTTTTTTTAATTAATTAATTAAATATATATATCAATAATATAATTAGATAATATATATACATATGTGTATTTTTTTTCTTTTTTGGAAATACCTATATATACATAAAGTTGTACTATACTATTTACAAAAATACTTATAATAGTCAAAAATCAAGGAGTGAAGTCTTTTTGGGTTTTCATCATATTTTAATGTTTTTGTGATTTTTGGGGGATTTTTGAGAATATTTTTAGTATTTTTTAATAGCTAAATAATAGCAAACAGGGGAATAAGGACAGGCTGTAATAAAAATGAACCTTAAAAATAGTTACAAGCCTCAAAAATTTTCCACCCTATTTTTCTAATAAATATAATAAAATGTAGCATAAATAAGGCCTGAGTTTATATTTTTCTGATTTTTCTGTGAGTTTTTATATTTTTTTGGAGTTTTTGGGTATTTCTGGGTTTTTAAGGTTTTCCTTTTGAGATTTTTAGGGATTTTTGGACTGACACTAACATAGTTCAAAATACACCATAGGGATTTTTTTTGGAATTTTTCAATGCATTTTGATATTTTTTTTGGGATTTTCTCAGTTAGACAATGAATAAAGGACATGTTTTTGATTTTTAATAAATGCAAAAATGAGACAAAATGAAAAATTAAAAATATGGCATGCAGTCTCACCCTATCAGTAGCTTAAGTCTATTTTTGCAATATTTTTCGAATTAATATGGCGCACCAAATAAATAGACAAAGCATTCAAAAATTAAATGGCCTAGCAGGGGTATTTTTGCAAATAAAATAGTTTGCAGGGGCATTCATGCAAACACTACAATAGAAATACGTGTGACTTTTTATTTCCAGGACCATTTAATAAATACAAGGACCCGGCGGGGTTTGACTGCAATTTTAACGCGCCTCACGTGGGACCACACGTGAGGCTCAGAGGGACTAAAACGCAAATATGATAACTACAGGGGGTCTTCTGCAAATTGTACAATTTAATTACAAAGTAACTTTTTATTTTTGGGACTAAACTATAAATACAAAAAGCGGGGGGCTAGATATGAAGTTTACCCCCTAAAGGCGCGCGATCCAACGGCTTCCAGCGCGCCACTTATCCACGTGTCAAACCCTCGGCGCTCGATACCCCTTCGACGATCTGCGGCTGTGATTGCATCCGAGATCTGATCGCACGGCCACGGCTGGTGCTAGATGGACGGCCCTGATTAGAACTGGGGATGTCTCTTTGATCCGACGGCTGCTGCTGCTCACGAAGAACAGGGAAGAACGGCTGACGTCCGTGGCTTCGATCGGTGATTCCTCCGCCTCCAGGCGCTCGATGTTGCTGCTTGTGGCCTCCAGGCGTCCGGCAAAGCGGCGCGCACCGTTCGAGATACTCCAGAAGGTCCAGGACCTCATAGATCGGCTGAACGAGCTCGGAGAAGACAACGGGGTCCTGGAACCTCGAATGGACTTGAATCGAGCCCCAGAGGGCTCCTTTCAGCTTGGGTCCTGCACCAAATGAAAGAGGGGCTCGAGGGGGTCTTCCTCGACCCGAGGTTTAGGGTAGACGAACGGGGAAAGGTGGAGGGCGGCGAGGTCCGGCGAAGCGGAGGAGGGAGGACCTCGATTCGCAGAGCTGGGCGAGCTCTGGTTGATCTGGAGCGTGGGTGCGTGGAGAATACGTAGGGGAAGCAGATGAGGCGGAGCGAGGGGTCGGAACGCGGCTCGATCAGGGTAGAAAGGTTCACCGGAGCGAAACTCGGGCGACCTCGATCTGATCTAATCGAACACCTAAGGCTATTCTAATTACTCTAAAAGCTAAATTAAGGTCTAACAATTAAAATTACGCTAAAAACGAGAAGACAACAGCTCTTATACCTGGTTTGCGACCAGGGAGCAGGACCTCCGGCGACGCGGCGGCCGTGGGCGCTCCTTCGACTCCTTCGACCGTCTGAAGCTTCCAGGAGGACCCTCCTGTCACAAGGAACCTCAAAGGACTGGAAGAGATGGTGGAAAACGACTGAAAGGGAGGCCAAAATGAGGGAGGAGATCGAGAGGTTTATTTATAGACAAGGTATGCGCCCTTATTGGCCGGCGAATCACGACGAATCTGGGCTGTACACAAGGGAGCATGGGCTAGGGCGTGATTGGCGGATGTACAAGGAACAATCTTCATGAACAGTCCCATCGCCCTCGAGCTACCAAAATCGCGTGAAAAATCGGGGAAACAGGGCCTCCCGTGACTTGTCAGAGGGCCAGTCCTAGGGTCCAAGGAGTTGACCGAGGTCAACCCTTGGCGGCCTGCGATTGGTCCACGCAGGCCACTAAAGGACAAAACCGGCTGGAAAAATAAAGAATAATTTATTTAAATTAGTAAATGATTTTATTATTTTTTGAATATAAAATAAAAAATGTTTCTTATTTTATGTAGTATATATGATTTTTATTTATTTTTTTTGGTGTATTTTATTACGGGTTTAATGTGTATATGTATGTATTTACATGTATTTTTGCGTATTTTATTTTATTTTTAATTTGTTTTTTTTATTTTATTATTTTGTTTTCTTATTTTATAAATTTAGAATTTATTTTTGTGAGTATAAATATGAGTTTATTTGTATTTTTAAATAAATATGTATGAGTATATGTAAGTATACTTATAGGTATTTTACCTATATCATATATATATATTTTATTTATTTTATTCATTTTTATTTTGGATTTGTATCTTTACATAAATAATATATAATATGTACAATATTATAAAAATATGACAGAATACAATGATTAAAGAATAAAATCTCTTTTTATTCATGTACATCCTTCACATAGGTATTTTGCCTATATATTTTATAGACTTACTTTATTTTATTTTAAATTTCTTTGTGGTTTTCTTTTAGTTTTAATATGTACAAGCATTATATTCATTATTCACAAGATTCTAAAAATATGAGTTTATAAAATTAATGAATATTGAATAAAATGAATATCTTAATAGGGTTCTATATACAAGGTGGGCCAAAAACCTAGCTTCTACATATGGACTCCAAAAATTATGAAACCAATTTTATAAGAGAGTTCATGGAATGCTATATACAATTAAAGGTGAGTTTGGGTGATTTGGAGTTTTTATTTGCAAGATATGGGTCTATGAAGTTGAGATTTTTGCTTTTTTTATTTTGTGTATAAAAAGTGCACTGTGTATTATTTTTGCACAAACTCAATTTTGTATTTTTATTTACATTATTATCTACAACTTTTATGATCAAAGTTTCTTTATTTGATGAATAAATAATTGTATACAAAATAGGTGTCAAAAATGCAATAATGGAAGAATGAATAAATGAGGTATTTATTGTATTTTGGCCCTTATCTCCCCCTACTTTATTCCTTGTCGACCAACTCCATGCTGGCCTTGGTCTCGGGGTTAGGGTCATAAAATATTTGCAATATTTTATTCCTTTTTCTTTTCTTCCCTTTATTCTACAATTTTGGCATTAAAAACCTTATTTTATGTACAGTAAATACAATAAATAATGAATGCTATTTTATACAAATTAATGCTATTTCTCTGCATTTGCTGGGGTTTTTTAGGCCAAAATGATAGAATAAATGTGATGAAATGGAGATTCATCACTAAGTATAGTCTTAAAATGAAATGAAATGAGTTGAGGCGAGTGATTCGAATCACTGAGGAGGGAGGGAGAAAAAGTATATACAAGAAAGAGTGAGAATGTACAAGGATTAAGAAGGTTTATGACAAACATTCTTGCGGACGCGAGGAGGTGGATAATATACATATGTGTCGCTGTCGGAATCGTCCTCAGATGAATAATAGTGAGGTGTAGGGATCATCCAACGAGGGTCGACACACGGCTGCTTGCTTAGATAAGGCTTGAGAACAGCCGAACTGAGCTCACTCATATAAATTACCTTGTCCGGACCAGATGAGGACTCCTCAGAAAATTCCTTCTCTGGTGTGTTGAAGGAAACTTTCTTAGTCGGTTTTCTAAAACCTGAATCATTGAGAGGGAGATGAGAGAGGCGCGCCTTGAGAGGTTCGGGAGAACTCCTCGAGGAAGCATATCTCGACTTCCTCTCACTAAATAGCGGACTAGAAGAGGGAGCAACCGTGTTTTTATGTGGAGTCAATTTAGTCTTGGTTGTCTCCTTTGAAGGTTCAGGACATGGTATGGTGCTGACCATGGGTTCCTCATCAGACGAGTCACCATATAGATTGTAATATTCCTAAAGGGTCAGCACACGGCTCGGGAAGGTGCTAGTGGTCTCAGTCAGCTTGGCATTATTGGGCTCTTGTGCGGGATCATCAAAATGGTCAAGGCAATAAACAAAGGTTGTGTCCGACTTAATGATAGCTTCTGGTCGTGAGTCCTCCTTAGAAGCTGTCATGGTGGTGGTGCAAGCAGTTGATGAAGTGGAGGTGTGGGGAGTCTCAAAAATAGCAGTCGTCCGGGCAGTCGATCTCTCAGGTGTAGTAGAGAGGTGGGACTCATCTACCTCTCGATGGTTACGACTGTCAGCGGATGTGCGAGTCACCTTAGAGTAAAGTGTATCAAAGAATGGGTGAGGTCAGAGTGCTCCCAATGCTGAGAAATCGATCTCCCGAGTCTCGCAATCTATAGACGCTTTAGCTGAGGCTAAGAACGGCTTCCCGAGAATAATCGAAGACTGGGTAAACTCTCCTCGGTGCTCGATGTCAATTATCGTGAAGTCCACCTGGAGTAGAGCACCTTGGAAAGTAACGATGACTGAAATATTTCCTCTAGACTGTTTGATGGATCGATCAGCCAACTGAACGATCTCTCTCGACTTTCTGATTGGCCTGAGTTTGAGCTTGTCAAACACAGAGGTCGGGAGGATATTTATTGGAGAGTCATCATCGATTCTTGCATGGGTAAAGATAGTGTCTTTGATTTCACATTCAACCCTAGGCAACCGCTTCACTCTGCGGCTCTTGGTCTTTCTCCCCATCACCAAGATGTGGCTATAGACACTATGTGTCTTTCAGTCCTGGTTCTCTTAATACCCAACCTCTTGGGCATCAATTTACTCTTTACAAATCTCTTGTGGTCGGGGAAGTGATCTATGGCCTTTATTAAGGGAAGTTTAAAGATCAATTCCTCATCAAGTGCTTCCCTTAGGGTGGAATCCAATTTTTTTAAATCATTTTCATTTTCAATTTTTATGTGAATTTTTTATTTTTCAATTTTTTGGTGTTTTTGATGGATGAATGATCAGACTCTAGATTGGAGGGAAAGTGGTTAGTAGAAGAGGGAGATAGAACGGACTCCAGTTGTACATGATGTGTGGGGTCTCTAATGTTTGCTTTGTTTTCAACCTCAAAACTACTTATGTCCTTTTCCGCTTTCATTCCCACGCTGGTAGAAATTGAGTGCAATATTTCCATGACATCTCTTATCTCTTTACCAAATGATTCCATTTTCTTAATAAGTTTAGAGATGTCATCCTCCACAAAATTCTCATGACAAATCATGGGAGAGTTTTGCTCAAGTGGAGGGTACTGCTGAGACTTTGGGTGCTCATACTCAACACACCTAGAATCTGGCATGTAATGATGGGTCGAGTATGGACCATCTAGATGGCAAATATTGGTCGAAGCCTCATATGATGAAACGGGGACTGATAAGTCTAGCTCATGAGTCCAATCTTGTGAATGCATAGGCTCTCCAAATGAGCTCGTTAATGGAAGCTTGATCACTAAAGTCAATCAAGTCTGGGAAATCATGATGTTCAAGCCTCTCCATTTGAGTTGTTTGATTTACCAAGTTATGCCCTAAGATCAAGTCGGGATGTGTATATGCTGATTGTTGTATGATCCCTACTTGAGGTGAGAATGAAGTATGCATGGGCATATAATTTTGCCAATCATTTGTCTCAGCATCGGCTTGCTCTTCATTCAGTTCTTTGATTCCTGCAAGCTCTCGAGAGTAAGGACAGTGAGCCCAAGATGGAAGTTGATCTGGAGTGTTAGAATATGGAGTAGGTGAGAAATGCGAAGAAGTGGAGAAGTCAGTCGAAGTTCTGACTTCATAATCGGGTTGAGGTGGGACCGACCATGGGTAAGGGTCTCCCGTGGATGGCAGAGGATACATGGAAGAAGGAGAAGGTGAAGATGAACGGTATATGGTCAAGGAGGAATGACCAGAGGTCACAGGGTATGGGGACCAATATCCCGACATCTTGAAGAGGATATGTAAGTAGAATGAGGTAGAAAATATGCAGCTATGCAGGATAACACACACGGACAGATACAAAGACAAACGCAAGAGCAAACCCTGAATTCACACTCAACACAGTGAAGGACCCGAAACCGAGTCCGATTAGTCTTGTTGATTTTAAGTGTGAATTTTTCAGACAAGATAGCAAGGAGTTACGCGGCCTATAGGGAAGTCGGCTCAGAGCCGGATGCGTCTTCCCTGTTTAACCTGTCGCCTAAGATACCGCCGGTCCTCCCTTTCTTTGCTCCTATCCGGAGTTGGGGACTCAAAGACCGTGCCCCTATCTACCTGCAAGCAAGCGGAGGCTGATAAAGCTAGGCCTTGTCGCGAAGTACCACTGGTTCGCCCCTGACTACCCGCGAACAGGAGAAGGCTACTTGGTACTGGTCAATGAGCTAAAAGTATCCAACTCGTGATATTTACTAGGATCAGTTGGCCCGTGATATGGAAGGCGGGGATTCGGGCTCTGCCTTAAGGTGTTCGCACACACTCAAGTACCCTCACTCAGCCTGAAAATAAGATCGGGGTTAATCTCCCGCAAACAAGGGTTAATTTTAGTCAATTTTTTTGTCCAATTCAATTAGCAGTCCCGATTTTAAAGATTAGTTGTCACTGATATTAATCCACACAAGCAATCACGTCTACTGTCCAGTCCCAATTCCTTTATCTTGGGTTAAAAAACCGAGAGAGAGAAAATCGGAAAAAGCCGATGCAATCGAGAAACGATGACGAATGCTTGAGTAAGAAGACTTACAGTGCCTCCAGCTCTCTACAATGCAGGATGCAGTACTGAATTGAAAACTTTACACTAAATGAATGCAAACGATGAAAAGCCGCTCCTAGACAAGCAGTTCTATTAGCGAGTGAAGAACAATTTCAATTTGACTAGATCTGCGGTCTAAGTGCGTCTTTTAAGTGATGTGTGGTCCTAAAAGATTACGAGCACAAGCAAACCCTAGAGTGGATCGAGGAGCCGCTAGTGCAAGCCTACTTTACAATTCAAACCACACAGCAGACGGGACACGGTTCCACTATATTTACACATGCGAGAACCCAAACGGAAACCGTTGTAAATGCAGATACTTCTTTTTACAAAAATCTTTTTGACGTCCAACAGCCGACTTGATCCACGAATCGTCGGCCTCCGATGCACTTCGAGATGCGTCGACTTCAAGAAAGCCACTCCAAGTCCACCGGGCCCTCGCACAAAAAGATGAAATTATGTCAGAGAGATATATACAGAAATGGTCAGAAAAATAATTAAAGAAAAAATGAAACAATGCGGCTCGGGGGTCAGACTACCCGAGTGAATGGGAAAACGTAAATATAATTTTTCTAAAGAGATCCTTAAGCTGTTTGCCACCCCGGCAACGGCGCCATTTGATGGACCGCGATGACCTACCCTTTAATGTTGTCTGATTAGACTAGTGTGTTGCAGTAGGATAGATCCGCGTCGATCAAAAATAACCGCACAACTCGATGAATCGTCGAATGAATTTAATATGTGGTTTTATGTTTATTTAGCCTGGGCAAGCCGCAGGGTCGACTCAAGGAGGCAAAGGAACAACTCGGGATCAAGTTAGAGTGATTAGATTGCGGTTTTCCAATTTTTTTATGCGATAAAAATGCAGAATGCAATGTATGAATGAACTAGGTTATTAAGAAAATCAACAACTTAGCCAAATTTAATTTTAATATGAAATTAATTCAAATCAGCCAAACGATATTTTCCCTTTAAACCTAATCCAACAATGAATGCAAACTTTTTTGGATTTAAAATGCACAAATTAAAAATGCAAACTTTTTTGGGGTTTTTATGTAATTTTTCGTGCAAATGATATGCAAAAATTATGAAAAAATTACTGAAAGTTAAATATGATGGAATGAAGCTAAACTAATATTTTTGAAATTGTCTGACACTTTTTGATTTTTTTATGAATATTTTACTGAAACAGAGTGATTACGGGTATTTAATTTCTAATAAATCCATGAAATCAAATTATCCAAAGATTGTTTTATCTCAAATAGATATTGTAATAAGGAATCCAGGAGCTTTGAAATTTCTCAAAAATGTTATACGTGGAATCAATTAAAAATCAATTACATAAATCACTCTATAATTTATTTTAGGCACAAGACAACTCCTAATTGGACGAAATTTGGACTGTAATTAAAGCATACTTAAAGGCATCATTCACAATTTTTTCGTAATTTTTAAAGCAATAAATGACTATGTGCGAATTTCAGAGCTTAATTGGGCAAAATATCACTGATTTTCAATGTCTGAATTTTAATAAAATGTCACATGCTCACAAAAATACAATTAAATAGCCAATAGATAAAGAATTGGTTGCTCTATAATATGCTATTTTTGATTGAATAAAATGATGCAAAATGATTGTCCAAATAACCACACAAAGTCAGGGGTGTCTTTGCAATTATCGAAATGAAATAGAATGAACTAAAGATATGCACAAGAGCACTTTGTAATTTCTAAAACTTGAAAGAAAGGAAATGCAATGTTCGCAGTACATAAAAAAATGAACCTTCACTTCCCTGCCTTAGGGCACGATACAGGAGGCGCGTGGGCGGCTAGGGCGCATGGGGGCGGCGCTCCGCAAGGCTGGGCGACGCAAGGTGCAGCGGGAGGGACGGGCGACGAGCCGTGCGCCGCGCGGAGGAGGTGCGCGAGCCTTGCTGCTCTCGGCCGCGCGCACGCGCGCGGAGCGCAGCGTCGACGCGACGGTGGTCGGTGGCTGTAGCGTGGGGTTGAGGCGGCGCGCTCGGCTGGAAAGGGGGCGGCGCCGCTCGAAGGAGGGGCGGGCGCGGCCTGGGCGGCGCCCAAATGGCGGCAACGTCCAGGGCGACGATGCGAGCAGACGAAGGTCAGGGGGCGAGGGGCGCGGCGTGCCTGGGCGTTGCTGCGGGCGGAGGACGCGGGCGGCGGCCAAGCTTGGCCGCGCTGACGGAGCGCTAGGCGGTGGATAGGGGAGGAACGCGGGGGGAGCGCTCGTGACGGCGGCGTGCCGCGCGTGCGGATGGAGGGCGGCGCACGGCGGGTTGGAGTGCGGGCGGCAGCTGCTTCAGGAAGATGGCGGGTTGTTGGTCTGGATGAGGTCGATACTGGCCGAGGTGCTGCCGAAGTGGCTGGAATCGCGAAGGAGACGGCCACGGGAGGGAGCGACGGCCGGTTCCTGGAGTGCAAGTTTTTTTTTCTTTTGTGTGTGGTTTTTTTTTGCAATTTTTTTTGTTTTTATATTTTGTAAACAGGAAATAAAATTGTAGGAAAAGAAAGTGTGGAAATAAAATGAGAGGTGAAAATGGTAGATGATGAGGTGATGTTTGTGTGGTTTTTTTATGATGATTTGTGGTGTGGGCGATGATGGTATTTTTGATGATGATCAACAAAGAGCAAACAATATTAGATAAAAAAATTTGACAAAGTAAAGATAGAGAATGCTTACCTGTGGATTGTCGAAAGTAGAGCCGCGTCGTGCGGCTTCCGTCGTGGCCTCAAGGAGATGGCGGTCTCCGATGCTTGGCAGCGGGTTTGGAGAAGCTGCTGCTACATGGACGGTGCTCCACGGATCTCACCTAAGCCTTGTCGTCGCTCTACCTACTGCGCCAAAGCTGTCACCAATGACACATCAAAGGGGGCTTGGGGCTCTCTTTCTCTCAAGAACGGTGGATGAGTGTGAATGGAGGAGTGGAGGAGATTATAAAGAGGATGGATGGAGTTAGAGAAGAGATGGAGAGAGTGGAGAAAATGGTGGAGGAACTGGAGAAGATGTGGCTTGGAGTGGGGAAAAGAAAGGAGAAGAGGTAAAAGGGGATTAAAGGAAATAAATTAATAAAATAATATAATAGGCTATTAAAAATAATTAAAATAATAATAATAAAATAATAACAATAATAAATCCGAAAATAATAAAATAAATCCGAAAATAAATAAAAAGGGGTGACATGTGGCGGCTCCAGGAGCTGCCACATGTCGTTCCCAGAAAATTCAAAGATCAAATGTAAAGAAAATCAAAAATAAATAACAAAAGGGATTAAATCAAAAAGTGGTCAACACGAAAGTTGCTCGTCTCGACAAGAAACTTTCGTGAAGGGCCGAAAATCAAAGGAAATCATCTGTACAAAATGTAATTTTGGGTGGTACCTTATAGATATAAAATACCGCATTTTATCTTTTGTAATTTTTTTTGTCATTTTTAAAAGAGAGAAAAATTAAAATAAAAGTAGAGAAAAATATGACAAGAATATTTACAATTTAATATATTTTTTTGGATTTTTAATAATGAAGAAAATAAAATGAGAAAATACAGGGGTAAAACGGTCATTATGTACAATGTACAAAAGGGGCCCAAAACCCAAGTTTTGCATACAAGCTCTGATTTTAGTGAAATTGGTCTTGTTTTCGAAGGTCTCTGATGTATATTACTTTAAAAGTGAGTAGACCTAATTCGGAGGTTGTATGAGAGAGATATATACGTTTTAAGGTCTATGGTCTTCAACTTGGATTGGGATTTTTATTGGTCAATTTTGTAAGTTAGTATTTTTTTGAGATTTTTCTTTAATTAGTGTTAGTAATATATACACTATGGAGTTGATTTCATTGTATTTGGAGTTAGTATAAAATATATACAAATAGGGTATTTTAGGTTAATACATAGGTGAATATTACAAGTGAAATTGGCTTCTTATTTAATGCAAATATAAATGCTAAAATACAGATATTATGCTTGCATGTATGAATGCTAATTATGCAATATAAGTAAAAATATGCCTCTAATTACTCGGGAACAAAGCTCTATTTTCAACATTTAGAGTGATGAATCACGGATTCATCAGTCCTTGAGATCTAGATTCGAAATATGATCTCAATGTCCAAGGCACTATACATGGAATGTATAATCACCTTGACCTTATCTCAAAGTATCTGGGGAGGAGGCACACTATTCTTGAAAGAGTTTGAGAATTGTTCCACGAGATTTTTTATCTAAGCAATGAAAAATGTATAATTAAATAACATTTAATTAGCACAATTAATTTGTGGATAGAGATATCTAGGATAATTAAAATGAATTTAATTATCATGTAGGATTAATGTAGATAACACAATCCACAATAATCATGGATAATATGGATATGATCCACAATATCCTGGAGAGAGTTAATTGTGAACGAGATTCACAATTTATATGTTAATGTGGATTGGATTCACATTACTTAATTTAATGTGATTATGATTTACATTAAATATTAGATGGAATAATTAATTCTCAATGATCAATGGTATAATTGCAATTATCACAACTAATTTGGAATTAGTTGGGATAATTAATTAATTAATATATTTGATAATTATTTTTTGACTCATTCCATCGTAGAGTGGACATCCATGGGTTGTTTTCAACCATGGTGGATGTCACCCTATTTTTAGTGTATGGATAAGCTCTCTTAATTATCTTCCATTTATTGATTAGATATTAAATGAGATAATTTGGAAATTATTTCAAATTATATCTTTTTATCTTTTGTGTTTATTGTAAATTAAAAGGAATAAAATCCATCATAACCATTGATTAGTGAGAGTTGAATGCAATGGTTGCTTTAAAAATCTCTCGATCTCTCTCTTTCTCTCTCTCTCCACATGGCCACTCTCTCTCTACAACTTTAGTGTATATCGCGGTTGTCATCGTGCCACCATTGTGCTATCATACTAATTGCTTGACAAATTTGATCTTCTCCAGTACCACGTAATCGTGAATAGGACAACAAACTTTGTGTGATGAAATCAAGAGATTCCTTGCTTGGATCGTTGCTCGGGATTGCGGGAAGCACGCGACTCATCATCACGCTCGCAAGTGCACTCTCATTAGATCAGACTTCAGTCAGGAGGCTTCTTCCTTTAGAATCTTTGAGGATCACAATCATGCTTCAAGAGTAAACCTAATATCATGTGAATCTTTATGAAAATAATTTGAGAAGTGTTCACGAATCATGTGGTTTCATCATTTAAGTTTTTTAAATTTCGATGCCTTTTGCAATTAGTATTTCTACTTGCCCTTGGTCATGTTCGATGCGACCTTTATGATTATATGAAGTGCTAAAGCCTATACCACAACCTTCAAGTAGTATATGAGCTTGGTTAAAGTTCCTAGATGTGATCCAAAACCCTAGGTAAATGAGATTTTGTATATCATATGCACAAGGATTCGTTGTTTTGCATGAGATACAAGTATCAGATTATTTTTACTAAGATGAAAAGCCAATGTTTTACGCACTATTTGGAAGAATTTTTGGGTAATAAATTATTTTTAGGATATATAAATATGTCCCAATATATTATTTGATTTTTGGCACCCAAAGTACATGAATTAAAATTCAAAAAGTTACTGCAGCACAATTATTTTTCTTGTATTCACTTCTTTGTAAGAAATTAATTTTTCCTACTATTTTTATATCATGAACATGAAGTAAATACTATAATTAAGTAGTAAACCAACAAACCACTTGAATAGCACAATTCTGACTCTGTTCCCCTAGATATTTCATATGTAGTTGAGATGGGTCAGATGATGATTGAATCGTCAAATCTTCTTCTTATTGTGTTTATAATTCAATGAAAATCATGGAATTATTAATTTACCTTAATTAAAATCAATGCTTAGTATTTTATTAAAAAAAATTTGATTAAGCATCAGTTGTCATTGAATGTATGTTTCATGACAAAACTCTAGTTTATCCTACAATATTGTAGGACAACTTTTACATGCAAAACATGCTTGCTTCATATGCATAGAAATTTAGGATATTAAAAATGTTTAAGATGCCTAATATTTCAGAGTGATTACTAATGTCGATCATCAAAGTTGATCGATAAAACCACAATTACACTGATAATATTTTATGTTGTTCTCAATCGGAATGGTGAAGGTGACTTGTCCGGGTATGATGGCTTGGTTTCTTATTCGTCTATCTTGCATGTCAAGGAAATTCTCCCTCATAACATAACTCAAGTTTACTGAATGGATCCATTTTTTAGGAAAGAATCATATGAGTGATGACTCGTGAAAATCCTCACATTAATTTGTGTGAATTATTGTTTCAAATATCATTTTGTCATTGTAAGTACGTCAGGTAATCGGAATCGATTAATAAATAACCAAAATTAATTTATTCAACCTTAATAGGGTAGTTTTATGTTTATTTTACTTGGGAAAGTCCCAAGGTCGAACTCAAGGAGGTAAAGGAACAAGCTAAAATTATGTCTATTAAAGTTCGTGCACGATTTTTGAGGCGATAGTTTTTTGTATTTTTAATGCAATTTTGGAATGCCAAATGCAATCGCAACCAATTTTCAATACTAGAAAATAAATAACAATCAAACAAGTCCAAAATTTATGTAACCTGGTCGAGATGTAATCTATGCTAAAATGAGTTCACTGTAATTTTTTTGGAATTTTCGTGTTCAAGATAAATATTTAATGAATTTATGAATGCGAATAATTAGATTTTCAATAATTAATTATAATAATTATTAATTTTAATTATTTTCAGAAAATAAAATTATCTAAGATGTATCATTAGGTGGAATATCTCAAAAAACCATAAAATGTGGAGTTTCATACCTAATAAAAATCAATTATTGAATTACACAAAATGATTTTTTTTAAATAAAATATGCATGCAAATATGGTTCTTTTTTAGCACAATGTCATTAACAATTAATTCCTATGATTTGTGAATTTGTTGGTAATTTTTTGAGGTTATGGTTAATTAATTATGAATTTCATAGCACAAAATGGGAATAATATGTAGTTTTTCAAACAAATATTAATTGTTAATTTATCACAAATAAGAACATATGATGACCATGACAGAATGTAGAGAATTAATTGAAGAACATAATACCTATTTTTAATAAGTAAAATTATGACAAATAGAGGTTTAAATTATAGATAGAATATAGGGGTATCAAAGCAATACATAAAATTAAATAAAATAAGAGATGCAATGTAGGGGCTAAAGCATAATTACCAAAATGTTGGAGGGGATGATTGCAAGATTTATAGTTGGTCAAGTTCTACACACATGACCTTCTAATGCTAGACTTGGATGGTGATTTGGCGAGTCTCCCAGGGGGTCCTTGTAAAAGCTCCATCAATGCACGTGTTATGCAAGTACGTGAGAGTCTCGGGCCGCATGCTCCACGGAGAGGGGTTGGTAGAGCAACGGAGGTGAGATTGTGGTGGTGACTTACCAGGGCCATGCGAAGCGGAGCGCGAACAAAGGGGGGTTCTTGTCATCAGAGGGCGGAGGAATGGAGCAGCAACTCTAAAGATAGAGGAGTGTCTCCTGGCATGGAAGCGAGCAGGTGTGGTGGAGAAGGTAGAGGCTGACACACGGCCGACATGCATCGATGAAGAGGGGCAGAAGGAGGATCAAGGCAGAGCGGGTGGCTGGAAATGCGTCGATGAAGAAGGTAGCTCTAGATATAGTCGTTGGCGTAGGTGATGCTGGCGGAGGATGAACCCAATGAGGGATCTTTGGAAGTCAAAGCGTGGAGGTCGGTGTCGATACAATTCCTAGTAAAGAGGAGGAATGTTGAGGAAGGAACCTCCTGGAGTGAAAAGTTGTAATGAGATGCGACAATGTAGTTGAAGGGGGGTATCGGCGTGAGCAAGTGGGTGGTTGGGTTGAAGCTACTCGAGTGGAGTAGCGCGGGGGGCAGAGGATCAGAGCTCCAATAGAGGTGTGGCTATAGTGGATATGGGTCGAAGGCTCGACATCCAAGGAGGCTGGAGCAAGGAGCATCTCTCACGGAGGTGGCAGTGCTGCAACGGTCGTTGGTGGAAGATGGGATCTTGCCAACGGGGGAAGTGGAAGAGGCATATCTGTCACCATCGTCTCCTACTCAAAGTAAGATCTATCAGTGGATGAAAATGAGAAGGGGAGGAGTTGGTAGTTAAAATAGAGGTGAAGGAGGGCCCGCTATAAAAGGGTGGAGATCGGATTTGATGAGGAGAGGCAGCCGACTGAAGAGGAAGGTGGCGTAAATGGGGAGCTGCGGTGATTGGCGACCGGGGAGATTTGGGTTCTATTGAGGATCGGGGGATTTGATTAAGAGTTTGTTAATCAATCTATAAAGAATTTGAATTAGGAAGGCTGCAGAGGTTGGTGGTGGCAGTGGTCGGGCTCGTGGGGTGAAGATGGAAGGCGTCTGGAGATTGGGGTGTGTTGACGATTCGATGGAGATTAGATCGGGGTTATTGCCTCGGAGAGGAAGGGTGGTATACGACTAATTAGAAGAGATCTGAGGAAGGGTGATATGGACGGAAAGTGTCCGGCGGTGAAATCCGAGGAGGTGGAGGCACCGAGAGTTGGAAGGGGGCATGGAGGTGACAACACGTGCTGGCACGGGGTTGGAGGCATGTGCGCATCACGACGGCATTTTTTATTTTTATATTATTTTTATTTTTAAATTAAATTTTTTTAATTAAATTTAAAAAAAATAAATGAAAATAAAGGCCAAAAATGTGTGACATGTGGCAGCTCTTGCAGCTGCCACGTGTCAGCCTTAGAAAATTCTGAAAACAATACAAAAAATTCGAGATAGTAAACAACCTCAGATCAAAAAAGTTTCTTCATGAAATTTTCTCATATCGATGAGATCTACAACTTATATTAAAACCTCAAAATCAAAATCGGACATTTGCACAAAGTGATATTTTTGAGGTACTCTATGTACATAGAATACATAGATTTTTGGGTTTCATAATTTTTTGCCATTTTTCACCAGATAAAAATCCATAAAAATATTATAAAATCAATGTAAACATTTACATATTAATCTATTTTTTGTGTTTTTATTAATTAAGAAAAAGAAGAAACAAAATAAAATACGAAAACGACAACTTTTATAGAGACTATTAGTGAAGGACTCAGTTAGTTCCTTTGATTTCAGGCTCACTTTGGATTTGGATTTTAAACAATTTCATAAAACTTTTGTCAAAGGAAATAAATGAAAAGGAAATAAAATAAAATGAGTTAACTATGTACATAAAATAGTAGGTCAAAAAACCGTTAAAATCAAAATGTACAAAAGAGGCTCAAAACCCAACTTTCACATATGAGCTCCAATTCACTTGAATTTAATATTGTTTTGAAGGTAATTGAATGTACATTAGCTCAAAATTGAGTAGGAATAAATCGGACACTGAATGAGAAAGATATCAACGTTTTAGTCTAGAAATCCTTGAATTAGGTTTTGATTTTCTGGTCCACTTATTTAGGTTAGTATTTTTGTATTTTTCATTTATCCTTGTTAGTAATATGCATACATTGGAGGTGTTTTCATGTTATTTCGATTTAGCATAAATTTTATAAAAATAAGGAAGTTAACTTATTTTACAAGTCATTTGGGCTGGGAATTTTGGCTTCTTACTTTATGCATTTATGAGTGATAAAATGAAATTATTATTTATGCATGTATGAATGCTAATTATGAAATATAAATGAAGAAATGTCAATGAATTTTGGAGAATTGAGCCTAATTAGTTACTTTTAGAGTGTTCAATCTTAGATTGATCATCCCCCTATACTTAATCCATGCTCGTTCCCGAGCTTCTATGGAAATGCAAAGAGGTGAAATGAGTTTGGGTTCCATACCAAGACCATGAGTAGAAGGTGAAAATGGAACTAGACATGACCTTTGGATTATTAGTTTGGTGGAACTTCTGTGAGACTTAGGATTTTAAAATCAACAGCCTCCATGTTCTACACATCATTGTCATAGTTTCAGCTAAGAAGTCATCTTAGATCGATCCTCCTCCCAAAGCATACCCCATGAACATTGAACAATCGACTCATTTGTGTGAAAGGTTGGAGCTCTTCCCATACAGAATGCCGAACCACCATGCACTCCTCCAGTAACTCATCCTCGGGGAGTCTGGCATTTCTTTCTAAGGCTTGTCACACTGTGTTCACAATCGAATAGAGGGAGAAAATACAAGAAGGGGAAAAGAACTGGAGGGTGGCCAGTGTAGTTACCTCTCCTTGTGAAGCCAACCAGTTTATGCAAGTGTCCACCAAGATCTGCAGGTTTTCTGGAAGCTTGGGCATTTTTTGGTCATATATTATTTGGCAGTTGGCTTCTTTGTGTTTGGATTTTTGGTAACTCTGCGTGGATCTTGTTGTCTCCCTACGGATATGGAATCTTTTTTTCCTTACATTTTTGGTGTCTTAAAAAATTTGTGCCCAACCATCCATTCCTTTTCCGAAGCTTTATTTCAACACATACTCTGATCTTTTAGATGTCCATGCTACCAGAAAAGAAACTCACATGGTCTTACAACACCCCGTTTGAGTTGAGATAAGTGCATAGTGTGAGAGTACAAATTAATTCCCTATTCCAGAGTCGTACCCAGAATGAAGAGACCATGTTAGACACTAAGAGTCAAATGCTGCACATTGTCATGCGGAGCTCGAAGAATTAAGTCATAGACCTGAAGCTTCTAAAATACAATTTCTCAGTGAAGTTCCTCTGAACATTAGGTGGATTAAGGTTAAGTCAAGACCACTCTTGGTTTCTGCTCATAACTCTGTTTGAGAACCCCAAGGACTTTTCACAGATGCATATGCATGTAATGCTGTCATGTGTGGGAAATGCATAAACACTTTTTTTTAATTTTGTGATTTTTTTAGAATATTTTTTATGCAATATTTATTTTTGGTTTTTTTAATGCAAAAATGAATAAGAAACAATTTTCAAAAAAATTTGGTTGGACACAGTCAGTGTTAGTAGTAGAACTTTTTTTATTACTTTTTTTTAAAAATTTTACAAGTTAATTACTTATCCCATGAATACATATAGACTTACGTGTAAGTACGAGCTATGGGTAAAACATATACACAGTATATGTATACCCCCTATACTTAACAAGTGCTATGTCCTCATAGCACAAGAAGCGTAGAGAAGATATAGCTCGAGCTAAGCATAATAGAGTGAAAAAGAAAAAGAAAAATAGAGATCGGCCTACCTCCTATACTTAGGCTGTGAATAGTCTAAATATAGAAAATGGCAAAAAAATAAGATGGATAATGGGAGAAGTGGATGAAAAAAGTATATACAGAGGGCATTGGGTCCCCCTATACTTAGGCTATGGTAGCCTAAGTACAAAAGAACAATGGAAATGGGGTAATCGAAAGGAGTGAGTGAGTAACGTGGTATATACATATACCTTGGTCTCCCCCTATACTTTGGCCTTGTCCTGAGTAGAGGAATAAGATGTACAAGGGAGCTGATGGGGTCAAGAGGGAGGGATGGTTAAAAATGATTAAAGAGGTTCTCGAAAAATCTTTTTGCGATCATGTGGTGGGAGATCGTAGGAAGCATATGAGTCGCAACCATCATCATTGTTATTTTGAGAACAATCATGCTGGAGAGTAGATGAAGTGTATGAATCAGATGAAAGCCAACCATCGCCGGAGTTATCCTAAGAGGAATAATATTTGAAAGTGGAGGCACTCTAGACATTCTTGTTCCTCAGTTGCTTCATTTATTTTCTTAAAATTTTTTCCTTCTTGGGATCAAGCGATTCATCCTCAAGTGATGAATACTCTGAAGCACCAGTCTCAGTTAGCTGATAAGAAATTATTCCAGTATATTTAATGAGACCAGGAGAATCGGCTTGGGATGAATAATAACGATGAATAGGAGTCGTCTGATGGGAATCATTGTTTGGATCCTTGCATAAATAGGGTTTTAGAGCTACAGAACTGACCTCAGTCATATACCTTTTCCGAATTTGATGAGGAGTCATCAAACGATTTCTTTTTCTGATATATCGAAGGCAACTTTCTTTCTAGATGAAGGATAAGCTGGAATGGGATTTTTGGTTTGTGTTATGTGTCAATGTGTTGGTCCTAGGAGTGAGGGGTTAAGAATCGGGTATGCAGATGAATAATCATTGAAATATTCCTCCCTTATCGGTGCACGTCCTGCATATTTGTTCTCAATTGGCTTGATATTGGTGCTTTCCTTTGTCAGGTTGATTTGATCAAAGTGGTCAGAGAAGATTTCGGCTGACTAAGGGTGAGCCCATGCATATGTTTCAAGATCATATAAGACGTCATGTATTCTATGTTCCTTGATGAGAGCAGTGGGAAAATGAGGGTTGGGGAGAGTCTCTGAACTAATGGTCAGTTCAAAAGCCGCTATCTCAGGTGTAGCAGCGGGGTAGGGCTCTTCTAACACTTGATGGTTACAACTATTGACAACTTCATGAGTCACCTCAGAATATCGTGGTCCCTCAAAGATTGGATGGGATCGAAGTGATCCCAATGCTATAAAATTGATTTCCCGAGTCTCGCACTCTATAACTGCCTTATCTAAGGCTAAGAATGGCTTTTTGAGAATGATTGGAGACTGGGCGAATTCTCCTTGATGCTCAATATCAATTATCATGAAGTCCACCTTGAGCGGAACACCTTGGAATGTAATGATGACTAAAATATTTCCTCTTGGCCCCTTTATCGATTAATAGCCAGTTGAACGATCTCTCTTATCTTCTTGATAGGCTTGAGTTTGAGCTTGTCAAATACAGAGGTCGGGAGAATATTGATTGGTGAGTCGTCATCGCTTCGAGCATGGGTAAATGTTGTGTCTTTGATTCCATAGTCAAATCTTAACAACCGCTTCACTATACAGCTCTTGATTTTTCTCCTCAACACCAAGGAGGTAGCCATTGATAAGATATGTATTTCAATCTGTGTTCTCATCCTGCTCAACCTTTTCTTCATGAATTTACTCCTTACAAAATTTTTAAGTTCAGGGAAGTGTTCGATGGCCTGAATCAAGGGAATTTCAAAAATCAATCTTTTATCCAGTGCTTCCCTCAGAGTAGAGTCCAAATTCCTCAAATCTTCTCCAGTTTCCACTTCTATGATTTTTTGGGATTTTCAATTTTTTGGATGTTTTTGAATTTTTCTATTTTTTGGTCTTTTCGGTGTGGTATGTAGATGTATCGATCTCCATAGCCGAAGAGGGATTAGATGTGCCAAGTCAGAGTTAGAGTCATCCCTAGGATGTCCAGAGTTTGCGCATTTCTGAGTATTCTCGGGGTTTTCAACTTGAAATCCAATTACTTTATCCTCCACTTCCATACTCAAGCTACCATAAAATGAAATTAGTCGGTTAGTGAAAATTCTAAATTTATCCTCAATGAATTCAAATCTCTTAATTATCTTAGAAATTTCATACTTAATTTTTTTCATTACAAATCATGGGATCAGTCTATTCAATTAGAGGATACTCCTGAGAACCTGAAATTTCATACTCAACATACTGTGACTCAGGCATCTACTGCTAGGTTGAGTAGAGTCCATTTCCATGGTCATGACTGATTGGATCCTTATATCGTGGAGTCATACGGGGTTCATGTGTGTTGTTACAATTAGCCAAGTCCTTTGTATGTGCAGGATGTCTAGGTTGGTCAATAGTGTCAATCCAATACGAATGATCAGGATGTGCGGACCTCCCCATTGTTTTGATTGGTGCATTGTGTCATTCCCTAAGGTCCAGTCTGAATGTAGTTCTATGAATGGTTGACATGTACCAACATTATGATGAGGAAATAATGGAGTCGTTTGGGACTAATGTCTCGGTCATTCACTTATCTCCAAATTGATTTCATCTTTGAATGGTTCATAAGGTCCAACGAGATATCGGGAATATGTTGGGTCGGTCCAGGATGGATTTTGATCATGTGTAACAAAGGCTGAGGGAGGTGGCAAATATGGAGTGTTGAGTTCAATCGGATGATTAAGATTCGTAGATTGGACTTGATTCATTTGAGGGTGAGAGTCACCTGTAAATATTGGAGGATGTCAAGAGGAAGAGGGTTTTGAAGATTTGGGTCTGACCGAGACAAATTCATTTCATTGTACATATCTGATGGGTACTCGGAACCATGTCCTGTCATCTTCATAGGAGGTGGATGAGTTGTCGTAATGGATCTTGGTTAAAGATGTTTAAGTGCACGTGATACTCAACAGAAGAAACCCTAATTTCTAAATCAATGAAAGTGATGGAACAAATGTGCGGTATTTGATTTTGGAAATCGATTCACACATACCAATGCAAACACAACTCAAACCAACTCACACAATGAGGGTCATGAGAGTTCGACCAATTATCTTATCAGTTTTAGTTGGTGATAAATTCAATCTTGGAAAAATATTAGCGAGTTGTTGGGTGCCTAATTTTTTCCCAAAAGACTATCTCGAATTCTTACGACTAGTTGCACCTATTTTCATCCAGTATAAGTGTAAGTACAGACCGTAAAAACAGATACCTGTTGCTTAAGGATAGTATCCTTTAAACTACACACTCTGCTAAGGAAATCCAGTACGTTTACCGACTACCCATATTTCCTCACTGAGAAGTAGCTAATCATTTTTATATAATCAGTAGTCTAAATGAAGATTCATGAGCTTGGTTCTAACCTTAAGTGTCATCTCTCGTTCACTCGGACAAATAAATCAATCCAAGGATGGGGCTTCTCTCCCCTAAAAATTCTTGATTTTATGAGTTAATTAAGGTCGGCCTTATTTAATAGTCCCAATTTTATTAAGGTGATCACTTGAAAAATTAGATGAGCAAAAAATTACGACTACTGTCTAGTCCTAATTTCCTTTAAATTTTAAGTTACAAACAGAAGGGAGAAAATTTAAAAAAAATCGATGCATGTAAAAAATCATGTGTGCTCAGATAGAAGACTTAGAGCGATTCCTCGCAATCTCCATGTGGGGTGCAATACAAGAATTGAAAATTATTATAGATGAATGAAAGCTGACAAAAACTTCACCTAACTGACATTTTTATTAGCCGTGAAGAATTGAGGTAAACTTTTGACTAAGTTGAACGATCTAATGTATGTCTTGATTAATGTGCAGTGTGGTCCTAGGTTCTACGAGAACGATAAAAAAAATCCTAGAAGCCCTAATAGCTGTCTGTGCAGGTCTAACCTACGAGTCACTTAAGTCGGACCCCACCCTCACCTGAGAGTGAAACAAGCCACGACACACATAGAGAAAGTTCAAGGTCTTGTTACATACGGGAGAGTCCAAACGGACACCACTGTAAATGAGCAATTAATTATAAAAATTAAAGTTGCAGAAAATAAATACAAGCTTGTACGCTCTATCATAAATCGACTCGATCTTATTTTTAATACGGATTGGTGGTCTGTGAAGATGTATCGGTTTCAAGAGAACCACTTCACAGGCGTTTGGTGATGAAAATCGATTTCATCATCTTTATTTTCCATTATTAACCCCCTTGCTTATTCTTGTGTCAATAAAACCCATATAATGTCCTGTAATTATCAGAGTCCTTAATAAATTAAAAACCACAAAAAAATCGCAAAACTAAAATCTGTGGTATTTTTACCCTAAAAAATACCCTTAAAAATATTTTGAGTCTTTGTTTGATCTCATCTCCAGTTTTGGTCAACATGAAACATGTAGATCTCATCAAGATCTACAACTTTCATGTTTTGAGTTTTCTCAAATTCGACCATTAGACCCTCAAAAATAAACTTTTCTCTCAGAATAATCTGATTGGGCCACGTGGCCCGTTCTGGTGGAGCCACGTGGCCCGACCTCTTTGTCTTATCCACCTTCGCTCAACACCGTTGGATCTCCTTATGATCCAACGGCTCAGCTATCTCCACGTGCGTTCATTTTCCTAGCAGACTGATCTTCCCTCGCCTTCCATCATTGTCGTCCATTGCCGCCTCTTCCTCCTTTCGCCACGTAGCAGCCTTACGCACACCACGATCAGCTCCAGGTTGTTCCATCTTAACCGCTCAATCCACATCAACTCTCGGCCCTTCGATCTGCAGCCACTTATCATCGTGCCGTCCGCCAGCGCTAACTCCACCGCTCGACACATGGCAATCTTATACACCATTCGATCGCTTTGCCTCGGGTCTAATCACACCCGTTCTTTCGCGCCCTCAAGCTCCGCCCGATACCCCGCACCTCGCTGACCACCCTCCCCCTTCTAATTTTAGCCGCTTCATTTTACCACCTCTCCTCTCTCTAACCACCCCACGACCGAGCCTATTCATCCCCGATCCTCGCGTGCACGTCCTCCATCTGCGAGCCACCTCCAATCGCTCCATAATCCCCTCACAATCCTCGGCTCCAACCACCTGGACCATCACCCCCTTCCTTTAAATACCTCACCTCCTCCTCCTCATTTCCTCATCCACCTTTACATGGAGGGAGGCCCAGTCCTCCTCCGCCTCCCTGTGACAGGGGGAGGCGGAAGGATCGACCGACGACGACTTCCCTTCTGGTGAGACCCTCTGCCGATCACGAAGGAGCTGCGGCGCGATCAGACCTCTCGAGCTCACTGGGACGGCCGCCCAGTATGTGCGACGACCCCGAGGTCCTCAGATGACCTCGAGCCCAGGCCACTACCTCCATCTCCGGCCAGGTAAGCTCTCCGATCTCCTTTTGCACTTTTATTCAATTTCGTTGATTTTCTTAGCTCCCTACAGTCAACCCCATCCTCCATTTTAATCACCAATAAAATCGACAAGATAATAAACCAACCTCGGTTGGTTTCATGTGTGAGTTGGAGAAATTGAGGGTGTTGTATGTTTGATTGAGCCATGTTTGCTTCAATACACTCCCCTGAGCCGTAAACACTCCATTCGTCATCCACTCATCTGTACATCCATCCATCTTCTTCGTTCACCTTGGGTCTCTCCCCACATCGAATCTCCGTCTTTATACTTAGGCTAATCTCAGCCTAAGTATAGGGGGGACTCGAGTCCCTGTGATTTCTCTACTCATCTCTCCTTGCCTTTACACTTAGGTTATTTCTAACCTAAGTATAGGTGGAGCCCCTCTTAGCTCCCGTATATTTCTCTATACTTAAATGGACCTATGGACTTGTATCATCTAGTGCTATTAGGACATAGCAAAGTTTAAGGATAGGGGGGTATACCGTATATACAATATATTTACTTTAGCTATAATCTGAAAAATTTGAAAAATTTAAAACTTTCTGGCGAAAGTAAAATCCTGTGAACCAAGAGGACTCAAATGTTTTCATGGATTTTTCTATACTATGTTACACTATTTTGATAAGAATATTTTCAAAAATGATTTGAAAAATAAAGATTTTCTTGTTCTGAAAAACCCTTTTGAAGATATTTTGAAAACTTTTATTTGTGTGACATGGTTTTGAAAAATTTTCTATCTCTTTTCAAGGAAAGTTTAGTCTAACCTGTGTTTTAAACTTTAAATTAAAATCCATAAAAATGAGAAAAATCCTAAAATCCTTTAGGAGCCATTAGTGACTACTAAGCCCAATTAAGTAGCCGCGTTTAGTGAGGGTTCGCCCTTAGCAGAGTGGATGGTTTAAAGGACATCGCGTAAGGCTCCATCCTTAAGCAACGGGCTCCGGCCTGTACTTACATCCATACTGGCTGAATGCAGATGCAACTATTTAATTGAGATTAGACAGTCCTTATGTCTCTTGAAGTAAAAAAAATGTTTTTGAAAGAAGGAGTTGGATTAATCTTCTACACTTACCCTTCCACCCAGGATCTGAAATGTTCAAGGAGACAGTTTTATGAGGTCTCTGAGATTTGAGGTTAACCAGCCTTAGCCATCAGGGTCATAAACTTAATCATCCACATTCCCCTAGTTTTTAAGATTTGCATGCTATATTCCAAGCTTAGTCTCCGACGTAAAGAATATGATCAGCACATCACATACACGACTGCGGTTTCGATGAGATGAGTTGATTTTTCACCTGAGGGATTGGGATGAGGAATTCGAGTTTGGATTTGATCTAATGATGCTCGAGGATGGGATAAAATCTTTGAAGGCTTCATGAAACCTGAGTGTCAGCCATTTTAGCTAGTATGAGAACTTGGTTCTTATACTAATCTCTTGACATTGACCTAAGTGTGAGGGTGTGAAATAAATAAAAAATGTTGATCAGTGTACGCCAACTCTTGGTAAAAGCAGTGGAGCTAGCCAAAAATATTTCAAAGCAATGAAATTCCAAAGAAAAGCTCATTCCCCAATGTCAAATATCAAAGATCTTCCACCAATGGCGAGCGCTCCCAAACTTTTCAAAGTGTCCACTTGGACCACCGCTATTAGGACCAGGAATCGGGCTTGCACCAAAAAAGGGCTCTGCATCGTAAATGCTACAAGTCTGGGTGTCGAAGGTACGATAGGTACTCAAAAAAGATACACCCCGGGGTATTCTTAGGAAAACAAGTGCAAACGGCTCCAACTTCTCTTGACGGACGCACTGATCAACACCAAAAAAAATGTGTTGCGCAGAAGGCACTAGAGAGAATCCTTGTTCCAATGAGAGGGAGAGAAGAAATGACACAATCCCATGCCCTCCATACTGTCCTGCCATCTACATTTTCTAAGTCTGACAACTAAAGAGACGGTGGACTGGATGCAAGATTTGATTTATTCCCTAGTGTTGAGGATTGGGTCCTTAAGAGAATTTCTCGGACCAAGACTTTGGGTGACGATTTGACTCTACTCTCGGAATCGCAATCAACACTAAATTTCATATCCTTTAGATTATATGTAAATTAGAGAGAGTCTAGAGAATTAGAGGAATTGGGTACCTCTTGGTTAAGGTTGGGTTGAACTCGAGAATTTTGGACCTCTAAGGATTGAGTCGACTTGAACAAATTGGATCCTGTACTCACATGCACAAGGGGGTTAATCCAGCTTATTCATTCTTTTTGATGCTCGAGGACGAGCATATTTTAAGTATAGGACGGTGATGAAACTCGATTTCATCATCTTTATTTTCCATTATTAACCCCCTTGCTTATTCTTGTGTCAATAAAACCCAGATAATGTCCTGTAATTATCAGAGTCCTTAATAAATTAAAAACCACAAAAAAATCGCAAAACTAAAATCTGTGGTATTTTTACCCTTAAAAATACCCTTAAAAATATTTCGAGTCTTTGTTTGATCTCATCTCCAGTTTTGGTCAACATAAAACTTGTAGATCTCATCAAGATCTACAACTTTCATGTTTTAAGTTTTCTCAAATTCGACCATTTAAACCCTCAAAAATAAACTTTTCTCTCGGAATAATCTGATTGGGCCACGTGGCCCGTTCTGGTGGAGCCACGTGGCCCGACCTCTTTGTCTTATCCGCCTTCGCTCAACACCGTTGGATCTCCTTCTGATCCAATGGCTCAGCTATCTCCACGCGCGTTCATTTTCCTAGACGTTTAATCTTCCCTCGCCTTCCATCACTGCCATCCATTGTCCCCTCTTTCTCCTTTCGCCCACGTAGCAGCCTTACGTACCCCACGATCAGCTCCAGGTTGTTCCATCTTATCGCTCAATCCACATCAACTCTCGGCGCTTCGATCTGCAGCCACTTATCAACGTGCCCGTCCGCCAACGCTAACTCGATACGTGGTAATCTTATACACCATTCGACTGCTTCGCCTCGGGTCTAATCACACCCGTTCTTTCGTGCCCTCATTAGGACCGTTGGATCTAACGATCCAACGGTCCGGACCTCGTCTTCCTCCTCCCGCAAGCTCCGCCCGATACCACGCATCTCGCTGACCACCCTCCCCCTTCTAATTTTAGCCGCTTCATTTTACCACCTCTCCTCTCTCTAACCACCCAACGACCGAGCCTATTCATCCCCGATCCTCGCGTGCACGTCCTCCATCTGTGAGCCGCCTCCAGTCGCTCCATAATCCCCTAGCAATCCTCGACTCCAACCATCTGGACCATCACCCCCTTCCTTTAAATACCTCGTCTCCTCCTCCTCATTTCCTCGTGCACCTTTACACGGAGGAAGGCCCAGCCCTCCTCCGCCTCCCTCTGACAGGGGGAGGCAGAAGGATCGAGCGGCGACGACTTCCCTTCTGGTGAGACCCTCCGCCGATCATGATGGAGCTGCGGTGCGATCAGCCCGCTTGAGCTCGCTAGGACGGTCGCCCAGTATGTGCGCCGACCCCGAGGTCCTTAGATGACCTGGAGCCCAGGCCACTACCTCTATCTCCGGCCAGGTAAGCTCTCTGATCTCCTTTTGCATTTTTATTCAATTTCGTTGATTTTCTTAGCTCCCTACAGTCAACCCCATCCTCCATTAATCCTCTTAACAGCTTCGCCACGCCTCCCCCTTTCACGCGATGCCCTCCGATCATCTTCTCCCTCCCTCATACCTCAGACCACACTCGACCCATCTCCTCCGCCACCCACGGCGGAGGAGCTCCGAGCTCCCACGTTCTTCATTCAATGAGCTCTTCACTTCATCCATGCACACACGTCCTTTCGCTTCGTCTATGTACTAACGATGCAAGACCTCTATACTTCAATGGTCGGGAACTTCGCCGGAGTCTTTTGTGCAGCTCCACCTCCATCCTTCGAGCGTGATCAGACACTTCCAGGATGCTAGGAAGGTTCCTCTGAGCTCCAGCTACATCGCCCAACGTCTACGGATCTCGGGGAACCTTCATCGAAAAAATTAGAGGGTGGTGGAGCCCAGGGACCTTCGCCCGAGTTCGAAGTTCGTCGCCCGCCTTCGGCTGGGGAAGATAGTACAAGCACCGTTGGATGTTCCACCTTGGAGCTCATCCAACGATGCAAGAGCGACCACGTCACTCACCAACTGAGATCCCAGTTACTGTTAGATCTTCGAAGATCTGACGGTGTATGCGCAGCCACGCGTCAACTCCAGAGCATCCCCGAGCCCAGCGTCCGATCCATGAGATCTGGATGCCCCGAGCCTCAGCTGAGCCTGCATCGAGCCCAAGCCAACCTCCGAGCTGACCCGAAGCTACATCGAGCATCTGCCGAGCCCGAGCCTCCTTCCAAACCTAGGTGGCGCGTGCATAGCACATGCCATCTGGGTAAATTGCAGAGACATCCACGGAATTCTTCAATATTGCAAACAGGTCCTGCTTAACGTGCTGACCATGCACGCCTGGGGTTATTTACATTTCAACCCCCGCGGGTTTTAATAATTGCAGATATGCCCCGCGCGTGTGGAAATTTTACAGGGAAGGCCCCACATCTTATTTTTATTGCATTTTAGTCCTTCCCAGAGACCTGTTTGTAGTTATCTTTTTATGTTTTCTTGCATTTATGCCCTTATCTTCTTTCTTGTATATCTTGAGCACCGTAACTCCGATTAAGTTGATTTCAGTTTCATCTCGAAGCTAGTTTGATGATCTTTCTAATGGCATCTTCAACTTTTATTTTGGACACAAAAATCTTGAAGTATTCTTTTGTTAGCCATGTGTCTTATAATTCTTAAACCGATGTCTTGTTTAATTGGTCCATCAAATCTGTCTTCTTAATTAAACTTGAAAATAACGCATATTAACTTTGCTCACCATTCTGACCTAGGGCATATTATTCGCTTTGCATTTGCATTTACTTGCATGATTAAAATTTGAAAAAAAAAAAAAAGAAATGCATGTTTTGTTCGTAATGCATTGTTGTGTCATCATCCTTCATGCATATTAGAGAAAGGCTCGTGTCCCTGAGTTCGACCTTGGTTTCTTAACAAGTAAAATAAAAAAAATATGACCATCTCATTTTGATTGATAAATTTAAATCAGATGATCTTTTGATGAGCCCATCTCGGCCCGACTACGATGACTATTCCAAGTGTTAATTACACACTTTTAAAGGGTCGATTTCACGGTTCGTCATTGGGTACCTCGAACAAAAAATAAGAGAGAGAGAGAGAGAGAGAGAGAGTTTAAGAGAATGATACAAAAATTAATCAAAAATAAAATAAGAAATAAATGATGGAAACAAAATAAAAAATGAATTCAAAAAATGAAAAATTTACAATGAAGATTTGAGGGGTCAGACTACCCGAAAATATGAAAAACCTAGCACTATTTTTAGACCAAATCTAAGTCGCTTGCCTCCTCAGCAACGACACCATCTGACGAGTCATGAAAACCCTACAATAATTTGTGTGAATTATTGTTTCAAATATTAATATGTCATTTTAATTACATCGGGTAATCAGAATCAATCAATAAATAACCACAATTAATTTATTCAACATTAATCGGAGTGGTTTTATGTTTATTTTTCTTGAGCAACTCCCAAGGTTGAACTCAAGGAGGAAAAAGAACAATCTAGAATTATGTCTATCAAAGTTCGTGCACGGTTTTTGAGTTGGTATTTTTTGTATTTTTAATGCAATTTTGAAATGCAAAATGCAATCGTGGCCAATTTTAAAGACCAGAAAATAATGAGATTTTTGAAAATTAATTATAATAAAAATTAAATCTAATTATTTTCAGGAAATAAAATTATTTAAGATATATAACTATGTGAAATATCTCAAAAAAATCATAAACCCTAAAAATGTGGAGTATAATATCTATTAAAAATCAATTATTGATATACAAAAAAATATTTTTTTAAATACAATATGCATGCAAATGTGATTATTTTTTGGCACAATGTCACAAATAAGAAATTATACGATTTGTGAAATATTTGGTAATTTTTTAGGCTATGATTAATTAACTATGAATTTCAGAGCACATGATGGGTAAAATATGCAGTTTTTCACACAAATATTAATTGTTAATTAATAACATATAATAAAAAATATGATGACCATGCCAAAATGTAGATAATTAATTGAAGAACATAATGCCTATTTTTAGTAAATAAAATGATGACAAAGATAGGTTCAAATTACAGATAAAATACATGGGTATTGATGCAATATAAAAAATAAATTAAATAAGAAATGCAGTACAAGGTCTAAAGAGTTATTATCAAAATGCCCGAGGGGATGGATACAAAATTTATAGTTGGTCATGTGCTACACATGTGACCTTCTGATGCTAGACTTGGATGGTGATTTGGCGAGTCTCATAGGGGGTCCTTGAAAAGTCCCCCCAACGCACGTGTTATGCATGTACACAGGGGTCTCATGTCGCGTGCCCAGCAGAGAGGGGTTGGCAGAATAGTGGAGACACGACTGTGATGGTGACTACCCAGGGCCATGCGAAGCAGAGCACAAACGGAGGAGGGTTCCTATCGTCGGAGGGTGGAGGAACGGAGCAACATCTCTGAAGGCAAAAGAGCATCTCCTGGCATGGAGGTGAGCACATGTGGCGGCAAAGGTAGAGGTTGACACACAGCCGGCAAGCATCGATGAAGAGGGATCAAGAGGTGGATCAAGGCAGAGCAAGCGACTAGAAATGCATCGATGAAGAAGGAAGCTCCATCTGTGGTCGTTGGCGTAGGTGCTACTGGCGAAGGACGAACCCAACGAGGGAGCTCTGGAAGTCAAAGCGTGGAGGTCGGTGTCGATACAATTGCAGCTAGAGAGGAGGCGTGTTGAGGAAGGAACCGTCTGGAGCGGAAGGTTGTACGAGATGCGGCGATGTAGTCGAAGGGGGGTATTAGCGTGAGCAAGTTGGTGGTTGGGTTGAGCAACTCGAGCAGAGTAGCACAGGGGGGCGGAGGAGCAGATCTCCGATAGAGGTGTGGTTATAGTGGATATGGGTTGAAGCCTCGACAGTTGAGGAGGATGAAGCAAGGAGCAGCTCGCGTAGAGGCGGCGGTGCTGCAACAGTCGTGGGTGGACGATCGGATCTCGCCAATGGGGGAAGTGGAGGAGGCGTCTATGTCACCATCGTCTCCTCCTCAAAGTAAGGGATATTTACAGATGAAAATGAGAAGGGGTGGTGTTGGTGGTTAAATAGAGGTGAAGGAGGGTCGGCTATGGAAGGGTGGATATTGGATTTGACGAGGAGAAGCGACTGAATGAGGAGGAAGGTGGCGTGAATGGGGAGCGGCGATGATTAGCGATTGGGGAGATTGGTTCGATTGAGGATCAGGGAAATATGTCGAGGGTTTGAATTAGGAAGGCGATGGAGATTGGTGGTGGTGGTGGTGGTCGGGCTCGCAGGGTGAAGATGGAAGGCGGTCGGAGATTGGGGCGTGTCGAAGAATCGATGGAGATTAGATTTGGGTGATTGCACCGGAGAGGAAGGGTGGTGTACGACTGATTGAAAGATATATGAGGAAGGGCGAGATGTATAAAAAGGGGCTGGCGGTGAAATTCGAGGAGGTGGAGGCATCCAGATCTGGAAGGGGGCAGGAAGGGGACAATACGTGTTGGCATGTGCGATGGAGGCATGTGCACCACGTACAGCCTTTCTTATTTTTATATTATTTTTATATTTATATATTCATTTTTATTATTTTTAAAAATAACAAAAAATAAAGAAAAAAATGTGTGACACGTGGCGACTCTAGGAGCGACCATGTATCAGCCTTAGAAAATTTTGAAAATAAAATACAAAAAATCTAGGATAAATAGTAAACAACTTGGGAACGAAAAAGATTCTTCACAAAATTTTCTCTTGTGGACGAGATCTAAAACTGATATAAAGAGATCAAAATCTAAATTGGTCATTTGCACAAAGTGATATTTTTGAGGTATTCTATGTACATAGAAAGCCTAGATTTTTGGGTTTTATAATTTTTTCCATTTTTAAAAAAAATAATAATACAAAAAAATATAAAATCAAATATAAATATTTACACATTAATCAATTTTTATATGTTTATTAATTTAGATAAAAATAAGAAATACAATAAAATATGAAAATAGCAACTTTTGTACTGACTGTTAGTGAAGACTCGGACTCAGTTAGTTTCTTTGATTTCGAGCTCATTTTGGATTTGTTTCTTTGCACATGTTAATAAACCTTCTGTCAAATAAAATAAATGAAAAATAAATAAAATAATTGAGTTAACTATTTACATAAAATAAAAGGTCAAAAACCGCTAAAATACAAAATGTACAAAAGAGGCCCAAAATCCAACTTTCACATATGATATCTGATTCACTTGAACATAGTCTTGTTTTGAAGGTAATTTAATCTACATTAGTTAAAATGTGAGTAGGATGAAATCAGATACTAGATGAGGAAGATATCATCATTTTAGTCTGGAAATCCTTGAATTAGGATTTGAGTTTCTCATCCACTTATTTAGGTTAGTGATTTTTTTTTGTATTTTTCGTTTATTCTTGATAGTAATATGTACACAACGGAGTGGTTTTCAAGTCATTTGGAGTCAGCATAAATTAGATAAAAATCAGAGAAGTTAGCTTATTTCACAGGTCATCTGGGCTAGAATTTTGACTTCTTACTTTATGCATTTATGAGTGATAAAATACAATTATTATTTATGCATGCACGAATTCTAATTATAAAATATAAATTAAGAAATGCCAATGAATTTTGTGGATTTTAGATTAATTAGTAACTTTTCCAGTATTCAATATGAGATTCATCAATGAGTAATGATGAATCAATGATTCATCCCCTTTATTCTTTCATTTTAGCTAAATTTCTTAGTAAAATGCTTGTAAATACCATTAATTCCCATTGAGTAGCATTATAACCACAAATATTAATATTATATAATTAAGAATTATTTATCCAAAATAAAATAATAAAGAGAAAAAATTAAAAAAAAGAAGGGTGTAGATATGTAATATATATAGACAGATCCTAACCCCGAGATCGGATCAATATTGACTAGGTCGATAAAATAAATAAGGTGATATATGGATCGAAATATATAAACAAATAGAAAATCAAGACCAAAATACAACACATATTTTCACATTGTAAATATTTCACCTATTTTATTTATCACTAAGAAAACTCCAAATCAAAACACTTCCTTTATAAAAGTTGTTCACAAAAATATAAATTATTTTATAAAAATATTAGAACAATTATTCATTACAAAAAAATAAAATAGTACAATGAACCAAAATAGCCATAAAAGTCGACTTCTGAGATTAATAACTATTTTATACTTAATACTCTTTATTAAAATATCAAAAAAATATTAGAATAAAATGGGGGAGTTTTGGTTTTTGGTCCGGATGAACGTCGAATTCGCCTCTTTAATAATTAGGAATAGTCGTAGTATAGGAGGCAAATTTGGTCCAACAAAAACCAAAATCTTTGAATGTTGTGGAATATTTTAACTTGGCAAGTCTACCAAGGTCGAATACAGGGACATGAGCCTCTTTAATATATTTATCAAATTTTGTTATTTAATTGTTGTGAGAATATTTTCTGCGTCATTTAGGTCTTAATGCAAATGCACGAGGAAATCAATGCAAACACAATAAAGTGCAGGTTAAAATGATGCATGCATTTTTTTTATTTTATTTAAGGTGCAATAAAATATGAGATGTAAGATGAATGATATGCAATAAATGATCATGTTGAAGATGAATTACAAATATCACTAGAAAGATCACATAATTATGCATCTAATTAAGGTTTAATATCACAATCAAATTGAGCATTACAATCATGATTAAACATCTAATAATGGCAAAGATTGATGAACAAGGAATATTATGTAACATAAAATTTCATCATATTTCATTTAGTGTCAAACGAGAAAATTAACTATGTCATTAGATAGATGATGAAAAGAGATCCAAAACAACACTAAAATCGTGCAAATTGGATCTAAGATGCTCAAGATATGAAGTAAAAAATGCAAGGTCATAAATATAATAAAAATGCGAGGCATTAAAGGATAAATAATTACAAATAAGTCCTTGGAGGGACCTATTTGCAATTTAGCAAAATCGATAGGGACCCTCTATAAATTTTCCATTGCATGCAAGGGCATTTATGTAATTTCCAGATATGGCAAGGACCTTCCTGTAAAATACCCAAGCACGTACGTGAGGTATGCACCCGGGGACCAAAATGCAATAATAAGGAGTCGTAGGGTCTTTAGTGCAATTAACCCAACCCCACACGTGCCATGCACACGCGGAGCTAGGCTCAGGATGCATTACAACTTCGGACCACGTGGCACATCGTGGTCGCTCGGTATGCGGCTCGGTGGACCCGATCTTGAAGGCTAGGTGTGAGACTCGGTCGGGCCACGTGGCAATATCTGGGTCCTCCGATCGTAAGGATAGGACGGTGCTTGTTCCTCATACTCTACCATTGATCGTCGGAGGAGGCTACACTCCGGAGACCACCATGGAGCTCTGCCACGCTCCGTTCACACTTATGAAGATCGAGGGAGCTTATTGGAGGGTTGGCGGAGGTATCGGAGACAAGGCGAAGCTCCATCATCATCTGGAGAAGCAAGGTGGAGCCTGCTCGTCAGAGTTGGAGCACAAGATTGGAGTAGGGGAATGGACTCCATCCACTGAAGACGATGTATACCTGCATGCGTTAGAATAGCCGAAGCATGTTGGACATGTGAGCCCACGGCGAGCCATTATGCAATAAATGTTATTGCAAATATCATTCCCTGATCTGAAATGAAGAATAAATAATTTGCATAATAGGTCCCTCTGTACAATTAGGGTTATGTACCATGGCTATCTTAATGATCATACAGATGTTGATTCAATTATTGAATCATAGAGGCTGGTGCTTGGATGAATATCTAAAGAGTTAGATTGAGGACTCATCAAGCACCGTCAAATGATTGTTAAGATGTGATCTCCAGCCTGAGTAGGAGATTGCAATCCTTTCTCACATAGGCTGATATCTGACCGACCTCTTGATGTAGGTCCTCTGCATAGGAATAGAGATTCGGAGGTGTCAGATTAGTTAGGTCAAAGAGTTGACTTAACGAGATCGAGATAACCTAAGTCCTATGTTGAATGCTGTCACAGCATAGGCACACATCCTCTGACCGGAGACAGATGTATTGCTATATGTCTGAGTATGTACATTTGGCAGACCAATAGGTTGATGACCTAACCAAGGTCTATACACCGGCGCGCTGGTGTGCATATAAGGGCATATGAGTAATACGATCTCTCAAAGGGATCATACAGGTTCACTACTGATCCGGAAGACATGAGCTCACTCATGAGATATTGGGAAGAATCAAATTCCGTGCACGGTCGTCTCGCTTTGGAAGCTTGACTGAATTTGTAGGTTTGATATATACTTTTGGAAAGTATATGATCAAGACCTAGGTATGATATATGCTTTTGGAAAGTATATGATCGATACCAAATCCCAATGATCAAATGAGAAACTTAGTGATCAAACCCTGAAGAAGACAGTGTAAAATAGATCTTGATCTTCGGGTTGACCATGGGTCTTCCAGTATGCAGGATGTACAGGTATTGGGAATACCTGAAGGGTGATGTGATCATAAACGATTGTATATCCATGACACTTCCATTCCGAGGGAGTGATGAAACAGGTCTGGATTTTAGTGACTCCTTTCAGTAGAGAAGCAATCCGATCTTAGTCCAAGTGTTGGACATTGGTCTGAATGAGATTCAGATCCAATGAGAAGATTGGATTTGCGGTCTTGATTTAATCAAGCATCTGTGGGAGGTCCGTAAGATCTGGATTTGAGATGAGATCTCAACATCCAAGTCACTATACGTGGAATAATACAATCGCCCTGTCCTTATCTCCAAGTATCTGCGGAGAAAGCACATTATTCTTGAATGGGTTCAAGAATAATTCTTTTGATGAAATATCCAAGCAAGGACTTGATGATTAAATGTGATTTAATTATCAAGCTTAAATATGAATATGATTCATATTGAGAAAATGATTATCTAAGATAATTAAATGGGATTTAATTATCAAGGATTAAGAGAATGTGGATAACACTATCCATGATATATGTGTGTTATAAATATGATTTATAATATACATATGTATGAGAGAGAATTTATGTAAATAGCATTTATTAATTAATAATGTGGATTGGATTCACATTTGTTAATTAATTGGAAATGCAATTTACTAACTAGTTTGGGTTGTGAATATGATTCACACAATATTCAATGGCATGATTGAAATATTCACAAATTAATTTGGAATTATTTTGGTGAATATTTATTGTAATTAATTAAGGAATAATAAGATAAATAAAATGGAGCAAATAACCACCTCTAGAGGTGGCGTCACCCATGAATGGTTCATGGGTGACGCCCCCCCTTTTTAGGAGGTTGGTTAGCTCCATTTGATTTATCATATTATCTCTTAGTTAAATTGATGTTGTTGCTTTTTAATCAACAACAAATCATAGCCATTGATTTATCATGGACCAAGCATATCCCTTGGATCCATGTGTCCCATGGATTGAGATCCATTGGATCCTAAACTAGTATATAAGGAGGGCTAGGGTAGCCTCTCCATGGTACATCATTAAGAGTTGTACAAGGTGACAACTCTCTCTCTCTCTCTTTCTCATTCTCGCCCTCTCTCTCTTTCTCTTCTCCATTAAGTGGCCGTCCACTTTGTGTTGAGAAAGGAGAGACTCTCGGCTTCTTCTTCGACGACTCGTGGATCTCCATCTTCTTTGGAGTTTCTTACTCTAAAGGAAGATGACGGATTTCGTTTGACGAAATCGGGGGAGCCATCGCTTGGATCTTCATCGAGGATTGCGGGAAGGAACGTGACTCATCATCGCGCCCGCAAGTGCGTTCTTCGTGGATCGGACTTAAGATAGGAGGATCTCTACTTTGGGATCTCACGATCACAACCACGCTTCAAGAGGTATTCCTTATACTTTGTGGTTTGATGAAACGATCCGAGAAGTGTTCTCGTGATCATGTGGTTTCATCTTTAAAGTTAAAATTTTTAATTTCCGCTGCATCTAGCATCTAGTACGACTAGTTGCTCCGATTGCATACGATGCGATCGACACGCTTCCGTGATGCGCTTGAGGATACTCAATATCATTCAAGTGGTATCAGAGCCATAGGTTGAATAAGGTTTGGATATGATCCATAGACCTTAGACGATTTGGTTCTTGAAAGGGTTGCGAAATTTTACTGCATTTCAATTTTTTCGCGTCTCTGTAAAATTGAATTTTTCGGCTCTGTTTAAAATGTTTAAACACGAAATTTTCAATTGGATTTTGTTCCCCATTAAACAAGGAAACCATAGGACTTGAGTTTACTAAATTTAGACTTCATTTGCTCAAGATATGGTCTTTTGAATATGACCATATTCACTGTTGCGGGAACTGCGGATTTGAACGTGATTAATGAGATAATTACGGTTTTAATCCGCCTTGAAATGCGTGAATTATCACTTGGGTTCTTTAATAAATCAAATAGGCAATCTTTGGAAACTGAGTTTGCATTTTTTTGGATTTAAATTGATCAAGATAAGTTAATTTTAGTGATTGGGGGTCACTGCTGGAAATTAACAATTTTGATCTTGAACCTTGTGATATGTCATTCAATTATCATGATGAAAATTAATTGTTAATTTTCTGGAATAATTAGTGATAAATATTTGTGAAATATTTAAAGAGATAATTATTTCATTGAATGACACTTGCCTAAACCACAATGATGAGATATTAGATCTTGATCATTGGTTCATCAACAAACATTGCCTTCATGAAAACTATAGTTTATCCTACAATAGTTGTAGGACAACTTTTACATGAAAAACCCTTTTGCTTGAATAGGATTGGGGATTTGTCTAGCAAATCTCCTTATAATCAAAAAATGTTTTGATTTATATTATATGGTATAATTTCGGTTGAAAAACCGATGAACATCTCAAAGTACATAATGGTCTATCTGGTATTAGCCTTTCCCGAGGCGGATGTGGTGCCTAGTCGGAGAGCATTGGGGTCACGGGTTGCAACGTATGTGGTCCGTCCCACTCTCGTCGGTACTGGCCATGACAGCGGCTAGGGACTGTATAATACCGGAGACAGACAATATGTATTTTTCTAATTATTAAAATTCGAATAATACGTACTTTGAGTATATACCTACTATTCAAGTAAAAGACATGTTTGTTGATTGATGATTGGATTGATGATTAATTTAATGTGATTAAATTAATTATATCCAATAAACACTCTATTATGAATAGATGTGTATTTTCCCTTGGAAGAATTAATTATGTGAACGTGATTCACAATAATTAATTACAATTTGAATATGAGGTGGAGGATCACATAAGTGACATCCATGGTCTCCCGTCAAGGCAAAGGATTCCGTCGCCAGTTGTTGTGTATGGGAGACGCCTGTCCGAAGTGACAGATCCTGTGCATGATTTAATTGGATCGGGTTCTTTGCTTCTCGAAAGAGTAAGGTCGTATACGTAGTGACCCCAATATCGGGTCCTCATATTATTGGGGCGATATTGGATTGCGTATAGCGAGTATTAAGCCTGTTGACGGTTGGTTCAATTAATGACGGGTCAACATCATCTTAGGGGTGGTGGGCCCGGGTGTTAAAGACCGAATTGGGAGATGCAAGTTGGACTTGCAAGGCGGAATGTGTTCCCGCTTCTTTTTATCCGAGTTGTAGGTTCTCATATTATTGGGATGCAACGAAGATAAGGAAGGAGATCCCAGATCTTGCTTGAGATATAATGGTAAGAATATCTCTTACATTGAAAGTGATTAAGGGAATGAACTTTCAGTGTTGACAAGGCAAGACAACTTTGATATAAAAATTCCTAAATCAAAGTAAAACATGTATATATAATATATATACACTTATGCAAATTTCTTATTTCAGATAATCCTTCATTAAACCCACTCAATGTTATACTCAATGATAACCAGTAAAATATCTTGGATTGGACTCATGATCCAGATATTGTACTTGCAATTGAACACATAATCTATGTGGTTGCAATGTGCAAGTTTCCTCAACATAATGAGGAATGACAATTAAATAAGACAATAAGACATCACCTTAGGGTCTGTATGTCTCTATAGTCTTGATCCTTCATCGAGTGTACTTTGGAAGTGACATGTCGATGGTGATCGTAATTGTCGAATAATCCTTATAAAACAAAAGAAGATATTTTGGCATAATATGTGCTCTAGACATTTAATCATGAATGACATGGTTCTCTGCATTATGCAGAATGGTGGCTCAAAAGAGATGATGTATTCAAAATGTTTGAATACCTACCTGAACCTAAGTCTCCAAGAGTTAAGATGAATGTAGATATGATGAGTGTCATCATTCTACTATCTATACTCAAGTCATTCATGAAGCTTTATGATATTCATATTGTATGAATTTAATGAAGCATGTATAAATGTTGAAATGCTCTTACATTGAATTCTTTTGAATTTAACATAAGAGATCCTTAGTCTTAAGCAATGGTTGTTTATAGATTAAGAGAGTGCAGTGGAAGCATGGGTCGGACCCGAGTAAGAAGGAAAGTCAAAGAGTTGACCTACTTCTGTGACTTCCATATGACATCCAAAGAGTTGGATGAATGCCAATACTGCAATATGTTGATGTGTTGATAGTATGACTATCAAGTCTGTCTAAAATCCTTAGTGAAGGACTCAGATAGAGCATCAGAATAATCTACATATAATCATTGACTCTGACTTTCTTATTTCATAAGATAAAGTCTGACAATTGTATCCCAATCTTCTAATGACAATTGCAATTGTTGCATATACATATTAGAAGATTAGAAATTTGATCTTAAGCTTTAGTAGTCATCTACATGGATATTGCTGTAATTGTTGCAGCAGTCTCTGTTGGATAGATGGACTTCATATTCTTAGTGGGAGAGCCCTTAGTCTTAGAGAATGTCTCTATGACCTAGATATTAGAATACCCCATTGTTTGTTTCTAAATGTTGGAAATAAACATGAATTCTGAGATAGAACTATCATAAAAGGTTATGATGGATATATTTCATATAGTAATCTAGCATCTAGTGGACTCCACAAAATTAGAATATTAATGAATGGTTCATTAAGATTTCTAATACTGAAAATCAAACCTTATAAGATCAATAGGAGGATAAAGATCATTTGACAATGATCTGACATCAAGCCTTGGACATTTGTCTATTGATTTGATCAATAGACTAGTAAGAGATGAAACTTTAGAATGTCTAAAATTTCAAATCTTACATACTTGTGAATATTGTATTCAAAGTAAAATGTCAAATGCACCCTTCTCTAGGAATGGTGTTAGATGTCGAGGTATTCAAGATCTCATACATATTGATGTATGTAGATCATCTATATCATAATAAACATTATGGATATGTGATATCTATTAATGATTATGTATGATATGAGATTTCTTCTCTTCACCTGAGAAACCTTTGAAATGTTCAAAGATTTCACAATTTTGGTTTAGAACCAAAATTTGAAGGAAGAATAAATGAATTTGATCTAACCAAGGTAGCAAGTACCTATTAGATAAAATTCAAAGAATACCTTATAGAGATAGGAATATCATTTCTACCTCACTCCTCCTGGTAAACCTGAACTCAATAGAGTTGTAGGGAGATACAATTGGATCATGTGCGACATGATTTGATCAATGATGAATTTTAGCATAATTATCCTCTTAGTTTCCTGGTATATATGTGTAGTAGAGACTACAATATATATCCTTAATAAGGTTCCATGGATGTAAGCTGGAATCTAGCACTTGAGAGTGCTACTTCATTAGGAAAATAAAGTATGGTATTGGATACCTACTTTATGACCTTGAGATTCTTAAAAGATCTCATTTCTGAGAATATGATTCTTAGAGGATGACTCTCTTAAGAATCAAGATGAAAATGAAGTATAGGAACTCATTTAATCTTGAGAAGATAATGAGACTCCTGAAATCGGAAACTAAAATGACAATTAAAGATGAAACATTAATACCTCTTCAAATGAGTTTGAGGATGTATTCCATGTGTCAGTTGAGTCTGACAATGATCGGACTTCATGTGATGAAGCTCCTAAGAATCATGACATGGAAAGATGGATATTAGCAATAAAGTCTAAAGTAGACTTCATATACAAATGTTGTATATGGACCCTCGAGGATCCACCTATAAGGGTTAGACCCATTAAGGTGTAAATGGATCTTCAAGAGAAGAGGGAACCTGATGAGAAGGTAGAGACCTTCAAAGCTCGGTTCGTAGTCATAAGCTACACATCGGAAGAGAAGACATTGCTTGCAATGAGACTTGCTCTTCAGTGGCCATGCTTAAAATCATCAGAATATTGCTAACCCTAGCTACACAACTTGACTGTTGCATCTTCAAGATGTAATTCAAGATTGCATTCCTCTAAGAATACCTCTCTGAGGATATTCACATGAAGTAGCCCCAGGGCTTCATGATTTTGGAAAGTAAGGTGTGAAAGCTAAAGAAATCCATCTGTGGACTCAAATAAGCTTCTTGTTGTTGGAACATAAGATTTGATGAAATTATAAATGTTATGATTTCAAATAGAATCTTGATGTACCATGTGAAGCTTAGTGGGAGTGCCATTGTGTTCATCGTGCTAAATGTAGATAATATCTTAATCATTTGGAATGATATAAGGATGATAATAAGTGTTTTATGATCTGGCTATTCCATACCTTGAGATATGATCTCAAGAATACCTCTTAGATCTTAGTTCTGAAGTTGTTCAGAATCAAAGAAAAGAGGGCATTGGGACTGTCACATTTGTAGTACACCTTGGACATATTCCATTCTTGGAAATTCCAAGAAAGGCTTCCTTCCCTTGAGATTTGGTACTGACCTATCAAAAGGGATAGCACCTCAATGAGTTGAGGAAGTGAATGCTAAAACTGCTTGCACTTGTGCATCAGTTACGAGAAGCTAAGTGTATGCTTGATGTGTACAAAAGCCAGATATCTACCATGCAGTGGGAGTAGTAAACTATTGCTAATCCTACTATGGAGAGAAAACACTTGATTGCAGTAATAACGATATCTTCAAATATGACAAGGCTTTAGAGATGGTGATCTCTAAGTCTTATCTTCAAGAGCTTAAGACTTTATAGATAGAGATCTAAAAGGTCTTAACTGTGGATACCTTGAGAGATAGTGATCTCCCGGAATAAGGTTATTCTAACAAGGATTATGGAAATACTGGTTATAATAGTTATTGAGCAATAGTGTCAAGGACACTATAACTGCTTTGACTAGATTGAGTATTGGTTGCATTAGATGCAACATTCGCATTGGATGCGAGCACTGTTACCTAGGGATATGCAAGTACCGTAAAAGGACTTGGCATAGTCTTTTGGGAACAGAGTGACTGATCAGCTTACCTAGCTATTTCTAAATAGCCTATGATTGTCACATGAGTGCGGGTTTAAATGATTAGCCCATTAATGGCTCTTTGGGCTAGTGGGAGATTGTTGGACATGTGAGCCCACGGCGAGCCATTATGCAATAAATGTTATTGCAAATATCATTCCCTGATCTGAAATGAAGAATAAATAATTTGCATAATAGGTCCCTCTGTACAATTAGGGTTATGTACCATGGCTATCTTAATGATCATACAGATGTTGATTCAATTATTGAATCATAGAGGCTGGTGCTTGGATGAATATCTAAAGAGTTAGATTGAGGACTCATCAAGCACCGTCAAATGATTGTTAAGATGTGATCTCCAGCCTGAGTAGGAGATTGCAATCCTTTCTCACATAGGCTGATATCTGACCGACCTCTTGATGTAGGTCCTCTGCATAGGAATAGAGATTCGGAGGTGTCAGATTAGTTAGGTCAAAGAGTTGACTTAACGAGATCGAGATAACCTAAGTCCTATGTTGAATGCTGTCACAGCATAGGCATGCATCCTCTGACCGGAGACAGATGTATTGCTATATGTCTGAGTATGTACATTTGGCAGACCAATAGGTTGATGACCTAACCAAGGTCTATACACCGGCGCGTTGGTGTGCATATAAGGGCATATGAGTAATACGATCTCTCAAAGGGATCATACAGGTTCACTACTGATCCGGAAGACATGAGCTCACTCATGAGATATTGGGAAGAATCAAATTCCGTGCACGGTCGTCTCGCTTTGGAAGCTTGACTGAATTTGTAGGTTTGATATATACTTTTGGAAAGTATATGATCAAGACCTAGGTATGATATATGCTTTTGGAAAGTATATGATCGATACCAAATTCCAATGATCAAATGAGAAACTTAGTGATCAAACCCTGAAGAAGACAGTGTAAAATAGATCTTGATCTTCGGGTTGACCATGGGTCTTCCAGTATGCAGGATGTACAGGTATTGGGAATACCTGAAGGGTGATGTGATCATAAACGATTGTATATCCATGACACTTCCATTCCGAGGGAGTGATGAAACAGGTCTGGATTTTAGTGACTCCTTTCAGTAGAGAAGCAATCCGATCTTAGTCCAAGTGTTGGACATTGGTCTGAATGAGATTCAGATCCAATGAGAAGATTGGATTTGTGGTCTTGATTTAATCAAGCATCTGTGGGAGGTCCGTAAGATCTGGATTTGAGATGAGATCTCAACATCCAAGTCACTATACGTGGAATAATACAATCGCCCTGTCCTTATCTCCAAGTATCTGCGGAGAAAGCACATTATTCTTGAATGGGTTCAAGAATAATTCTTTTGATGAAATATCCAAGCAAGGACTTGATGATTAAATGTGATTTAATTATCAAGCTTAAATATGAATATGATTCATATTGAGAAAATGATTATCTAAGATAATTAAATGGGATTTAATTATCAAGGATTAAGAGAATGTGGATAACACTATCCATGATATATGTGTGTTATAAATATGATTTATAATATACATATGTATGAGAGAGAATTTATGTAAATAGCATTTGTTAATTAATAATGTGGATTGGATTCACATTTGTTAATTAATTGGAAATGCAATTTACTAACTAGTTTGGGTTGTGAATATGATTCACACAATATTCAATGGCATGATTGAAATATTCACAAATTAATTTGGAATTATTTTGGTGAATATTTATTGTAATTAATTAAGGAATAATAAGATAAATAAAATGGAGCAAATAACCACCTCTAGAGGTGGCGTCACCCATGAATGGTTCATGGGTGACGCCCCCCCTTTTTAGGAGGTTGGTTAGCTCCATTTGATTTATCATATTATCTCTTAGTTAAATTGATGTTGTTGCTTTTTAATCAACAACAAATCATAGCCATTGATTTATCATGGACCAAGCATATCCCTTGGATCCATGTGTCCCATGGATTGAGATCCATTGGATCCTAAACTAGTATATAAGGAGGGCTAGGGTAGCCTCTCCATGGTACATCATTAAGAGTTGTACAAGGTGACAACTCTCTCTCTCTCTCTTTCTCATTCTCGCCCTCTCTCTCTTTCTCTTCTCCATTAAGTGGCCGTCCACTTTGTGTTGAGAAAGGAGAGACTCTCGGCTTCTTCTTCGTCGACTCGTGGATCTCCATCTTCTTTGGAGTTTCTTACTCTAAAGGAAGATGACGGATTTCGTTTGACGAAATCGGGGGAGCCATCGCTTGGATCTTCATCGAGGATTGCGGGAAGGAACGTGACTCATCATCGCGCCCGCAAGTGCGTTCTTCGTGGATCGGACTTAAGATAGGAGGATCTCTACTTTGGGATCTCACGATCACAACCACGCTTCAAGAGGTATTCCTTATACTTTGTGGTTTGATGAAACGATCCGAGAAGTGTTCTCGTGATCATGTGGTTTCATCTTTAAAGTTAAAATTTTTAATTTCCGCTGCATCTAGCATCTAGTACGACTAGTTGCTCCGATTGCATACGATGCGATCGACACGCTTCCGTGATGCGCTTGAGGATACTCAATATCCTTCAAAGCATGCTTTCGTGAAGTGCGCGAGAGTGAAGTGGGGGTGAGGAGGGAGCTTGATCGAGCGGAGAAGGCGGAGGCTCAAATGGGTCCTCTGACGTGTTGTTGGAGGAAATGGAGTGAGGCAAAGGGGGTGATGGATGATGAATCACCATTCATCACTCTTTATTCCTTTATTTTAGCTAAAAATCTTTGCAAAACACCATGTAATTATTTGTAAATACAATAAATTGACAACTTGCATGCTGTGTAAATAATAATAATTAGCATGTTTTTATGTAAAAATAAAGGAATAAAGAAATAAAGAAAAAGAGGGAAATATTTAGAATAAATATTGAGTGACCCGAGCCCAAGGGAGGGCCAATCATTGGCCTAACCGCAAAATAAAACAAGTAGAGAGAGATTGGGTTGATCATCATTGTACATATTTTTCCCTTCATGTATATATATTATTTTCATAAAATAAAAATACTTATGTGTTTCTCATAACTTGTATATATTTCTAAAAATAAAATAAAAATGGGAAAAATAAAATAAAAACAAAAATAAATTCTCTCTCTCACCCTTGTATATACCATGTATATATGTACATTCACCTATTTATTTTATCCTTGTAAATAAATAATAAAAATCAAATAAAAATTATTTTATATCTCAAATTTTATGTTGTAAATAAATAAAATATAAATAGGGATATTTGTACAAAATAGACTAATAAAAATAAAAATAAAAAATACTCAGGTATTTATAGCTACATATAATAATATATTATGTATATACATTAATTTATTCTTAAAAAATAATAAAAATCACTAAAAAATACTTTGAAAATTAAGAAACATTTTTCATGTTATGAATATTTTCTCATTGGTCCACGGGGGATTGTTGACTCCCGGTCAACTCCCCACCCTGGACCACATTCCGCGGATCCACGTCGCCGACCCAATTTCTCCCCTTTTTCCCAAATCGATCTGCCTCCCACTTACCCAAACACGGAGCCCCGATGGTTGCTCAACTATCCGACATCCACGCCCAATCATTTCCTTAGGGGTCTGTGCATCGATGTGCGTGCCCGACTCCAATCTTCCTAGACCCCTACCACTATATAGCCTGAGCACCCGCCTCCTTTCTGCGCACCTTTGGTCACCGTCTTCGACTCCCAGGACCTCCACTCTCTTGCCTTGAGTGACAGCAAGCCCGAGGGGGTGTTGCAGCGAGGAAAGAGGCTCCCTAGCCCTAGGTCCGGTGACCCACGTCGTCATGCTTCGCCACCAGCGAGCTCGAGCCTCTGGAGGCGTCGCTCCATCGAGGCGAGGATCCCAGGAGGTAGCTGACCTCCATCCTAGACGTTTCCCTCCATCAGGTACCTCTGTTAGCTTCTAGATTGTCGAATAGATTCGATCTTTCATATCTCGCTCCACCAGCTCCGCCCCAGTGGTCGGAGCTCCGTCACCTCATCTTACCCGTATAGATAGACACATCGACCCAGCATCACCCCCATTCCACGATCTGATCATCTCGATCTTGGCTATCCAAGCCAAGATCGGGCTTGGTCCCTTCTGCCGCCTCCGTTGGGACCCCCCTTCGCCAAGCCACCCCGCTTCCCTTTCCTGTTTATCAAATAACCCATGCCGAAGTCCTCCTCCGAGCATCAGCTTCCTTTTGCAGGTCAATAAGCGTGAGTTTGCCCCCCAGACCGCTTCTCGCATACCTCGCCGGAGTCGCCTAGGTCCCCTCTCCCTCGCCGGAGGATTGGACCGTTGGGGGCTTCATCAGACATCACCACCAGATGCAGAGCGACGAGGCGCGTCTAAGCCCTCTAGCTGATCACCCATCGGACGCGCGTAGCCACTCCAGTTCGCCGACGAAGTCCGCTGGGGAGGAGTTCTTCCAGATCTCCTCTTCACCGTCAGATTGCACGACATCTCCAGGCTCAATCTGGGGTCGTCCAGCACCTGCCACGGACAGGCTATTAGATCCCATATCTAACGGTCATCGTACAGTCACGTCTACGCGAGAGGACTACCGTCAGATCTGCCAGGAGGTCGGACCAGAGCCGCACGCCCATCAGCCACTCACCGCCTGACACCTGGCCCCCATGTGTCCCGCACGCGCTTTGGCTGGGTAATTTACACCAAACCCCCCTGCACTTTATTTCTGTTCTAGTTTAGTCTATTAAATAACTTGGTACACTAGGATAATTTGCATATTCGGACCTGCAGTTTATTGTATTTGCACTTCAGTCCTTATTTTGTGGATGCACGTGCTTCGACACGTGAACTTTTGGGAAAATTGCATGTATTGGGATGGGCTTTATAAATGTTATGGTTTGAAGTTTTACTTTTAGTATTTACATATATGCCCCTGTGCGTGGTTGATTAGAACATGTGCCAAATTTGATGTGATTTTTACACTAAGCCCCCTATACTTTGCACATGTTCCATTTTAGCCCTTAGAACTTGTTTTTCTTGCGTTTAGGTCCCTGTGTGCTGTGCTTTGTTTATTGGTTGAATAAAATATCAAATCAACTCCAAATCTTATGAAATTTGGAAATGTGGCTCCTGACACTGTGTAAAAATTTCACTATTTTTTTGGGACATTTTCGAGTTGTTTTTCTATTTTTAAAATTAAAAAACCTTCATTTTTGTTATTGTTTGAATTGGAAAATCAATTAAAAATATTAAAAACCCCCAAAATTCTAAAAAAGTTAGGTAATGTTTGTTCTAGTGTTTACTTGCTTCAGTACAATTTTTGCCTAATTTGGATTTATAAACACCTAAAAATTGGAAAACCCTAAAAATATTATAAAAATCATTACAAATTCTAAAAAATCAACAAAATGCAATTTCTTCTCCTGTAGCTTAGTTTTTATTTGTAGTTTGATATAAAATTGTCTCCAGATTTTTAGAGGTTATTTATCTATTTTTAAATAACCTTTCAAATCTGGATGCACATTAGCTTTCTATTTTAGCCTTTTCCTATTTTTATAAAATCAACAAAAAAATATAAAAATCTGAGAAAATTGTGAAAAACACTTAAAAAATCACAAAACTCAAAAATAGTTTTATTGTAATTTTTGGATTTGTTTTGATGTGTTTAATAATTTGTTGAGTGTGTTCCTTTCAGCCTTTTTCTACATTTTCTCTATAATTGAAAAATATAAAAAAATTAAAAAAATACATAAAATCCACCAAAAATATTTTATTCTTTTATGTGATTTTTAGACTACTTCGTAGGCTCTTTGGGTCAATTCGTGCTCCTTGTGTTCGACCTTGGTCGCTATAGCAGGTTAAATAAATAACGAGACCGCTATTAGGCATTTTGACTGATTATTCATTTTGGTGGTCTAATTTTCTTGATTGACCGATCTGCGAGATTCAGGTCGCAACGACCTTTGTTTTACCTTTACCCGGATTTTGTGGGATTTTCCGATCATCAAAATGGCGCCATTGCCGGGGATCACGGCTCAGTAGTCGCTTTAATTTCCGCGGTTTCCTTTTTCGTGGCTTTTTGTCCATAGTTGTATATATATATATATATATTTCTTATGATTTCATTTGCATATTTTTATAATAATCTGGTCTGATACACTTTTTTTTTGTTTTCTTGCGAGGGCCCGAGGGCCGAGGAGGCTTTCTTCGGGAAGCTGAAGCAACCGCGAGATTCGGAGGCGGCTCCTTTCTGCAAAGAGCCGTAGGAGAGTGCGAGGAGGCGAGCAGGAGTGCGGGAGCCGCACAAATAGCCGTGAATAGCTGTAGTGTAGTTTAGTTTTACTTTTCTACAGACTATTATTGTAATAATACAGGGACACTTGGACTTGGACTTTGGTGATATCGGGGTTTGTTTCGCTGAGCACTGGTGTGCTCGGAGGACCTCACTGCATTTTCGTCGGTTTTGACTTCCCGCATTTTTCATTGCTGCCTATCTGATTTATGTGATTTTAGCCTTAGCTTAGGAATTTGCTTGATTGTGATGTAATTGATTAGGATCCAATCTCTAATTATTTGCCTGGTCCTATTAGATCGTAATTAGACCTAATTAATTAATTCACAAAGAAAAGGCCGGATTACTTAAACTCTAGTCCACGTGCCTTGAGGAGTCACATACAACGCGTGCAGGATCCGTTGTGGCAGACACCGAGTGGCTCCCAAGATAGGACTCCGGACTTAGATTTAAGTACCCGGCTACTGTTTTTCTTGTGTAGAATTGCTCTGTTTAAGGCCGATTTCTCGTGTATCATATAGGTATTTTATTTTCTATCTTTACATTTATGCGCGGATCACTTTGCATGTATACTACTGGAGTCAGGTACGCATCTCTTACACTGCATGCATCATTGATTTTATCGAGCATTGGCTTTTTCATCTTCTCCCCCTGTTTTCGGACTTAAATAATCAGGAGAACCGAAAAAATTCATTAGGCGTAGTTTACTTGGAAAAAATCTAAAAAAGAAAAACTATAAAATTGGTACTGCTAAACACACTTGACCCTAAAAGACACTATACTTAAAAAAATTGTCTTGGGGAGGGCAACCCCCTCCTTGTCTGGTTTTGATGAGAGAGATAGCGACCCGTACACTAGGCTAGAGCCATATCTGATCTCTTATCAGACTACTGACCTTTTATACGGGTCAGTCTATTGGGAGTATTGGATTCCCATCAGCTCGCGTAACCGCTCTGATAGACTGACTTGATCGCCTAAATAAAATTGACAAGATAATTAACCGAACCTTTATGGTCTTCAGCTCTGCGTTGCGTAGGTGAATCGGGGGTTTGTTTGCTCATCTTGTGATCTTCCATATCTCATCCGCCTGACTCGCCATATCAAGATGATGGGCAGGAGGTCTCTTAGGCAGCCTCTGGCTGCACCGCTTTTCAGCACTCCAACCCATTCATATAGGTTGGTTCGCGAGAGCCGAGACCCGCTCTCCGAACCTGAGTTTAATTCTGCCATGTTCCCCCTTGATCACCATTCTACCAGTCCTGAGATGCCAGTGCCAGATCAGAGAGAGCAACAGTCGACTGATTTATCAGCACCTTAGTTTGGGTCTTTTGCCTTTGCAGAGACCATGGCCAACAGCGAGGAGTGCACCGAGGGTCAGAGAGCCGAGACGAGGACATATGTAATGGACCAGGGTGCGATCAAAAACACCCTGTTAGCTTCCCTTGAGACTATGCAGTGCTAGATACGGGATCAGGGAGCTTTCATGGTGGAGATGAGGACAGAGATGGAGAGGCTGAGGACAGAGCGAGAGTAGTCGAGAGCCGCAGGAGCAGAATAGATACCAGATCAGCCTGAGGAGCCGGCCCATCCAGCACCAGCCAGACCGATGCGGGAGCTGCACAACCCTGGATCGATGCTTACACACCGGTGGATAGTTCTTCCAGCGATCGTAGGGGACTCCAAGTTCCCCCCGAAGATACTTCAGCTTCTTCCCCGCTTCCAATGGCTCGCGACTGAGGAGCCCCATCTTCATCTCCAGGAGTTCAAGATGATCTGCAGCACCGTCCACGACCGGAAGGTGGACGAGGATACCATTTGGATGATTGCTTTCCCTTTCTCCCTTGTTGATAGAGCAGCCAACTGGCTGAAGTATTTGGGGAGATTTGTGACTACCTGGGAGCAGCTCCGCACCGAGTACTTGAACAAGTACTATCCACTCGGGCGGACCAATGCAGCGAGGGCCCTGATCACCAACTTCTCCATGCTCCCCCAACGAGCACTTCCATGAGGCATGGGAGAGGTTCAAAGAGCTTAACGACAGATGCCCGCACCATGATATCTCGAAGCCGGACCTAGTTCAGAGCTTCTTTTGCGGACTTACACCAGAGCTACAGGGCTTGGTGAATGCTTCTTGTGGCAGTTCCTACTTCACCAAGGATGAGGATCGGGTCTGGGCCATCTATGAGGAGATGGTCGAGAACTACATCGAGATGTCCCAGACCCGACTCTACACTCAGGAACGCCACCAGACACGGGCCGTGCAGTTTCAGAGAATAACACGGGTCGATGTCAGTCCTTCCACTTCATCAGCGGCAGCCGCACAGGCAGAGTCTACAGCTACAGACATGGGCATCATCAGCGAGAAGCAGGACTGGATCGAGTTGATTGAGAAGAAGCAGTGCCAAGGCATAACTCAGATTGATCAGATGGCACAGACGCTGAGTGGCCTGAAGACCCAGATCATGTGTCTCCAGGAGGCACAAATGGCTTCTTAGCCTCGTCTCAGGTCACGAGCAGACACCGGCAGCAGCAGTAGTTCGGCACAGCCTTCTGTCCAGTACCGACAGGTCCACCACATTCAGGCAGAGCCCTACCAGCCGCAGAAGCAGTACGTCCAGTCACCACCATCTCAGGACATCCAGATGGTGGTGTATTAGCCGGATCAACCCCTAGTTGTACTCCCCCCACCCAGCTACGAGCATGAGCCGTTGATGGATGTCAATGGGATTTGGTATGACCAACCCCAGCCCGGTTTCCGACGAGACCATCCCGGATTCCGCTGGTCGGCCGGAGGCACCAGTTCCCAGCAGCAGCCTCTAGTTCAGGTTGGCCAGTACGGCCGACAACGAGAGACTCACTAGCAGCCCCAACCCCCAATACAACAGCAGCAATCATCCCTCCACCAGCAGTATGGTCCTCATCCCTATCAGCAAAGATAGTCTTGGAGGCGTGAGCAACCTCAGCAGCAGTATCATCAGCAGTACCCCTCTCACCCTCACCAACAGCAGCAACAGCCTCACTACCAACGAGGCCACCCATCAGGTTCTCATAGGCCGACCTATGAGAACCCCGCACTTGATGATCTAGCCTGCCTCATGTCCGAGAAGCAGGCTACCTTTCGACGGGAGATGGATGAGTTCCATCAAGAGATGAGGGAGATTGTGAGAGGGAAGGTCGCCATTCCTGCCCAGATCGAGCCGAACCTGAACAACCTCAAGAGGAAGTCTGAGCAAGTAGAGTTCACTGAGATTACCACTCCTAGTGCTTCACTTGGTGATATGTCTGCATACATGTTTGATGTTGATTTTCTTACACTTAGGAGTGGTAGGATGTCAGCAGGCGGTGCCTCATCTGAGCGACGATCCCAAGCCACTTCAGGAGTGCCAGGTGAGGAGGAGAGCGATACTGATGCCGCTCATGATCATGATGATGATGGTGGTGCTGACACCACCATGGATGTTGATTCAGCCGATGGTACTAAGGCCGTCGCTTCATCCGATAGAGGAGGTGGTACTGATGCCACCATACCATTTGCTGAGCTCGAGCACAGTAATGATGTCGCGAGTCCAGATGCCGAGGGTGGTACTGAGGCCACCATTTTCAGTTCTGCTAGTCATGTTGTTTTTCCTTCAGTACTTGTATCTCAGGACATTTCTACAAATAAAGGAAAGGGTTTATTATTTTCGGATCCATCAGTGTTGTTTGATGATGTTTGTGTGGATTCCGTTGTTCATGAGCATTCCAAACCCGTTCCTAGTCCTTCATCTGAGAAGGACCCTGTAGTCATCTTTCCCCGAGCATCCACTTGGCTAAGGGGTAGAAAAAAGAAAATCCTAAAAAGAACCACCAGATAGAGTTTAGCCAGCAGATGATGGACAGATTTCACATACAGTTGACTCTACAGGAGGCCTTGGAGCATATACCTCTCTTTCAGAGATCACTTAGAGATAGGACCACAGTTAGGAGGAAGAGGCGGAACCATCAGTCATAGATCCATGTGCTCACTCGAGTCACATGTTTCACGATTCAGAATCGTCTGCCAGCCAAGAGGCCAGATGCAGGAGCCCCGTATGTCAGATGCCATATCCATGAGCAGAGGTTCGACCGCACTCTATTAGACGGAGGCTCTTTGATCAACCTACTTCCGGCAGCCCTTCTCGATCGCTTCGAGTTGGGCCCTCTATGACAGAGCAGGACGGTCCTTCAGTTTGCTGATCGGTCTATCAAGAGGCTGAAGGGGTTGCTGAAGGACGTTGTCGTCACGATGTAAGGCCTGAAATTCCCCGTGGACTTCGTTGTGTTGGACATGGAGATCCTTGAGTCTGTGACTGATACCCCCATCATTTTAGGATGTTCGTTCATGGCCACAGCCAAGGCAGTGTCCGACCATGATAGCAGGAAGGTGTACTTTCGCGTCAAGGGTGAGAGTACAAATAGAGACGGTCGAGGAGACTAGATCCAGAGATTCAGCCTGCTCAGAGCCGACTTCCGATACAGAGCAGATGACAGAGGCAGGGCGAGACATCCATCAGGACTGCGATTTTGTGATTATAGATGACGAGGTAGTTTGGGCAGATCCAGTAGCACAGGCCATCCTCTCACCTTCAGAGTTTGTTGATGCAGAGACGCTAGCAGAGGAGAGCTTGGAGAGCGCATTCCCGGTCCAGGATACATCTCAGGCAGCAGAGCCGGTTCCCGATCGTGAGGCAGTTTTTGATTGTGATTCTGATACATATCCCTCGGAGTCAGATTTAGACTTGGCAGAGTTTGATGATTTGATATTGTGTCTGACTTCCACAGAGCCAACAGATAGGGAGGAGGTTGATCTCGTGCAGAGCAGAGACACACCAGCAGAGCAGCCTTCGCCAGATTCAGATTGCGAGAGAGAGTTCTCATTCTCCCATGCAGATTTAGCCGCATTCACTCAGATTTTCAGACAACAGATCTACCAGCACCTACTTGTCCAGAGCTGAAGCTGCTACCGTCATCGCTGAAGTATAGCTTTCTTGCGGGTGAGCAAGAGATGTACCCAGTCATTATCTCCGCTGATTTGACTGGAGAGCAGGAATCCCTTCTGATGGGGGTTCTTGAAAATAACTGCAAGGCGATAGGATGGAGTGTAGTCGATCTCCAGGGGATAAGTCTGGCCATGTGCTCCCACCATATCTATCTCGAGGAGGACGCAAAGCCGTCGCGTGAGTTCCAGCGGCGCCTGAACTCGAACCTTTGAGATGTTGTCATGAAGGAGATCTCGAAATGGTGGAGTGTTGATTTTATCTACCCCATCTCTGACTCCAAATGGGTCAGTCCATTGCATATGGTGCCCAAGAAGACATGCATCACCACAGTTGTTAGTGAGTCTGGAGAGATCACTACCTGGGTACCCACATCTTGGCGGGTCTGTGTGGACTACAGACGATTGAACCAGGCCACCAAGAAGTATCATTTTCCCTACACTTTATTGATCAGATTACAGAGAGACTAGCATGGAAGAGCCATTACTGTTTCTTGGACGGGTACTCCAGATATAATCAGGTGGCCATTGCGCCCGAGGACCAAGACAAGACCACCTTCACCTGTCCCTTCGGGACATATGCTTTCAGACGCATGCCATTTGGATTGTGCAACGCTCTGAAGACATTCCAGAGATGCATGTTGTCCATCTATTCGGACATGGTGGGGGAGTGCTTGGAGGTCTTCATGGATGATTTCTCGGTCTATGGCAACAGATTCGATTCTTATCTTGACTGCCTAGACCGCGTCCTTCAGCGATGCATAGAGGTTCACCTTGTGTTGTCTTGGGAGAAGAGTCACTTCATGGTGACTCAAGGGATGGTGCTTGGCCATATCATCTGCAATTGGGGGATGGAGGTTGATCCGGCCAAGGTGGATGTCATTTGAAAACTCAATCCACCGTCCAACTTGCGGCAGTTACGGTCTTTTCTGGGGCATGTCGGTTTCTATCGGTGCTTCATTCATGATTTCAGCAGGATTGCCCGACCGTTGACTGATCTGCTGATGAAATACATCGAGTTCCTTGTTGATGATAAGTGTCTAGCGTCATTTGAGACTCTCAAGAGTCGTGTTGTAGAGGCTTCTGTTCTCCAGCCGTATGATTGGTCTCTCCCGTTCGAGATCATGACGGATGCCTCCGATTTTGCCGTAGGGGTCGTGCTGGGACAGAGGAGGGATGGAGTCCCCTTTGCTATTCATTACGCTAGTCGTACTTTAGATGCCGCTCAGTGAAACTACATCGTCACTGAGAAGGAGATGCTAGTCGTAGTTTTCACCCTAGATAAGTTCAGATCTTACAACATTGGATCTAGAGTGACCATCTATACCGATCATACCACCATCAGGTACCTCATGGCAAAGAAGGATACCAAAGCTAGATTGACGAGATGGATCCTTCTACTCCAGGAGTTTGATATAGAGATTAAGGATAAGCCTGGAGTCAAGAATGTGGTCGCAGATCATCTCTCCCGATTGGAGTATCTTGAGGATTCTGAGCAGATTGAGCCTATTTGTGAGACCTTCCCAGATGAGGCGATCCTTGCTATCGTCTCTCTCCCATGGTACACCGATATTGTGAACTATCTTGTCGCCAAGAAAGTTCCACAAGATTGGCCCATGCAGAAACTTGAGACCTTCCTCGCGAAGGCCAAGTTTTACCATTGTGAGGATCCCGTCCTTTATCATGAAGGAGGGGATAGCATCTGGCATCGGTGCATTCCTCAGGAGGAGCACCATAGTGTCCTCACTTACTGCCACAAGCTTGAGGCAGGAGGACATCACTCTAGGAGGAGAACGGCACAGAAAGTGCTCCAATCCGGCCTATGATGGCCTACTCTCTTCAAGGACTCTGATGAATTCGTGAAGAGGTGTATTGACTGTCAGAGGATGGGAACTTGTGGACAACCTGATATGATGCTGATGCAGCCCATTCACTTCTGTGAGGTTTTTGACGCATGGGGTATCGATTTCATGGGTCCATTCCCTAAGAGTCAGGGATTTGAGTACATTCTATTGGCCTTAGATTATGTGCGTCGTTGGGTTGAGGCCATCCCCACCCGAACCGCAGATGCTAGGACTGTTTGCATATTTTTGAGGAAGAATATCATTTCACAGTTCGGGGTACCTCGAGTGTTGATTTCTGACGGGGGATCTCATTTCATCAGCGATAAGGTAAAGGCCCTTGCTAGCGAGTTCATCATAAACCATCGAGTAGCCACTCCATACCACCCTCAGACGAATGGTCTTGCTGAAGTGTCGAACAGGGAGATCAAGACTATATTGCAGAAGGTCGGCCGCCCTGACCGAAAGGATTGGTCACAGCTTTTGGACTCGGTCTTGTGGGCATACAGGATGTCCTTCAAGACTCCTTTGGGTACATCTCCCTTTCTCCTTGTTTATGGCAAGCCCTGCCATTTACCTGTTGAGCTGAGACATAGGTCACTTTGGGCAGTCACGGATATACTTATGGATCCAGTGAGTGTAGGAGATTAGACAGGGCAGAGTTAGCAGCCCTGGAGGAGCTTCGTGATACAGCCTTTTCGAGCAGCCTACGGTATACGGAGAGAGTGAAGGAGTGGCATGATTCTCATACCAGCCACAAGCAGTTTTAGCCAGGACAGAAAGTATGGTTGTTTGATGCTAGGCTTTGTTTATTTCCAAGGAAGCTACAGAGCAAATGGAAGGGACCCTATCTGGTCTGAAAGGTGCATGACAATGGGAGTATCGATATATCGGAGTTGTCTTCTGATGCTACCTTTCGTGTTAATGGTCAACGTCTCAAGACATATCTAGATCATGAGCCGTTGGTCATTGATGTTGCCCCTATTCACTTTGCGTCAGATGTGGTCTCTTGACTCACATATATTGCATCTCACGCCTGATTATTATTGTTCTTCCGACTTGTATAGATCCAGTTGTCCATATCACTCCATTCTTTAGTCCCGCACCCCTTCTTCATCTTATGATTCTGCTATACTTAGGATGTACTTTACCCTAAGTATAGGGGGGTGTAGGACTCTTGGGTATTCTATTGATTCTTTCTACCTCTATTTTTCTTCCTATACTTAGAGATATTTTACCCTAAGTATAGGGGGGAGACCATGTACATCCTTTTACTCGGATTTCCCTTCATGTACAGCTTGCTATACTTAGGATTACTTGATCCTAAGTATAGGGGGAAACACCGAGTCATCCTCATTCAATTCTTTGATTCATCTTTGTATATACCATTCCTTTTCACTTCCCTATACTAAGCACGAGTTATGTTTTCTTCATCGCTCTTGATCACTCTGAGGACATCGTTCGAGCTAAGTATAGGGGGTGTCGTATATATTCCATATATACTTTAGCCATAACTAGTACTTTTTGTGAGTGTGTTAATAAATAAAATGGCTAAAAATCCATAAAAATTTAAAAAAAAATCCCTTTTCATAAAATTCTTCTTGCACATACCTATCTATTTATAAAAATTATTTTTGTACAAATGATTGTAAAAATGATTTGTGTAAATAGTTTGTAAATATTTTCATATAAAAATTATGTACATAGTACAAAATTTTTGTAAAATGTTTGAAAAACAAAAAGTTTGCAAAAACCTTGTGTAACTTTTTGTAAATATTTTTCAAAACTTCGCATTCATGCATACATCCATGTTTTCAAACATTTTTCAAAAATTTTGCACATTTGTAAAACTGTAAAAATTTGCATCTTTTATAAATATTTGTACAGTTTTTCCAAATCATAATTGACATTTAAACTGGCCTGGAATTAAATTGGAAAAAGGAGCTTGGTTAAGACCTTAATCCACCTAATTCTAAGAGGAACCTTATATGGCTTATGATTAAGACTTTTCAGGTCCATTTGGACTTAATTCTTTGAGTCCACTAGGCTAGGAGCATATGTCATCTTGATGAGCCTAAGTAGAGGACTTAACAACGCACACATGAATCTCAGAGATAATGGCTTTACTTGCACCAGCACTTTACACATAGCTCTCCACGGATGAGGTGGTGAGGAGGCAGTTTCCTTTGGCTTGAGGTAGCATATGAGAGTAGTACTTCTAGGCGGAACCTCTCTTCTTCTTATAGTAAAGGAACTGCGTCTCAACTTGGTCTGGTGGTAATGAACTCTAAAGAGAGGAGTTGTGGGTTGCAATAAAGCTTCAAAAGAGGGATAGTCTGCTGGCTCAAGAGGAAAAACTCCTTATGTATATATGCTACACCATGTAGATATGTTGTACATATGGACAACAAAAACAAAAAAATGTGCAAAGAAAGAAAAAAACTCCAAAAAAGTGGTGGGTCTGATTGAAAATAAAATACCCATCGGAGTGTATATAGCCCAATAAAGCAAAGCTTATGTTACACATGACCATCTCATGAAGCTTGCAGCGGGCGACTCAGCTACACTGGCTAGTGCACCCAGGGATACATGGCTACACTGGTCATGGTCCATTCTCTTCTTCCCCCTCTTCTTGAGCTGGTTGCACTTGAACTTAGAAGGGAATACTCGCTCCTCGAGGAAAGAGTTGCTAGACTGATGCATTAGAGTTACCTTGTTGAGGGAGGTTGTTTCTTTGTCATTTCTGAGGTGGGGAGCTACATATCACTTACACAGTACAAGGAAAGATTCATAGTCATTAGAGTTTGTGTATGTAGACTCGTTCTGATCTGGTTTATTGATGAGTCTTGACCATAGATTGGTGGAACTTAAAGGTTGTTAAGTTTTAAGCTTGAGTCCAAATAAGGTTCCGACAAATTAATAATCCAAAGGTCTGACTGAGCTTCATATTTCAATTTAATGAAGGAATGTTTAATAATCAACCATGATTTCCCATCTTTTTCTTTTCTTTCTCTTTTTGCACTTCTTTTTCAAATAAGTGTTTGCTAAGGGACTAGAAAAAGTAAAGTATAGGGGGGTGATGAATCCCCATTCATCACTCTTTATTCCTTTATTTTAGCTAAAAATCTTTGCAAAACATCATGTAATTATTTGTAAATACAATAAATTGACAACTTGCATGCTTTGTGTATATAATAATAATTAGCATATTATTGTGCAAAGGAATAAAGAAATAAAGAAAAAGAGAGAAATATTTAGAATAAATATTGAGTGACCCGAACCGAAGGGAGGGCCAAACATTGGCCTGACCGCAAAATAAAACAAGTAGAGAGAGATAGGGTTGCTCATCATTGTACATATTTTTCCCTTCATGTGTGTAAATATATATATATATATATTATTTTCATAAAATAAAAATATTTATGTGTTTCTCATAACTTGTATATATTTCTAATAATAAAATAAAAATGAGAAAAGTAAAATAAAAACAAAAATAAATTCTATCTCTCACCCTTGTATATACCATGTATATATGTATATTCATATATTTATTTTATCCTTGTAAATAAATAATAAAATCAAATAAAAATTATTTCATATCCCAAATTTTATGTTGTAAATAAATAAAATATAAAATAGCGATAATTATATAAAAAATAAAAAAATACCCAGGTATTTATATCTACAAATAATAATATATTATGTATATATATATATATTAATTTTTTTCAAAAAAATAAATAAATATCACTAAAAAATACTTTAAAAATAAGAAACATTTTTCATGTTGTAAATATTTTTAAATAAAATAATTTAATATTTTAAAATGAATTTACAAATAATTCTGAGCTTGGAATTTTCTCATTGGTCCACGGGGGATTGTTGACCCCCGGTCAACTCCCCCCTGGACCACATTCCGCGGATCCACGTCGCCGACCCGATTTCTCCCCTTTTTCCCGAATCGATCTGCCTCCCATTTACCGAAACCCCGAGCTCGATTGTTGCTCGACTATCCGAGATCCACGCCCGATCATTTCCATGGAGGTCTGTGCATCAATGTGCGCGCCCGACTCCAATCTTCCCGGACCCCTACCACTATATAGAATGAGCACCCGTCGCCTTTCTCCGCACCTTCGGCCACCTTCTTCAACTCCCAAGACCTTCACTCACTTGCTTTGAGTGACAGCAAGCCCGAGGGGGTGTTGCAGTGAGGAAAGAGGTGCCCTAGCCCCAGGTCCAGTGACCCACGTCGTCATGCCCCCACCGGCAAGCTCGAGCCTCTGGAGGCATCGCTCCATCGAGGCGAGGATCACAGGAGGTAACTGACCTCCATCACAAACGTTTCCCTCCATCAGGTACCTCTGTTAGCTTCTAGATTGTCGAGTAGATTCGATCTTTCATATCTCGCTCCGCCAGCTCCGCCCCAGTGGCCGGAGCTCTGTCACCTCATCTTACCCGTATAGATAGATACATCGACCCACATTCATCCCCCCCCCCGTCCATGATGTGATCATCTCGATCTTGGTTATCCGAGCCAAGATCGGGCTTGGTCCCTTCCACTGCCTCTGTTGGGACCCCCCCCCTTCGCCAAGCCACCCTGTTTCCCTTTACTGTTTATCAAATAACCCATGCCGGAGTCCTCCTCCGAGCATCATCTTCCTTTTGCAGGTCAATAAGCACGAGTTGCCCCCTAGACCGCTTCTCGCATACCTCGTCGGTGTCGCCTAGGTCCCCCCTCCCTCGTCAGAGGATTGGACCATTGGGGGCTTCATCAGACACCACCACCAGACGTGGAGCGACGAGGCGCGTCGAAGCCCTCTAGCTGATCACCATCGGACGCGCGTAGCAACACCAGTTCACCGACGAAGTCCGTTGGGGGGAGTTCTTCCAAATCTCCTCTTCACCGTCGGATTGCACGACATCTCTAGCACCTGCCACTGACTGACCGTTAGTTCCCATATCTAACAGTCACTATACAATCACGTCTACGCGAGAGGACCACCGTCAGATCTGCCAGGAGGCGGGACAAGAGCCGCACGCCCATCAGCCACTTACCGCTTGACACCTGGCCCCCACGTGCCCCGTATGTGCTTTGGTTGGGTAATTTGCGCCAGTCCCCCCTACACTTTATTTATGTTCTAGTTTAGTGTATTAAATAACTCAGCACACTTAGATAATTTACATATTAGGACCTGCAGTTTATTGTATTTGCACTTTAGTCCTTATTTTGTGGATGCACGTGCTTCGACACGTGAACTTTTGGGAAAATTGCATGTATTAGGCCAGGCTTTATGAATGTTATGGTTTGAAGTTTTACTTTTAATATTTGCATATATGCCCCTATGCATGGTTGATTAGAGCATGTACCGAATTTGATGTGCTTTTTACATTAAGCCCCCTATACTTTCTGCACGTGTTCCATTTTAGCCCTTAGAACTTATTTTTCTTTCGTTTAGATCCTTGTGTGCTGTGCGTTATTTATTGGTTGAATAAAATATCAAATCAACTCCAAATCTTATGAAATTTGGATACGTGGCTCCTCCCACTGTGTAAAAATTTTACTAATTTTTTGGGACATTTTTGAGTTGTTTTTCTATTTTTAAAAATTCAAAAACCTTCATTTTTACTACTCTTTGAATTGGACAATCAACTAAAAATATTAAAAACCCCAAAAAGTCTAAAAAAATTAGATATTGTTTGTTTTAGTGTTAACTTGCTTCAATCCAATTTTTGCCTAATTTGGATTTATAAAACACCTAAAAATTGGAAAACCCTAAAAAGTTTATAAAAATCAGTAAAAAATCTAAAAAATAAAAGAATGCAATTTCTTCTAGTTATTTATCTATTTCTAAATAACCTTTCAAATCTGGTTGCACATTAGCTTCCTGTTTTAGTCTTTTCCTATTTTTATAAAATCAACAAAAAATACAAAAATCTGATAAAATTACCAAAAACACTTAAAAAATCACAAAACCTAAAAATATTTTTATTGTAATTTTTGGATTTGTTTTGATGTGTTGAATAACTTGTTGGGTGTGTTCCTTTCAGCCTTTTTCTACATTTTCTCTATAATTGAAAAATATAAAAAAAATTAAAAATACATAAAATCCACCAAAATATTTTATTCTTTTATGTGATTTTTAGACTACTTCGTAGGCTATCTGAGCCAATTCGTGCTCCTTGTGTTCGACCCTGGTCGCTATACCAGGTTAAATAAATAGCGATACTGCTATTCGGCAATTTTGACTGATTATTCATTTTGGTGGTATAATTTTCTTGATTGACCTATCTGCGTTATTCGGGTCGCAACGACCTTTGTTTTTACCTTTACCTAGATTTTGTGGGATTTTCCGGTCATAAATGGAAGAGGAGGGGAGATGATCAGAGACAGTGGTGAGATTGAGGGTGACACAACAGAGCTTGTGACGTGGTCAGGTGATGATGGAGATGATTGTGAACGGTGGGAAAATTGTGAGAAATTTGACGAAAAACTAAGGGGAAAAGGTACCTGGAGGTTGGAAGAAGAAGATGGCGGTCGAGGAGGCTTAGACTGAGCAGTGAACGTCGCTTCGGTCATTGCACGATGAAGTCATCCTGGCATCAGTGCTCAACGGTGCACAAAATCGGCCACGACATGGTTGGAGGACCATGATCTCACTAGGGTTGCTCGGTCATCTTCATCATGGCTTTCACCCTCCCTTGTTACTTGAGGGACGAGTCAATCTGGGTCGAAGCGCCTTGGATGGTGGATCAAGGTGAACAGTAGAGAAGCGATCACTTCTATAGGTGGAGGTGTTGGTCGACTATAGAGGTGATTGCTCATTTTTGAATGGCCACTTGAAGGCCCGTGAAGCTCCGAAGTGATGGAAGGAGGGTACACGAGGATGAGGGAGGTAATGTCTAGTTGAAGATGGAATTAAGGAGCGGGAAGACGATCAGAGGTGAAGGCTACAATTGGAAGGGGGTAGAGATGTCGGTAGGCGTAATGCCTGGAGCGGGGGCCAACAGGAGGTTGGGGATGAGCATTTAAACATAGGATCTTGTGATCTAACAGTTGAGATTGGGGTGTGATTGGAGGGATTGGATCTGATCCATTAGCTCGAATCAAGCAGTGATGGGAGAGGCAGAAGCGAACGATTCAGATGGAATTTGGATCCCATCCAATGATGGGGTTGGAGTGAGTGACGTGGAGCAAGGATGGTCGTAGTATAATATGAGGATCGAGCGGTTGTGAGTGAGGTGCGAAGGGGAGGCTGGGATGGAAGAGTGGGCTCAATCCAAGGGTGAAGGGAGAAGGGGAAACACGAAGGATGTTGGACCATAACATAGAATGAGGATCATGCGGCTGTGAGAGAGGCGCGTGGTGCAAGAGGGGGTGGTGGCATGCCAGCTTCATAGAGCGCCACGTGACCGCTACAAAAAATCAATAAATAAAAAATCAAAGAAAAACAAAAAGGAATTAGTTAGAGGTAAAATTAGAAAACAATTAAAACATGAAAGTTTTAGATATCAATGAGATCTACAAGTTTCATGTTGGACAAAATCCAAAAAAGTTCATTTGTACAAAATGTATTTTTGGATGCATTTTTAAAGGGTAAAAATACAACCTTTTGGGTTTTGATATTTTTTGTAATTTTTATTTCTTTTAAAGGCTATACCATTATAGACAATTAATTAATAATTTTTATGAATTTTTAATAATAAATATGATAAGGAATATGGAAGTAATTAAATATAATAAATAAGGTTAACATATAGGCTAGTTATACACAGTTTTTATACAATATAGTACAAGATAAAAATAAGGAATTATCAATGATTTTTATTGGAATATTTAAGTTAGGAGTTTCATAAGTGGATTTTAACATGATGAATATGAAATTCATCATACCCCTATACTTAAACTATGCTCGTCCTCGAGCATCTAAAGAATAAAGGAGTCGGATTAATTCTTGATAGTGCATGTGAAAATTTCAAGGCTCAATTCACGGAAGACCCTTAGTTTAAGTGATCCTAAAATTCTGAGCTCGACCATGCTCTCGTCAAAAGGAATCCAACTTCTCTAATTATCAAACTCTCTGTTTGTACATAAAATATAAGGATATGACTTTTAGTGTACTGCATTCATAAGAATAGATTCAAGACATCACCTAAAGTTCCAGTCCTTGAGGCTCTCCTCTAGACCTAATCCTCAACAATAGGGAATAAGTCTATTATTTCTTCAATCAACTGTCTCATTAGTTCGTCAGACTTAAAATGTAGATGGACGGCCAGATTATGGAGAGCATAGGATTGTGTCTATTTTTCTCTCCTTCACATTGGAACAAGGGGCCTCTCGAGTGCCTTATTTCTCAACATTTGTATATTTTTAATTTGTTGATCAATGTGTACGTCAAAAGAATTCAGAGTCGTCTGCACTTGTTTTCTAGGAGAACAATGGGGTGTGTTTCTTTTGAGTATCTAAGATACCTTCAACACCCAGACTTGTATCACTATACGATGCAGAGCCCTTTTATGGTGCTAGCCCAACTCCTTGGTCCTAATAGCATTTGGTCCAAGTGGGCACTTTGAAAATGGTTGGGAGCACTCGCCATATGGTGGAAGCTCTTTTGAATCTGACTTTGAAGGATAGAGCTTTTCATTGATATATTTCTTCTGCCAAAAGTTGACGCATAATGATCAACAATTAAAGTTAGTTTCATCACAACCTATCACATAGGTAAATATCAAACGATAGCATATGAACTTCTTCATATACTGGCTAGGGTTTTGCTGACACTCAGGTTTCTTGAAGCCTTCATTAACTTTATCCCATCTTTGAGCATCATTAGATCGGGTCTAGACTCAAACCACTTGTCCTAGTTCATCAATTGATAACTCAACTCATCTCATCAATCTTGTAGTTGTGAATGTATTGTGTTGATCATATTCTTTAGAAAGTAGAGATGAATAGTGCAATATAGTGCTCAAATATTTCAAACTAGGGAAGTATGGTTTATTAAGTTTAAAACCCTAATGACTAAGGCTGGGTCACTCAGTCTCTCAAGATCTCAGAAATCAAGTGTCCTCAAATCATCAATCCTCGAGTGAAAGTGAAAGTGTCTAGAATACACCAACTCCTTGGTTAGTGAAATTTGTTTGATTTTTTATCTTTTGCAAATTTTTATGGATTTTAATTTTTCTTTTTTTAAAATCTTCAGAGAGATAATCACTGGCTCAAGCTCATATGAATAGTTGCATCTACTTCTAGCCAGTATGAGAGTAAGTAGGGACTGTTAGACGGGCCCATGTTACTTGAGGATGGAGAAATATACAGTGTCCTCTAAACCACCCACTCTGCTAAGGGAGATCGAAGTTCCCTCACTAAAGAATAGCTACTCATTTTTAAGTCTAGAAGTTAGAGTCTCAATCAAAGAAAAGTTTTTAATTTTTCAAATTTTTATGCAGTTTTTGAAAAAGGTTAATTTTATTTACAAAAAGTTAATCCCTCAATTGTAAAAACATTTTTACAAGAATCTTTTACAAAACTCAGTTCACATGTCAACTTAAACCAAGACCAAAAAAGTCTTTTCAGAAGTTTTTAAATATGAGCTATGGCTAAAGTAAAAATACCATACTATGTGGTATACCCCCTATACTTAACATTCGGTATGTCCTCAAAGCACAAGTGATATGAAGCCATGGCTCTTGTCAAATATAGGGTAATATAGGCGAACTGAGGAGGAGGGTCCCCCTATATTTAGGTCAAAAATGACCTAAATATAAGAAGACTGATGGAGGGAGGGATGAATGAGTCGGATCCCCCCCTATACTTAAGTTGAATATAACCTAAGTAGAGTATCTAGAGGGGGTGAGTTAGATGGGAATTTTATATAGATGATTAGAGAGGGGGTGAGTTTTTATAGATGATTATGTGTGGGGGGTGGTGTGTAGGATTATAAAGAATGGTGGGGGGAGGGGGTTTTGTGAAATCTACAGAGAAGGTGGGGGGAGGGGGATGAATGTGTGTGGGGGTGTGGGGGGGGAGGTAGATCATCTAGTGATATGTTCTTTTTTTTACATGAGCCCTTAAATAAGGATCGCTAAACATTCTCATGATACAAACTTTTTTACAACATGAAAATGTATAAGGAGTTGGCTATTATTCATTGATCCTTCCTCTATTCTTTTGCGGCCTTCTCAACGAGAGATCCCAACTCAAGCCTCCATGGATATCGAGGGTCCTTGATCTTCATGGTCCATGTTACAAAATAAAAATGTTAGAAAATAACAAGAAAAATAATAAAAAAATGATGCAAAAAGATGCATGATGAGAAGACATACAATTTTTGAAAATTTTCACAGCAAAAATAATTAGAAATTAGAAAAATAAATAAAGATGAGCTAGGTCCCTGACAACAACGCCATTTGATAAATGCGAAATTTGCCTCTTTATTAATTAGGGATTTTCGCAGTATAGGAAGCAAATTTGGTTCAGCGAAAATCACAATCTTTGAATGTTGTGGAATATTTTAACATGGCAAGTCTACCAAGGACGAACATAGGGACATGAGCCTCTTTAATATATTTTTTAAAATTTGTTGTTTAATTATTGTGAGAATATTTTCTATGGCATTTAGGTCTTAATGCAGATGCACGAGGAAATCAATGCAAACACAATAATGTGCAAGTTAAAATGGTGCATGCATTTTTTTATTTTATTTTAAGGTGCAATGAAATATGAGATGTAAGATGAATAATATGCAATAAATGATCATATAGAATATGAATTACAAATATGCCTAAAGAGATCTCATAATCAAATATCCGATTTAGGTTTAATTTCATAGTCAAATTGAGCATTACAGTCATGATTAAACATCTAATAATGGTAAAGATTGATGATAAAGGGACACTATATAACATAAAATTTCATCATATTTCATTTAGTGTCAAATGAGAAAAATTAACTTTTGCCATTAGATTTATGATGAAAAGAGCTTCAAAACGACACTAAAATCATGCAAATCGGATCTAAGATGCTCAAGAAAATGTAATAAAAATGCAAGGCATTAAAGGATAAATAATCACAAATAGGACCTATTTGCAATTTAGCAAAAGTGGAGGGGGCCCTTTGTAAATTTTATGTTGTGTGCAGGAGCATTTATGAAATTTCCAAAATGGCAAGGACCTCTCTGTAAAATACCCAGGCGTACACGTTGGGCACGCGCCTGGGGACAAAAATGCAATATCAAGGAGTTGCGGGGTCTTTAGTGCAATTTGCCCAACTCCACGCACGGAGCTAGGCTCGGGACACATTGCAGCTTCGGGCCATGTGGTGCATCATGGTCGCTTGATGTGCAACTCGGTGGACCCGAGCCTAGAGGCTAGGTGTGAGGCTCGGCCATGCCACGAGGCATCATTTGGGTCGTCTGATCATAAGGATCGGACGGTGCCTACTCCTCATGCTCCATCATTGATCGGAGGAGGCTGCGCTCCGGCGACCTCCATGAAGCTCCGTCGTGCTCCTTTCTCTCATCTGAAGATCGAGGGAGCTTGCTGAGGGTTAGTAGAGGTACTGGAGATAAGGACGATCCATCGTTGTCGGGAGAAGCAAGGCAGAGCCTGGTCTTTGGAGCACGAGATCAGAGTGGGGGTGTGGACTTTGTCCATTGAAGATGAGGGGTACCTGCATGCATTAGAATAGTTGAAGCGTGCATTCATGAAGTGCATGAGAGTGGAGTGGGGGTGAGGTGGGAGCCTGATCGGGTAGAGTAGGCGGAGGCTCGAATGTGTTCTCTGACGTGTTGTTGGAGGAAATGGAGTGAGGTGGAGCGGGTGATGGAAGAGGAGGGGAGACGATCCGAGATAATGATGAGGTTAATGGTGACACGATAGAGCTCAAGAGGTGGTCAGGCGATGATGGGGATGATTGTGAGCAGTGGTAAAATTGTGAGAAAGTTGACGAAACCGGGGGGAAGAGGTACCTGGAGGTTGTAAGAAGATGGCGGTCGAGGAGGCTTGGACTGAGTAGCGAATGTCTCTCTAATCGTCACACGATGAAGTTGGCCTGGCTTTGATGCTTAGTAACGCATGGAGGTGCTGCAACATGGCAGGAGGACCATGGATCTCACTAGGATTGCTCGATCATCTTCGTCGTGGTTTCCTCCCTCTGCTATCACTGGAGGGACGGGGCAAGCTGGGCCGAAGCCCCTTGGATAGTGGATTTTATAGGTGAAGGTCATGGTGAGTTTTTGAACAACCACTTAAAGACCTGTGAAGCTCAAAAGTCATGGAAGGAGGGTGTACGAGGATGAGGGAGGTAACGTCTACCTGAAGATGGCATTAAGAGCGGGAAGACGGTCGGAGGTGAGGGGTATAATTGGAAGGGAGAGAAGGTGTCACCGGGCGTAACGCCTGGAGTAGGGTCCAACAGGATGTAAGGGACGAGCTCTTAGTCGTTGGATCTTGTGATCCAATGGTTGAGATTGGGGTGGGGGTGGAGGGATTAAATCGAATCCATCAAATCAAATCTAGCGATCAGGGGAGAGACAGAAGCGGGCGATTCAGATGGAATTTGGATCCCATCCAACGGTGGGGGGTGAGTGAGTGACATGGAGCAAGGATGGTCGTAGGATAGTACATGGATTGGGCGGCTGTGAGTGAGGTGCGAATGGGCGGCTAGGATTGAAGACTGGGCTCAATCCAAGGGTAAAGGGAGAAGGGGCAACATGGAGGACGTTGGGCCATAGGATAGAATGAAGATCCTGCGGCAGTGAGAGGCGCGTGGAGCAAGAGGGGGCGGTCGTGTGGCTGCTCCAAAGAGCGCCACGTGGTTGCTCCAGAAAAATCAATAAATAAAAAATCAAAGAAGAATAAAAAAGAATTAGTTAGAGGGAAAATTAAGAAAAAGTCAAAACATGAAAGTTGCAGCTCGATGACATCTATGTGTTTCATGTTGGACAAAAAGCCAAAAAGGTCATTTTGTACAAAAGTGTATTTTTAGATGCATTTTTATAGGATAAAAACACAACCTTTGGGGTTTTGATATTTTTGTATTTTTTATTTCTTTCAAAGGTTACTACCATTATAGACAATTAATTAACCTAACTTTTATGGATTTTTAATTAGAAATAAAATGAGGAATATCAAAGTAATTAAGTGCAATAAATAAGGTTAGCATATAGGTTAATTATACACAGTTTTATATACTATAATAGAAGATAAAAATAAGGAATTATCAGTGATTTTTATTGGATTATTTAAGCTAGCAGTTTAATAAAAGGATTTTAACATGATGAATACGAGATTCATCAGGGCCCCATTGTATTTATGTACAATACGTACAATATTCCCAAATTTTTAGTTAGTTAACTGTAACTCTATTTAACCTAATTTCTTTTCTAAAATACTTCTCAAAATCGATATAAAAATATAATTTAATTCAAGATGCTAATGATCCTGAGGCCACGAAGCCCTTACCTAAATTTTAGGGACCATATAACTCGGTCTTATGGACTCCGAATTGAGCAAACTCAGTCGTAAAGTTCGTATTATTTAATTATCTATCAAATGACACTAATTCCGCTAAAATCGAAGTTAATATGAAAAATGTGGGGTTCGAGAGTGAATTGGTATACATTATACATTGTACAATGTATCGTAATTTATATTATTATTTAATATATAATAATTTATTCTTAAATTAAAATAAATAATTATTATTTATTTATTTATTTATTTATATTTATTAATATATTATTTTAAGTAATTATTTTATTATATACTTAATTATATTTTTAATTATTTGATTACTTAACTACTTACTTAATTATTTAAATATATATTTAATTATTTATTAATTAATTTATTTCATATAATTATATTTTAAATAATTATTAATTATTTACATTAATTAATTATAATATAATATAATATTTATTTTTTCTTTCGCGCGGTGCGCATGACCCACATGCCCTCTTCTTGCCCATTTCTCCTTCCTTGCGCCCATCACCCTTCACCGCCCCTTTTTCCTTCTTCTCCGATCGAGCTAACTTCTCCAATAGACTAGTCGTTGGCTCATACAATAAACAACTGTGATAATTAAACTCCATCGACCGGTGAGCCCATCCACTTCCGTGCTCCCCAAACAAAAAAAAATTATACATAGGACCACCCTCCCCCTTCGGTTAGGGATATGCCATTTGTTTCCCTTCTTCCCAGAACTCCGACGAGCACTGGTTATAGGATAGCATCCTAACCATGAGTGAGGGTGAAAAGGGTTGATACTCCGACGAGATCCAGCCACTAGCATTGTGGATCTCCTCCGCCGTGGATAGCCCTTGTGAGCATCGTCGCCGCGTAGAGGCAATGAACCACCATTGGAGTTCCATTGACATCCGATTTCCCAAGAGAACTCCTTCATTTATTCCATTTTTAGGTTAGAATCTCCTGTCTTGTTTCCTGTTCAAATCACCTATTGTTTCATCGATCTGATCATCTCCATTTCCACCTCCTTCAGATCGACCCGCTTCTCCACCATTCTCTATCCATATCTGACCCCTCTCCAACCATGCACATTGGTCAGAGATTAGAAGCAGATCCCTCGCACCAGTGGATCTTCCGCTCACTCTTCTATGTGCAATTGGATCGAGCCTTGTGCTCGAGTTAAGTTTGTAGCTCCCGGTACATATCAGGACTTAAGGAATTGCAATCTGCAGATCGAAATACGATTATCTTGAGAACCATCGTGCACCGTTTGATCGCTCGAACCACCTGCAAAATAAATCAAATGAAGAACCTAGAGTTGAACAAGCAATACAAGGAGAATCGTAGAACATCACAGGAGCCGAAGCTTCATTGGATGCTAGATATCAGAACAACACCTTCATCTGAGAACCTCGAAGCCTCGCCACCATCACTGCACTGCTTGGATCAACGATTGCCCTCCGCATAAAGGAGCTCGGATCAAGAGCTGCATCCCACGAAGATTCCTGAGAAATGACCATCTCGTTATCGCCTGGACCTTCATCAAGCCATCGTAGCACTTCTGCTTCCGCCTCACGATTGGGGAAGAACACATGGGCAACTCCTAGATAGTATAGGGATCGTACGATCAAATATGATCACGCGGTCCACCGCTTGACCCATGTCGAAACCACACCAAACGGACTCCACCGCTTAACGTGCCTCGTGCTTCGTACGTTAGGAATCTAATATTTTGGCATGTTTGCGTTTAACACGCCGATGATTTACTATTTCCATTCAGGTTCACGTGATTGTTTAGACATGTGTTCAAGCATGTGATATTTGAGCAAACTACATGAAGCACCCTCAACATTAGTTCTAATTACAAATAGGTTTAGGTACTGGCGGGTTACATGAAGAGTTCGTGCCCTCTGAGATATTTGCGTACACACCCCCGGGCATTTTGATATTTCCAATCAAATTTAAGGGTTGTAAGACTCACTTTCTTGAGCACGTGTAATCAGGAGATTTTGCTAGAACACCCTCCTATACTTTCATTAACTTTGTACGCATTTATGTTTCCAGTTTTATCACACCCATACCCCTTACACTGTACACAACTACTATACATACCCTAAACATACTAAAATACAAAATATAACAAATATAACAAAATACATAAAAATACCCTATATTTTATTATATACAATATAAAATTAGTTTTGAAAATAAAAATAGTTTTATTTTTAATAAATATTTTAAAAACATAAAAATAATATAACAAATTGTAACATTCATAAAAAATAGAAAAAACACCTTTAAAAAACTAATAAAAATTACCCTTAGTAGATTTCATTGTATTTACCACAAAAAACTACAAATAAAATAAAATAGAATATTAAAACCAATAAAAAATATAAAATACATAAAAAAAATTTCAAAAATTCATAACGAATTCATTAAAAATCATAAAAATATGCATCCCTATCATTTTAAAGATAATATCAACTACCTTTGATAAAAATATAATAAAATTATTTTCATATTGATTACTATTTTAAAAATAATTTATTAATAAAAACCCCTAATTTTCAAAATTACAAATAATACAAAATCCATAAAAATCCTTAAAAACTCTTAAAAATTCATAAGATAGTAAAATAAATTAAAACATAAAAATAATAAAATAAGAATCAAATACGAATTACAAAACATTTTATAAAATTATAAAAAATTACAAATCATAAAAACAAAATAAAATTCATAAAAATTAAATAAAAATTCAGATAAATATCTAAATGAATAAAAATTAGGAAATACAGGAAATCTTAGTTTTCTACCATTTTACCCTACTTTCTAATAATTTACCTCCCTGAGTTCGACACTCCCGTACTTAACACTATACATCAAATTTTTGGAGTATAAATAAAATTATAAAAAATTCTATGAGTTTCAACCAATCATTACAGCAATAGTTGTCTATTTTTAGACGACTCGATCAATTGATTTTTCAGATGGCGTCGTTGCTGGGGAAGTAGCGCTAGGGCATACCGTAGACTTTCGATTTAGGGTTTTCTTTTCTCCATCTTAATTTTACTAACTTTACTGTTTGTTGTTTCTTATTTGTGCAACACAATTTGAGTCGTACAGATGAGAACCAAGAAAGCGAAATTTTTTACGTTCTTGTATCCCTTGTATATATATATATATATATATATATATATATATATAAAGATCAAGTTCACATTCTTGTTTTCCTGTTTTTGTAGAAGGGGCCCCTTAAGGGCTTCCTGACTTGTACCTTCCTCCTTCTCTTTCTCAACATTTGTTTCACCAAGTGCCATGCACTCGGGGGAACATGGCACCCATCGCGCCTTTTCTCGCATCACAATTTTCTTGATGTCCACTATGACTCTTTTGAGGCTAGGTGCTTGTTTAGATTTTTTTATTTTTCTTTGACTAGACTTCCATAGGTAAATTTAGGATGCGTAACCTAGATGCTTGTTTGATCACCTAGGTTAAAAATAAAAATACAAAAATCATTAGACGTTGTTTGAAAATATATAAAAAGGTAAAATAAAAAAGAAAATAGGGACTGCTGACTATATTTGACCATAAAATAAATGTATCAAAATCCACTTGATTTGGAAGATCAATCCCCAACAAATGTTCGGCAGGTACTCTCCAAATTTGTGAGTGAAAGACAACCCATAAGGCTAGTGCTAGAGCTCGAATTTCTTTTAGAATACCACTGATTTCATATACTTAATCACTTACTCTTCGGTGGGGAATCTCGGGTAGCTGAAAACGGTTTGAGTTTCCTTAGTAGAGTGGGAGGTTTAGATGACTCTTTGTAAGGCTCCATCCTCAAGTAACACATGTAGACGAAAACGGTCCGTACATACTCCCATACTGACTGAGAATAAGTGATTTTCTGTAAGAACTCGGGACAGTCTTCCAAGGAAGTTTTGGGCACCTACTAGCTCGCATTAATCTGTGAGAAGGCTTGCTTTGCCAATTAACCCTAAAATTAAAAATATTAACGACTAAACTTTTACGGTCATCACCGGGTTGAGTTGGAGAATTCTTAGTTTCCCTTGTGCTTGATTGTGTGGTGTGAGTTCAAATCTTTGAATCAATAGCAGTCACCTTCTTTTTCCGTTCCCTCTATTTTTTCACCCTCCCACCCTTTATTTTTCTCATCTTCTTTCTTCTTCTTTCTGCCTCGTAATAATGAGTCGTATTCCATTTCAGCTGGATCTTGTAGATTTGTCTTTTTATTCTCATCATCCTAGTTTACCTTCTCGTGAGGTTGAAACTTTGATCGACCTCCTTCCCCCAGCTTCGCTCTCTTCACTCTGGTAGGTCAACGATCTCTTTGATCTTGACTTGGATCCTTTTGAAAGTGTGTGTTTTCTGAGTCAGTGGATGATTTTTCTCTAACTTCAAGAGAGAACTTGTTATTTGAGTGTGATCGTTCGTTCTCTTCCTTGATCCAGTATAATTTTTCACATCTCCCCAAGGGTATCTGCGGGAGATGTGTTCTTTCTACTCGATCATGTTTTCTGGATGTACATCTGATCTCTCAGATGTCGAGACCGAGTATGATGACTCTATTGAGTATCATGGTTCTTTTGATTTTTCTGAGTCCAAGTTCTCTCTCCTCAATGACCCTCATGAGGATGAGACGATCGTTGATATATTTGATGATTTATTTGATTTCTCCACCATAGGTACATTGGATATATGAACCTTGACACTGCTTTGTCCTAGCCTTTGTGCCCAGCTAGGGGCATAAACTCTAGCGCTCCTTGAGAAGGACCTCAACATTGTCTATTTTGTATATATTTTCGATTCATTATATCTTTCTTCTGTTTGCCTTACACCCTTAGGTATCATCTAGAATTTTCGCTATACTTAGGATGTACTTTCTCCTAAGTATACGAGGTGTAGATACTATGTTGACCATATTGTCATGTTCTATTATCTATGTCGCTTCTTATACTTAGGGTGCGCTTTACCGTAAGTATATCGGAATAATATTGCTCATATCATTTTTCATTGTTTTGACTTTTGTATCGCCTACTCTCTCACTTGTCCCTCACCCACTGATATTCTTCTCTATACTGAGGGATATTTTACACTAAGTATAGGGGAGATAAGCCGAGACGTTGATTGTTTACATTCTCATGACCTTGATCATCTTCGATTTTGAGTCTGTTGTCCTTAAGATTACTTGATCCTAAGTATAGAGGGGATAATTGAATTCTAATCTTTTATTCGTTATTCTTTGAGTCATTGTAGTATAGAATTCTTTTCACCAGTCTATACTTATCTCGAGTTATGTCTTCCTTGATCGCTTTTTTTATCATTATGAGGACAAAGTTCACGCTAAATATAGGGGATTGTTGCATATATATGTTATATATACTATAGATGCCATAACTCAAACTTTATTGTATTTTTACTTATATGTTCTTGAAAAGTATGGGTGTATATATTTTGGATTTCTAAAAGTCACAAGAAACTGTAAATATGATTTAGAAAAATGGCTTAAATTATAGATAAAATTTGTTGTAAAATTCTTGGATAAAACCATTAAATACTTAAAACTTGAAAAAATCTTGTATAAAATATGTATAATCTTGTACATAAAATATGTATATAATTCTTTCTAAATAAAATGTAGTTAAGTCTTGTAAAATTTGTGTAAATTGAATTAATTCACTAACTCTTTCAAAAAGACCCTAAAAATTGAAAATTTTTAAAATTCAATAAAAATTTGTATGTCTTTAAAAAACCGCTTAATAAGTTTAATCCGAAAATTTTACTTCATAAAAAAATTGTTGCATTCATGAGCATTTTTCAAAACAAGTATGATTCTCGAACCGAGGGGATCTAAGTCTGAGAGATGGAGATTGGTTTAGGCATTAATCCACTTAATTCCAAAGGAACTTTATTTAGAACTAAAATTAAGGCTCTTCAGATCTTTTAGACTTAATTCTTTGGGTTTTATGAGATCATGTTTGGAAGTCAACTCGAAAGTACCTAAGTAGGACACCTAGTGTCATCTGTTTAACTTTTCTCCATTTGAACCAAATTTGAACTCATGTATTCTACACTTAGCTTAATTTGCATGGGGCTGCGAAGGGCAATCCTTTTCGGTGGTGTGTTTCCATCCTTCTCTAGTGTCACTTAAGTCTAAAGACGGGAGAGATTGGAGTTGAAATAAATTTCTGGATGAGGGAAGGATCTGCTGACACAATTTTTTCAAGACCCCAAAAAATAGACGGAAAGAAAAGATGTTATATCCATCGGGGCATAAAAGATCTATACAGTGCAACAATCATTTCTACCAAAAAGAAGTCAAATACACCAAATACAAATTCGACTACAATGGTCCGAGCTTCAGAAATCCTGCATTATCTTAGTGGAGAATTGGCTAAATTGGCCAGGCTTCACAGGAGATGTGATTACACTGATCACACTCAAGTTCTCTTCTCATTCTTCTTTCTATGATCGATTGTGGACACAATATGACAAGACCTTAGAGGGAGATACCCTCCTCCTTAAGGATCGAGTAGCTGGATGAGTATCCAATGAGAGTGTATTACTATGATGGGTGGTTTCTTCACTTCTCTAAGTAGGAACAGCTAAAACCTTTCACACATAGTACATATTGCTTTCAAAGCTGAAAAGTTTGCGTGATGGATTGGTAAATCTGAGCTGGCTGTTGAGGTGAACAGGTATAAGGATTTGTAGAACTTGAGGATTTTCGAGGCTTAAATCCTACTTCTAATAAAGTGCCGACACACTATTAATCCAAATGTCTAATCCAAGTTCTAAATTTTAGGTAAAGTGAGATTCGATTTAAAGAAACATGCAAGTTCTAAGTTCTTTTATTTTCTTTTTCTTTTTCTTTTTCTTACACTTATTTATATAATAAGTGTTTGCTAAGGGACTAGCGAAGGTAAAGTATAGGGGAATGATGAATCTATGATTCATTGCCTTTATTCTTTTATTTTGGCTAAAATCCTTCGTAAAATGCTTTTAAATATCCACTAATTGCTATTAATTAACATTCTAATCACAAATATTAATATTATATAATTAACAATTATTATTTTATCCAAAAATAATAAAAAGAAAATGAAAAATGAAAAAAAGAAGGATGTAAATATGTAATATATACAGATTGATCATAACCCCGAGACCGGATCAATCTTAACTTGGTAGAAAAAATTAATAGGTATCTGAGGATATGGATCCTAATATATAAAAATATAGAAAATCAAGATCAAAAATATAATGAACACATATTTTTCACATTGTAAATATTTCACCTATTTTATTTATCGTTTAGAAAATTCTAAATCAAAACACTTCCTTTGCAAAAGTTTTCATAAAAATATAAATTATTTTATAAAAATAATAGAACAATTATTCATTACAAAAATAAAACAATACAATGAATCGAAAAAGCCATAAAAGCCAACTTCTGAGGTTCATAACTACTATAAAAAACTCCAAACAGACCAACCTCACTTGTAAACTTCATTTTATATGTAATACTATTTATTAAAATATCAAAAATATTAGAATAAAATGGATGAGTTTTAACGCTTGGGCCCCATTGTATATATGTAAACTATGTACAATCTTCCCGAATTTTTACTTAATTAACCATAACTCCATTTAAACTAATTTCTTTTCCAAAATACTTTTAAAAATCAATATAAAAAATAAAAATATAATTTAAGTGAAAATACCAATAATCTCGAGGCCACGAAGCTATTACCAAAAATTTTTGGACCTTATAACTCGTTCGTATGGACTGCGAGTTGGGAAAACTCAGTCTTAAAGTTCGTATTATTTAATTATCTATGAAATGACACTGATTTCGCTAAAATCGAAGTTAATATGAAAATGTGGGTTTCGAGACCGAATTGGTATACATTATACAATTTATAATGTTTCCTAATTTATATTATTATTATTTAATATATTAATACTCTATTCTCAAATTAAAATAAATAATAATTTATTTATATTTAATTATTAATCTATTGATTTAAGTAATTATTTAATCATTCACTTAATTATATTTTTAATTATTTAATTACTTAATTACTTATTGATTATTTAAATATATACTTAATTATTTATTATTAATTTATTTAATCTAATTATAATTTAACTAATTAATAATTATTTATATTAATTAATTATATTATTTGTTTATTTATTTTACTTCTCTCAGCACGAGTGACTTGCACGCCCTCTTTCTCTTCCCCATTTCTCCTTCCTTGCACCTATCGCCCTTCCACTGCCTCCTTTTTCCTTCTTCTTCGATGGAGCTAACTTCTCCAACAGACTGGTCGTTAGCTGATACGCCAACCAACTCCGATGATTAAACTCCACCGGTCGGTGACCCCATCCACTTTCATGCTCGCCAACAAAAAACCATATATATAGGACTACCCTCCCCCTTCAACCAGGGATCCGCCATTTGTTTCCCTTCCTCCCAGAACTCTGGCGAGCTCTGGTAACAAGAGAGCGCCCCAGCCGTGGGTGAGGGCGAAAGAGATTGAGACTCCAGCAAGATCAAGCCTCAAGCGTTGAGGACTTCGTCGTGGACAACCCGCACTAGCATTGTCGTCGCGTAGAGGCAAGGACCACCACTAGAGTTCTACCGAGCTCCGATTTCCCAGGCGATCTCCTTCATTGATTCCATTTCCAGGCTAGAACCTCATGTCCCTTCTTCATCCTTTCTTCTCCACTTCTCCTTTATTCTCTTATTGATTTATCTCTTATCCCTCGTTTCCAGTTCAAATTAACTTATTTATTGTTTCATCGATCGGATCATCTCCATTTCCACCTCCTTCCGATTGACTCGATTCTCCACCATTCTCTGTCCATATCTGACCCCTCTTTGACCATGCACAGTGGTCATAGATCAGGAGCTGATCCCCCGCACCAGTGGCTCTCCCGCTCACTCTTTTGTGTGCATTTGGATCGAGCCCCGTGCTCAAGTTCAGTCTGTAGATGCAAGTACATAGCAGGACATGAAGGAATTACAAGCTGCAGATCGAGTCAGGATTATCTTGAGAACCATCGTGCACCGTCTGATTGCTCGAACCACTTGCAAAACAAATCAAACGAGGAACCTAGAGTTGTAGGACATCGTCTACAACTTGTCTGAACAAGCAATACAAGGAGAATTGTAGAACATCGCAGGAGATGAAGCTTCATTGGATTCAGAACATCGTCTTCGTTTGAGAACCTCGAAGCCTCACCGCCACTGCTGCACTACTTGGATCAACGACCACCCTCCGCATGATGGAGCTTGAATCGAGAGTCGTATCTCGCACGGATTCTTCAACAACGACAGTCTCGCCACTGCCTGGACCTTCATCAAGCCATCAGAGCACTTCTGCCGCCTTCTCGTACTTGGGGAAGAACACACGAGAAACTCCCATATCATACAGGGACCGTACGATTAGATATGATCGCACTTTCCACTACTAGACCCGTGTCGAAACCACACCAAACCGACTCCACTGCTTAACATGCCACACGTGCTTCATACATGAGGAATCTGATATTTTGGTGAATTTGCATTTAACCCTCTGATGATTTACTATTTCCATTCAGGTCCACGTGGTTGTTTAGGCATGTGTTCAAGCACTTGATATCTGGGCAAACTAACGAAGTACACTCAACATTAGTTCTAATTGCGAACATGTCTAGGTACTAGCAGGTCACATGAAGAGCACGTGCCCTTTGGGATATTTGCACACACACCCCCGAACGTTTAGACATTTCCAATAAAATCCAAGGGCTGAAAGATTTACGTGCTTGAGCACATGTAATCTGGAGATTTTGCTAGAACACCCTCCTATACTTTCATTACTTCAGACGCACTCCAGTTTCGAGTTTTTTCATACTCATACCCCTTACACTGTTTGTAACTACTATACATACCCAATAAATAATAAATAAAATATAAAAAATTTAATAAATATACATAAAAATATCCTATATTTTACTATATGTAGTATACATTCAGTTTTGAAAATAAAAATAGTTTATATCTTTAATAAATATTTTAAAAACACCAAAAAATATAACAAACTTTAAAATTCATAAAAAAGAAAAAAACACACCTTTGAAAATCTAATAGAAATTACCCTTAGCATATTTCATTGTATTTTACAGAGAAAACCAAAACCAAAATAAAAATAGAATATTAAAACCAATAAAAATATAAAATACACAAAAATATTTAAAAAACATAACTGATTCATTAAAAATCATAAAAATACACACAACCTATCATCTTAAAGATAATTTCATATATCCTTTGATAATAACAAAATAAAAATATCTTCGTATACCCACAGTTTTCAATAAAAAAACCCTAATTTTCAACCTTAAAAATAATACAAAATACATAGCAACCCTAAAAACCTCTTAAAAATTCATAAAAATAATAAAACAAAATAAACCATTAAAATAATAAAATAAAAATCAAATAAAAAATACAAAACATTTTCTAAAATTATAAAAAATTACAAATCATATAAAAAATAAAATTTATAAAAATTAAATAAAAATCTAGAAAATATCTAAAAATAAATAAAAATTAGGAAACCCAGAAAACCTTAGTTTTCAACCATTTTACCCTAGTTTCCAATAGTTTGCCTCCCTGATTCGACACTCCCATACTTAACACTATACATCAAAGTTTAGAAGTATAAATAAAATACAAAAATAATTTTCTGTGAGTTTTAACCAATCATTACAATGACAGTTGTTAATTTTTAGATGACTCGATCGGTCGATTTTTAATGTAAATAAAGTTGTGCTCCAATTATTAAAATACAAAAAATAATATGTACTTGTGAGAGCTTATACTATATGGTAATATCAAGCAAAGCTTAATTGTTTGTTGGTTGATTAAATTTGATTGTCGATTTATTTAATATGATTAAATTAATTAGATCCAGTAAAAATAAACACTCCATTATGAATGGACATGTAGTTCCCTTGGAAGAATCAATCATCATGAATATGATTCATAATGATTAATTAAAATTTGAATGAGATATATAGGATCATATAAATGACATCCATGGTCTCCCGTCAAGATGATGGGTTCCGTAGCCATGAATTGCATGCTGAAGATGCATGCTCGAAGTGACAACTCATGCATATAAGCGCACATGGATCATGCTCTTTACTTCTTGAAAGATTAAGTTTGTAGGCATAGTGACCCCAATATTGGATCCCCATATTATTGAGGCAATATTGGATTATGCATAGCGAGTATTCATGTTGACGGTTGATTCAACTAATAATTGGTTTACATCACTTACGGGTGGTGGGCCCGTGTGTTGAAGTTTGAATTGGGAAATGTAAGACGGATTTGCAAGGCAGAATGAGTTCCCTATTCTTTTTATCTTAATTGTAGTTTCTCATATTATTGGAATGTAACAAAAGGTAAAAGGAGACCCCAGATCTTGCTAGAGATATATATCTTGCTTTGAAAGTTTAATAAAGGAATGGACTTTTAGAGTTTAAAAGGCAAGATATTGATTTAAAATATTAATATCCTTAACCAAAGTAAAATATATTTATGCAAATTATCTTATTCTGGACAACCTTCATTAAATCTACTTAAATATATACTCAGTCATAATTAGTATAATGGATTAGATCCATGTTTAAGATGTAGACCTTGTAGTTGGACACATAATGCATGTGGTTGTAATGTGCATGTTTCCTCGTCACTATGAGGATTGACAGTTAATTAGACAATAAGAAAACAACTAGTGGTTTGTGTGTCTCTAAAGTCTTGATCTCTCATCGATGTTATTTGGAAGTAACATGTCGGTGATGATCACAATTGGAAAGATCATTCTTAAAATAAAAAACCGAAGAACGAGTTTTGTCAGACATATGTGCTCTCAACATTTAATCATGAATGACATGATTAGCTACATTACACAGAATGGTGGCTCAATAAGGGATGATGTATTCAAAATGTTTGAGTAACTGCTTAAACCTAAGTCCTTTTAAGGTAAGATGAGTGTGGATATGATGAATATCATCATTATGCTATCTCTACTCAAATATTTCATGATGCATCGTATAATTCATATTGTATGAATAGGACGAAGCAAGAATAAAATGAAATACCTTACATTGAAGTCTCTTAAGGATATGCTCAATTTAAGGGATTCTTTGCCTTAAGTAAAGATTGTTTAAATGTTTAGGAATCGCAATGGAAGCATGGGTATGATCCAAGTAAGAAGGAGAATCAAAGAGTTAATTGTACTTCTGTGTCTTCCACACATATGACATCGATATGAATGCCAATACTGCAACAAACTGATGTACTGAAAGTATGACTATCTAGACTATCTGAAATCCTTAGAGAAAGATCTGAATAGTGCATCGGGATATTATATATCTACATATCATCATTGAAATTGACTTATTTATTAGATAAGAAAAAAAGTCTGATAATTGTATCTTCTCCTTCTAAAGATGCTTGCAATTGGTTGCATATGTTTTAGAAGACTAGAAAATTTGATCTTAAGGATTAATAGTAATCTACGTGAGAGTTGATGCAATTGTTGCAACAATCTCCATTGTATAGATAGACTACTTATTTTCAATAGGAGAGCCATCAGTCTTAGAGAATTTCTCTATGACCTGGATATTAGAATACATTCATTGCTTATTTCTAAACTTGTTAGAAATGGACATACTTTCTGGAATAGACCTATCATAAAGAGTTATGATGGATATATTTCACATAGTAATCTAACATCTAGAGGACTCCTATTAAATTATAATATTAATAAATAGTTCATTAACATTTCTAATACTGAAAATTTAAACCGTAAAAGATCAACATGAGGATGAAGATCATTTGACAATGATCTGACATAAAGCCGTGGATACAATTCTATTGATGAGATCAATAGACTAGTAAGATATGGAACTTTAGATAGTCTGAAAATTCAAATCTTACATACTTGTGAATATTGTATTCAAGGTTAGAATGGTTGATGCGCCCTTCTCTGTTAATGGTGTAAGATGACGAGGTATTCAAGGCCTCATACATAATGATGTATGTGGACCCTCTATACCATAATGAACATTAATGATATGTGATATCCATCGGGGATTATTCATGGTATGAGATTTCTTCCTTTAGCCGTTAGGAACCTTTGGAATGTTCAAAGATTTCATAATTTTGGTCGAGAACCAATGTTATTTGGAAGATGAAAATAATTTGATCTAACCTAGGTAACCAGTACCTATTAGATGAATTCAAGGAATATCTTATAGAGGAAGGAATATCGTTTCTATCTCACTCCTCATAATACATCTCAGCTCAATGGATTTATAAGGGGATGCAATTAGATCATGTTAGATATGATATGATCAATGATGACACTTAGCATAATTACTTAGTTTCAAGATATATATGTATGTGTGTGTGTGTGTGCGTGTGTGTGTGTGCGTGTGCGTGTGCGTGTGCGTGTGGGTGTGCGTGTGCGTGTGCGTGTGCGTGTGCGTGTGCGTGTGCGTGTGCGTGTGTGTGTGCGTGTGTGTGTGTGTGTAGTAGAGATTGCAATATATATCCTTAATAATATTTCATGCAAATATGAACCCAAAACTCCTCGTGATCTATGGTTTCTAACCATAATTAGTGTCAGATACTAGATGATTTAAGGGTTTCTTGATCCGTGCTATAACATGGATGCAAGGAAGCTGGAATCATGCACTAAAGAGTGACACTTCATTAAGAAAATAAAGGATGGTATTGGATAGCTACTTTATGACCTTGAGATTCTTAAAAGATTTCATCTCTAAGAATATGATTCTAAGAGGATGACTTCTTGAGATTCAAGATAAAAATGAAGTTTGGGAACTCATTGAATCATGAGAGGATAATGAGGCTTCTAGAATTGGAAAATAAGAGGAAAGTAAAAGATGAAACACTCGTACCTCTTCAAATCATTTTGAAGGTGTAAGGCCACCTAGAGGATATGGATTCCATATGTCAGAGAAATCTGACAATGATCGAACTTCATATGATGAGGCTTCTGTAAATAATGACATGGAAAGAAGGATATTAGTAATAAAGTCTAAAGTAGAATTCATGCACAAATGTTGTATATGAACCCTTGAGGATCCACCTATGGGGTCAAATCCATTAGGAGTAAATGTATCTTCAAGAGAAAGAGGGAACCTTATGAGAAGGTAGAGACCTTCAAAGCACGACTCGTAGACAAGAGCCACACACAAACAGAAGACATCGCTTGCGATGAGACTTGGTTTCTAGTAACCATGCTTAAACTCCTCAAAATATTGATAACTATAGTTCCACAACTTGACTATGACATTCATAAGATGGAAGTCAAGATTGCACTGCTGAATGAATACCTTAACAAGGATATTCATATGAAGTAGCCCCATGGATTCATGATTGAAGAATGTAAGGTGCGCAAGCTAAGGAACACCATCTATAGACTTAAATAAGCTTCTTTTAGTTGGAACATCAAATTTGATGAAATTATAAAGGTTGTGATTTCATATCGAATTTTGATGAACCATGTGAAGCTCAGTGGGAGTGATATTGTGTTCATCGTGCTAAAGGTGGCTAAAATTCTAATCATTTGGAATGATATAAGGATGATAATAGTGTTTCATAATATGATTGTTCTATACGTTGAGATATGATCTCAATGATGTCTATTATATCATAGTTCTGAAGTTGCTCATAAGAGAAGAGGGTATTGGGATCATCACATTAGAAGTACACCTTAGACATATTTCAGCTTTTGGAAGAACAAGGAAAGCATCTTTCCCTTCAGAAATGGAAATGACCAAGGAATATCACCTCAAATAGTTGGGAATGTGAATGACAAAGTTGCTTGCCATAGTACATCAGTTATGGGAGCTCAGTGTATGCTAAATGTCTACAAAAGGCTAGATGTTTGTCATACAGTGGGAGTAGTAAAATGTTACAAATCCTACTATAAAGATAAAATATTAAATTGTAGCAATAACGAACATCTTAAAGGCAGAAGATTTTTGAGATAGTAATCTCAAAGTATTTAAGAAATTACACTTTGTAGACATTGATCTAAAATGTCTTGCCTGCAGATACCTTAGTTAAGACTATGTCTTAATCTAAGGAGATAGAGATCTCCAGGTATAAGAGTATCACTTGCTGGTTATAAATATTACTGAGTTATAGTGACAAAGGCACAATAACTACTTTAACAAGATTGAGTATTTGTTGCATAAGATGCAATGTTCACAACGGATACAAAATTGTTACCTGGGGATATGCAACTTTATAAAAGGACATAACAAAGTCTCTTGGGAACACAGTGATTAGTCAACCTACAAAAGAAATTTTTTTTAAAATATCTTATAATTAGCACATGAGTGTGGATCTAATGATTAGCTCATTTAATGACTCTTTAGGCTAGTGTGATATTGTTGGACATGTGAGCCCATGGCGAGCCATTATGCAATAAATGTCATTGCAATTCATTCCTTAATCTGAAATGAAGAATAACTAATTTGCATAATAGGTCCCTTAGTAAAATCATGATTATATACCATGACCATCTTAATGATCATATAATTATTGATTCAAATGATGAATCATAGAGGTTGGTTCTTAGATGATATTTAAAGAGTTCGATTGAGGACCCTTCAAGCACAGTCAAATGATTGTTAAGAAAGAATCTCCAGCCTGAGAAGAAGATATCAATTCTTCTCTAAAGGTTGATATCTAACTGACCTCTTGATGTAAGTCCTCTGAATAAGATTAGAGACTCAAAGGTGTTAGATAAGTTAGGTCGAAGAGTTGACTTAATAAGATCAAGATAACCAAGACCTATGTCGTACACTATCACGATATAGGCGTGCATTCTCTAATCGAAGACAGATGTATTACTATATGTCTATATATGTTCACTAGGTAGACTGTTAGGTTGATGACCTAATCAAGGTTTAATACACCGATGAGCAGGTGTGCATATAAGGGAATATGAGTAATATGATAACTCAAAGTGATCATACAAGTTTATTACGGAACTGGAAGATATGAGCTCACTTATGAGGTATTGGGACCAATTATATTACATGCATGGTCATCTTGCTTTGAAAGCATGACAAAAATTTGTAGGTATGATATACGATTTCGGAATGCATATGATTGATACCAACTACTAATGATAGAATGAGAAACTTAATGATAAAACTCTGAAGAAGACATCATAAAAGTGATCTAAAACTTCATATTTATTCTAGGTCTTCCAATATGCAGGATGTACGAGTATTAAGAATATGCGAGGGTGATGTGATCAGAAACGATTGTATAACCATGACGCTCATAAGAGAAGAGGGCATTGGGATCATCACATTAGAAGTACACCTTAGACATATTTCAGCATCTGGAAGAACAAGGAAAGCTTCTTTCCCTTCATATATGGAAATGACATATCTAAAGGAATATCACCTCAAATAGTTGAGAATGTGAATGCCAAAGTTACATGCCATAGTACATCAGTTATGGGAAGCTCAGTGTATGCTAAATGTCCACAAAAGGCCAGATGTTTGTTATATAATGGGAGTAGTAAAATGTTACCAATCCTACTATAAAGATAAAATATTAAATTGTAGCAATAATGACCATCTCAAAGGCAGAAGATTTTTGAGATAGTAATCTCAAAGTATTTAAGAAATTACTCTTTGTAGACATTGATCCAAAATGTCTTACCTGCAGATACCTTAGTTAAGACCATATCTTAATCTAAGGAGATAGAGATCTCCAGGTATAAGAGTATGAGTTGCTGGTTATAATAATTATCGAGTTATTGTGACAAAGGCACAATAACTACTTTAACAAGATTGAGTGTTTGTTGCATAAGATGCAATGTTCACTTTGGATACATGCATTGTTACCAGGGGATATGCAACTTTATAAAAGGACATGACAAAGTCTCTTGGGAACAGAGTGGCTAGTCAACCTACAAAAGCTATTTTTTAAAAATATCTTATGATTAGCACATGAGTGTGGATTTAAAGATTATCTCATTTAATGACTCTTTGGGCTAGCGTGAGATTGTTGGACATGTGAGCCCATGGTGAGCCATTATGCAATAAATGTTATTGCAATTCATTCCTTAATCTGAAATGAAGAATAACTAATTTGCACAATAGGTCCCTTAGTAAAATCATAATTATGTACCATGACCATCTATACAATTATTGATTCAAATGTTGAATCATATAGGCCAGTTCTTAGATGATATTTAAAGAGTTAGATTAAGGACACTTCAAGCACCGTCAAATGATTGTTAAGAAAGAATCTCCATTCTACGAAGAAGATATCAATTCTTCTCTAAAGGATGATATCTAACTGACCTCTTGATGTAAGTCCTCTGAATAAGATTAGAGACTCGGTGGTGTTAGATAAGTTAGGTCAAAGAGTTGACTTAATATGATCGAGATAACCAAGACCTATGTCGTACACTGTCAAGATATAGGCGTGCATACTCTAACCAAAGACACATGTATTACTATATGTCTATATATGTTCACTAGGTAGTCTGTTAGGTTGATGACCTAATCAAGGTTTATACACCGATGAGCAGGAGTGCATATATGGGCATATGAGTAATATGATAACTCAAAGGGATCATACAAGTTCACTACTGAACTGAAAGATATGAGCTCACTTATGAGGTATTGGGACCAATTATATTACATGCATAGTCGTCTTGCTTTGAAAGAATGACAAGAATTTGTAGGTATGATATATGATTCTGGAAAGCATATGATTGATACCTACAACTAATGATAGAATGAGAAACTTAATGATAAAATCCTGAAGAAGACATCATAAAAGTGATCTAAAACTTCATAATTATTCTAGGTCTTCGAATATGCAGGATGTACGAGTATTAGGAATATTTGAGGGTTATGTGATCATAAGCGATTGTATAACCATGACGCTCATAAGAGAAGAGGATATCGGGATTATCACATTAGAAGTACACCTTAGACATATTTCAGATTTTGGAAGAACAAGGAAAGCTTCTTTCCCTTCAGATATGGAAATGACATATATAAAGGAATATCACCTCAAATAGTTGAGAATGTGAATGCCAAAGTTCCATGCCATAGTACATCAGTTATGGGAAGCTCAGTGTATGCTAAATGTCTACAAAATGCCTGATGTTTGTCATACAGTGGGAATAGTAAAATGTTACCAATCCTACTATAAACATAAAATATTAGATTGTAGCTATAATGAACATCTTAACGACAAAAGATTTTTGAGATAGTAATCTCAAAGTATTTAAGAAATTTCACTTTGTAGACATTGATCTAAAATGTCTTACCTGCAGATTCCTTAGTTAAGACTATGTCTTTATCTAAGGACATAGAGATCTACAGGTATAAGAGTATCACTTGCTGGTTATAATAATTATCAAGTTATAGCGACAAAGGCACAATAACTACTTTAACAAGATTGAGTATTTGTTGCATAAGATGCAACGATCACATTGGATACAAGCATTGTTCCCTGGGGATATGCAACTTTATAAAAGGACATGGCAAAGTCTCTTGGGAACAGAGTGACTAGTCAATCTACAAAAGCTATTTTTTAAAAAACATATCTTATGAATAGCACATGAGTGTGGATTTAAAGATTAGCTTATTTAATGACTCTTTGGGCTAGTATGAGATTGTTGGACATAAAAGCCCATGGTGAGCCATTATGCAATACATGTTTTAGCAATTCATTCCTTAATCTGAAATGAAGAATAACTAATTTGCATAATAGGTCTCTTAGAAAAATCATGATTATGTACCGTGACCATCTTAATGATCATACAATTATTTATTCAAATGTTAAATCATAGAGGCTAGTTCTTAGATGATATTTAAATAGTTAGATTGAGGACTCTTCAAGCACCGTCAAATGATTATTAAGAAAGAATCTCCAGCCTGAGAGGAAGATATCAATTCTGCTCTAAAAGTTGATATCTAACTGACCTCTTGATGTAAGTCCTCTGAATAAGATTAGAGACTCGAATGTGTTAGATAAGTTAGGTCAAAGAGTTGACTTAATAAGATCAAGATAACCAAGTCTATGTCGTACACTGTCACGATATAGGCATGCATCCTCTAACCGGAGACAGATGTATTACTATATGTCTATTTATGTTCACTAGGTAGACTGTTAGGTTGATGACCTAATGAAGGTTTATACACCAATGAGCAGGTGTGCATATAAGGTCATATGAGTGATATGATAACGCAAAGGGATCATACAAATTCACTACTGAACTGAAAGATATGAGCTCACTTATGAGGTATTGGGACCAATTATATTACATGCATGGTCGTCTTGCTTTGAAAGCATGACAAGAATTTGTAGGTATGATATATGGTTTTGGAATGCATATGATTGATACCAACAACTAATGATAGAATGAGAAACTTAATGATAAAACCCTGAAGAAGACATCTAAAAGTGATCTAAAACTTCATTTATTCTAGGTCTTCCAATATGCAAGATGTACGAGTATTAGGAATATTCAAGGATGACGTGATCATAAACGATTGTATAACCATGATGCTCATAAGAGAAGCGGGTATTGGGATCATCACATTAGAAGTACACCTTAGACATATTTCAGCTTTCGGAAGAACAAGGAAAGCTTCTTTACCTTCAAATATGGAAATGACATATCTAAAGGATATCACCTCAAATGGTTGAGAATGTGAATGCCAAAGTTCCATGCCATAGTACTTCTGTTATGGGAAGCACAATGTATGCTAAATGTCTACAAAAGGCCAGTTGTTTGTCCTACAGTGGGAGTTGTAAAATGTTACCAATCCTACTATAAAGATAAAATGTTATATTGCAGCAATAATGAACATCTTAAAGGCAGAAGATTTTTGAGATAGTATTCTCAAAGTATTTAAGAAATTACACATTGTAGACATTGATCTAAAATGTCTTACCTGTAGATACCTTAGTGAATACTATGTCTTAATCTAAGGAGATAGAGATCTCCAGGTATAAGAGTATCACTTACTGGTTATAATAATTATCGAGTTATAGTGACAAAGGCACAATAACAACTTTAGCAAGATTGAGTATTTGTTGCATACGATGCAACGTTCACATTGGATACATGCATTGTTACCTGGGGATATGCAACTGTATAAAAGGACATGGCAAAGTCTCTTGGGAACAGAGTGACTAATCAACCTACAAAATCTACTTTTTAAAATATCTTAAACATGAGTGTGAATTTAAAGATTAGCTCATTTAATGACTCTTTGGGCTAGTGTGAGATTGTTGGACATGTGAGCCATTGGCGAGCCATTATGCAATAAATGTTATTGCAATTCATTCCTTAATATGAAATGAAGAATAACTAATTTTCATAATAGGTCCCTTAGTAAAATCATGATTATGTGCCATGACCATCTTAGTTATCATACAATTATTGATTCAAATGTTGAATCATAGAGGCCGGTTCTTAGATGATATTTAAAGAGTTAGATTGTGGACCTTTCAAGCACTGTGAAATGCTTGTTAAGAAAGAATCTCCAGCCTGAGAGAAGATATCAATTCTTCTCTAAAGGTTGATATCTAACTGACCTCTTGATATAAGTCCTCTGAATAAGATAGAGACTCGAAGAATTTAGATAAGTTAGGTCAAAGAGTTGACTTAATAAGATCAAGATAACCAAGACCTATGCTGTATACTATCACGATATAGGCATGCATCCTCTAATCAGAGACATATGTATTACTATATGTCTATATATGTTCACTAGGTAGACTGTTAGGTTGATGACCTAATCAACGTTTATACACCGATGAGCAGGTGTGCATATATGGGCATATGAGTATTATGATAACTCAAAGGGATCATATAAGTTCACTACTGAACTGGAAGATATGAGCTCACTTACGAGGTACTGGGACCAATTATATTACATGCATAGTCGTCTTGCTTTGAAAATATGACAAGAATTTATAGGTATGATATATGATTTTGGAAAGCATATAATTGATACCAACAACTAATGATAGAATGAAAAACCTAATGATAAAACCCTGAAGAAGACATCAAAAAAATGATCTAAAACTTCATATTTATTCTAGGTCTTCCAATACGCAGTATGTACGAGTATTAGGAATATTCGAGGGTGATGTGATTATAAACGATTGTATAACCATGATGCTCATAAGACAAGAGGGTATTGGGATCATTACATTAGAAGTACACCTTAGACATATTTCAGCTTTTGGAAGAACAAGGAAAGCTTCTTTCCCTTCAGATATGGAAATGACATATCTAAAGGAATATCATCTCAAATAGTTGAGAATGTGAATGCCAAAGTTGCATGCCATAGTACATAAGTTATGGGAAGCTCACTGTATGCTAAATGTCTACAAAGGGCCAGATGTTTGTCATACAGTGGGAGTAGTAAAATGTTACCAATCCTACTAAAAAGATAAAATATTAAATTGTAGCAATTATCAACATCTTAAAGGCAGAAGATTTTTGAGATAGTAATCTCAATGTATTTAAGAAATTACACTTTGTAGACATTGATCTAAAATGTCTTATCTGCAAATACCTTAGTTAAGACAATGTCTTAATCCAAGGAGATAGAGATCTCCAGGTATAAGAGTATCACTTGTTGGTTATAATAATTTTCGAGTTATAGTGACAAAGGCACAATAACTACTTTAACAAGATTTAGTATTTGTTGCATAAGATGCAACGTTCGCATTGGATACAAGCATTGTTACCTAGGGATATGCAACTTTATTTTAGGACTCGGCAAAATCTCTTGGGAACAGAGTGGCTAGTCAACCTACAAAAGCTATTTTTTAAAAATATCTTATGATTAGCACATGAGTGTGGATTTAAAGATTAGATCATTTAATGACTCTTTGGGCTAGCGTGAGATTGTTGGACATGTGAGCCCATGGTGAGCTATTATGCAATAAATGTTATTGCAATTCATTCCTTAATCTGAAATGAAGAATAACTAAATTGCATAATAGGTCCCTTAGTAAAATCATGATTATGTACCGTGACCATCTTAATGATCATACAATTATTGATTCAAATGTTTAATCATAGAGGCCTGTTCTTAGATGATATTTAAAGAGTTAGATTGAGGACTCGTCAAGCACCGTCAAATGATTGTTAAGAAAGAATCTCTAGCCTGAGAAGAAGATATCAATTCTTCTCTAAAGGTTGATATCTAACTGACTTCTTGATGTAAGTCCTCTGAATAAGATTGGAGACTCGAAGGTGTTAGATAAGTTAGGTCAAAGAGTTGGCTTAACACGATCGAGATAACCAGGACCTATGTGGTACACTGTCTCGATATAAGCATGCATCCTCTAACCGAAGACAGATGTATTACTATATGTCTATATATGTTCACTAGGTAGACTGTTAGGTTGGACCTAATCAAGATTTATACACCAAAAAGCAGGTGTGCATATAAGGGCATATGAGTAATATGATAACTTAAAGGAATCATACAAGTTCACTACTGAACTGGAAGATATGAGCTCACTTATGAGATATTGGGACCAATTATATTACATGCATGGTCGTCTTGCTTTGAAAGCATGACAAGAATTTGTAGGTATGATATATGATTTTAGAAAGCATATGATTGATACCAACAACTAATTATAGAATGAGAAACTTAATAATAAAACCATGAAGGAGACATCATAAAAGTGATCTAAAACTTCATATTTATTCTAGGTCTTCCAATATGCAGGATGTACGAGTATTAGGAATATTCGAGGGTGATGTGATCATAAACGATTGTATAACCATGACGCTTCCATTCCAAATGAGTGATTAAATATGTTTGGATTTTAACAACTCCTCTCAGTAGATAAGTAATCTAATCTTAGTTCAAATGTTGGACATTAATCTGAATATAATTCAGATACAATGAGAAGATTAGATTTATTGCTTTGATTTTATCAAGCATATTTGAAAGTTCCCTAATATATGTATTTTAGATATGATCTCCATATCCAAGTCATTATGCATGGAATGTACAATCTCCCTGACCTTATCCCCATTCTTGCTCATCGGGTTCTTGGATACTCTTCTAGTTACTTTTATGCTGATGAAGGAACATTTGCCATGCCAATGGGAAGGGAGAGTCTTCAAGAGCTGTGGCAGAAGTACAAGGTAGACATTGCCTTGTACGGGCATGTCCATAACTATGAAAGGACATGCCCAATTTACCAGAATATCCGTACAAACCAGGAGAAATCCCACTACAGAGGTCCCTTGAATGGAACCATCCATGTAGTAGCAGGTGGAGGAGGCTCCAGCCTTGTCGAGTTCACTCCCCTCCAGACCAAGTGGAGCATTTTTAAAGATTTTGACTACGGATTTGTGAAGCTGATGGCATACAACCATTCTTACCTGTTGTTTGAGTACAAAAAGAGCAGCGATGGGAAAGTCTATGATTACTTCACTATCAATCGTGGCTACCGCGACATTCTGGCTTGCACGTTCGACAGTTGCCGGAGGACTACTCTGGCATCATAATCCATTGCCGCTTTGTTGGTTTTTGCTGGTGAAAGTGATGGCATACTTTGAAACAAGTTGCTGGTTTGCATCTTTTTACACGGTTTGATAAGTTATAAGTGTTGAAGTTGCTTGCTTATTAAAGAAAGAACAAATGCATGTTTTATGTCTAACTTGATTGCTGTTCGACTTCGATAAAAAAACAAAAAAAATATCTGAGGAAAAGGCACACAATTCTTGAAAGAGTTCGAGAACTGTTCCATGAACATTTTTATCTAAGCTTTGGAAAATTAGATAAAGGATTTAACTATCACAATTAATGTGTGGATAGAGATATCTAAGATAATTAAATTGGATTTAATTATCATGGATGGGATTAATGTGGATAACACTATCCATAACAATCATAGATAATGCGGATATGATTCACAATATCCTGTAGAGAGTTAATTGTGAATGAGATTCACAATTTATATATTAATGTGGATTGGATTCACATCACATAATTTTAATATGAATATGATTTACATTAAATATTGGATAGAAGAATTAATTCTCAATGATCATTGGTATAATTACAATTATCACAAATAATTTGAAATTATTTAGTAATACACCAATAATCCAATTATTCAATTATTTAATATATTGGAAAATAATTTTTTGACTCATTTCGCCTTAGAGTGGATATCCATGTTTTGTTTTCAACCATGATGGACGTCCACCCTATTTTTAATATATAGATGAGCTCTCTTAATTATCTTCCATTTATTAATTAATTGTTTTGATTGAGATAATTTGGATACTATTTTCAAATTATCTATTTGTATTTTCTTTTGTGTTTTATTGTAAATTAAAAGGAAACACAAATCAGTTTTAACCATTGATTAGTGAGAGCGCATAGATTGAGATCCATGGAAAAACATGAATCAATATAAACCATTGATTGTGAGCACAAGGATTGAGATCCATAGAATTCCAAAAGGCTATAAAAAAGAGGCTAACCCTAACCATCTTTACACACAAGTTCAATGAAATGGTTGCAGTAACAGAACTCTCTCTCTCTCTCTACACATCCTCTCTCTCTCTACAATCTTGGTGGTGATAGCTATTGTCATTGTGTTGCCGTTGTGTTGTCAGACTAATCGCTCGAGGAACTCAATCTTCTTCGATGCCACATTCAGGAGGTTCCTTGCTTGGATTATTGCTCTGGATTGCACAAAGCATGTGACTCACCATCATGCTTGCAAGTAAACTCTCGTCAAATCGAACTTGAGTTAGGAGGCTTCTTCCTTTAGAAGCTCTGAGGATCACAGCCACGCTTCAAGAGGTAAGCCTAATCTTGTGTGATCTTGATGAAATGATTTGAGAAGTGTTCTTGAATCATATGGTTTCACCATTTAAATTTTTTAAATTATACTACCCCTCGCAACTAGTATGACTAGTTACCCTTGGTCGTATTCAATGTGAAACGCCTTAAGGCCTAATCCATAGACTTTAGTGTTATGGTATAGAATCTATTATGATCGCATCACCCAGCGTACTCTCAATAGTCAAGCATCCTTTACACTAGAAAACTTTAATTAAGCCCAAAGTTCGAATACTTGTTTGACTATCTTCTTTAAGGATTTATTAATATATTTGTCAATCAATCATTGAACTAAAATATCAATTTTATGCTTTTCAAAAGTGTATATGATTATTCTATAAGTCTTATCTTGTTTCATAAATAAGAAATTTCGCGTGGATTTCCTCGTGACCCCAATATCTCATGAGTGAGCTCCATCTTATGGTTCATGAAGTATAAACTTATATAATTCCATCAAACGATCATACATCTCATATTTCCTCGTATGTACAACAACAAGTCGATATGTAGATCTTATTATGTCATCAATTTAATGGTCTGCCAAATATGCATACTTGGACATATAAATGTACATCTGTCTTTGGTCAAAGGATGTGTGCATGTTCATGATAGTATAATATAAGTCTTTGGAATCTAGATCTTGTTAGGTTAAAGATTTGTGAATTCAACATTTTGATTTTTAATGTCAACGTTTTGATTTTTGTCAACATATTGTCTTTGGTTAATATTTGATATCTCTGATCAATATTTGATCTTTGGTGAATATTTGAACTTCTGGTCAATATTTTCATTTTTGGTCAATATTTTGACTTTTGTTTAACACCTTGACATGACTAATCCGATGCATCTGAATCTTTATTCCTATGCAAAGGACCTACATTAAAAGGAAAGTCGGAAATCAGTCTTTAAAGAAAGATTGTCATATTTTTCTCAGGATGGAGATCATTCTTAAATATCACTCAACAATGTTAATTGTGTCATTGATCCAACTCTTTAGATATACAACAGATGATCTAGCTTTTTTATATCAACAGATGTATGCTAACAAGATAGTCATGGTCCATTATCCCAAGTGTAATAAGGTACATGTATAAGTGTAAACACAAATATTTAGTTCGCGTGATGAAATAAAATGCAAAACTTTTATTGCATCAATGTATCAAGGTCTTACATGTCCAGCACTTGCCTCAGCCAATCCTATTACCAATGAGATTGTTGGTGTGCCTTCTAACTATTATGTATATCTCAATTTTCGAGCATGTGATTAGTCATCCATCAAGAATTCGATACCTTCACATTAATTACAACAAAATGGAACTACAACAACGAATATTGTTAGGATTCAGTGTTATATCTTCTAATATTAAACTTATAATAACGAATTCATTTCATTACAAAATTATCTTCGGTTATCTTATTCATAGCTATAATAAGGATTATCCAATTCATTTTTTTTGTTAAGACACACACACATGCATACATACATATTTACACACATACACACATGTGCGTGCGCACACACACACATATGGATCCTTTCAATGAGGTGGGATCTCACCAATATTGTGGTGAGCCATCGATCAGATTCGTCATATCTCCATCTTACGATTGCCTCAAAAAGCTCATCAAAAAGGGCATTTTCGTCATCTCAATTTCATCATATTTGAGTTTCATTATTGGTTTTAAAATTTCCATTCTAATCTTTTCTCAACTTGGTATTTTCACTAATTATTGATTAATTTCCAATTTATGTTAAATGATTTGGAATCAACCATAACTTGTAAAGTCCAACGAGTTTTTATAAAATATATTTTCTTCTTAGTAATTTCAGTAATAATTTCGTTTTTACTGTATTTTTATTTTGTAAATGCTATTTCCATTTTGTAAATGGATATATTCATTTTGTAACTCCAATGGGTTTTTGTAAGGGTAATTTTTCTCTTTGTAAACTTCAATTTTTTGTAAATGTGTATCTTCGTTTTGTAAAAATTGTGTGAATCTTTGTAATTTATCTTGCTTTTTTGTAAAATGCACGTAGAGTTGTGCAAAATAAAAAAAATAAACATTGAGATTTGTAAAAAAATAAATCCAAATGTAAATATGAATATCATATATGTAAAAACGTTATACCATAATGTAAATCCGCACCTTGCCTCCCACACACGGTCATTTGTCTTGGCCATCCACGATTTGCTCTCTACCTTCACATGCAAATGCAAATCATTTATTTCTGAACTATAGCCATGGATAGTAAGAAAGTAAACTTGTTTACATATTTTCTAAAAGAATATATCAAAAAAAAGTATATTGAAAGGATGGTTGTAATTAGAGGTTTCCTGGAATTGGTGATTCCTTCTAAGAAAATAAGCTATATGCGAAAGCCCAATAACGAGAAGAACCTACAAATCCACCCTTTGCTACCGATCTAATTTAGAGACATCGAGGAGTGCCGTGAAATGGAGCAGCATTAGGAGCTTCTTCCACGGCAGATCCGATACCAGCAAATGATGAAACCAGAAGAAAAAATTCTTTCACAGCTCTTATCTCTGAATACCTTTTCTTCATCAACTCTCTCACCACACGGCACACTGATCGGAGATGATCGGTTGTAGGCACCCCCTCCCTTTAGTGTGGTTGCACATCGTTTCCTCGTCCAGCAGTGCAACCGCGCCCATGCCTCTTCTCTTCCATCAACACTCCGATGTCCTTCGTTCGCCCACGTTATTCCCTCCTGCATGTGCAGTCCCCTCGTGTTACATCCATCAACAGAGGTCTCGAAGAAGCCAATATTGAATATCCTAAATCCATCAAGGGTTGTCTATCGAAGATGGATGTTTGAAAGAGATGGTATCTATTGCATAAGAGAGTTTTCCATGAGAGTAAACAATGAAACTGATAACATAAACAATATAGCAATGGAAAATGACTATTCAACATCTCCTCTTCATATTGCTAGATATTCGAATGAGACCTGTAGAGGGATAGAATGAGTTGCCTGAGCTGGGCGGTGACCAGGAGCCAGAGAGGGGTCACAAATATGCATCTAGGAGCAAGATTCAAAATCTCGATTTTGACTTTGTTTCGGTCACCCTCAATACCAAAATTTTAACAATATTTTGGGAAATTTCAACAGTTTCAGTGGAAACGTCAGAAATGGCTCAAAAAGCCATTTTTTTCAATTTATTATAAATTAGATCTTCTAAGTTATTATAACAATAAATAAATTATAAATGCACAATTATTTCACACATATTGCTCATCTGTACCCCTTATATTATACATATTGGTCATATTGGCCATATCAGTTATATCGGTCATATTTTACAATATGTTAGATATTGCAAATGGAGTTAATTTGAGTACTTCAAACAATGAAACAATATATATACACTTATAGGCTTATAGCATACATATCAATCATCTTATCATCTATGACTATGATGGTATGTCACACACCATATCGAGTGTATCGTTGTTAATACTTAATACTTAATTAATAGCAGAGTAACAATCTTACAACAAGTGACACTACATATATTTCACATAGATAATAAGAACATGCACATTATTGATTAATGCAATAAAAGATTAAAAATATATTACCTGGTGATATGTTTGGTTCAGAACCAAGAGTTCCAAGATGGATCTGAATCACCCCCCTTCCTTGTTGTCTCTCATAACGCATCGCAACTTCAATGAACTCACAATAGTTCTCCCATGTCATGTACGAGTACATGGCCTTGTAATCCATCACATGCTACCTGTATTGGTGTCCATCGATGCCTATGAGTATCCCGAGATGAGGATAAGATGCACTAGATCTGGTATCACGAGTGGCACGACGAGGCTGGAAAGTACTAGCTTGAGATCCTCAGGACGACGATGATGGAGTAGGAGAAGATCTCTCCGAAGGAGGAGGAGGAACTGGTGTGTACTCAGGGAAGAAACTATAACTGTCACCGCCAAAGAAGGTGCCATGGCTCTGCTTAGGTTGGCTACCTTGGTAGTTCTCACTGTTGTAGCTACCATATCCCCCATACCCATTATGACCATATGAATATGATGGAGGTGCATATGCTTGAGGAGGAGGAGGTACTGGAGGAGGAGCATGAAATTATTCCGGGAAGATGCCCAAATGATCTCTCATCATGCAACGATCCATGTCTGCCTAAGGGACTTGGTGTTCCTCCACGATATGGGCTGTCAATGTCCATGCAACTCAGGGAACCTACAGATGATATCAAATAGTCCATGTAGTTGTCTGTTGGATGATGGCCACAACCGTACTCGTAATCCATAGGTCCTAGACTCAGACTTGGAACAAACTGTCCTTGTGTGTTCCTCTATCGCTCCATATATTCACGCCCTACGTGTAGCCCTTCCTCAAATCTTGTATCTTGTGGATTATAACCACCCTCTCCTGACCCACCTGAGTATGTTTCCCCACCATCACCAGGTCCACCACGACCAGAAACGTCGTCATCATCATCATCATCATCATCATAATCTCCACTGTCATCCTTTGACTTGGATTTGGATTTGGAGCTAGTGGAGAGAATTTCATCAACAACTGCATCAACCTCGGCCTCCAACCCTCCAAGAGGGTCTGTAATCCGCCCTGATCTTGCCAGATTGTCACCTACATCTGCTCTCATTTGCCATCTTATATTCTCATTTGGTCTTCCACTTGGTTGACCGAGAACGGGAGCACCATTGAAATCCATCCACCGCTGGAGAACATCTTCATCAGCATCGTTATCGTGCATCTTGAAAAAGTATGTAATACTAATAGGGTATGTGTAGTCCTCTTTGTCTTGTCCATCCCTTGCATGTTTCATTTTTAGCCTCAAGTTGTAATGCATGTATACAAGATCATTGAGCTTTTGTTCTCCCAATCTATTTTGTCTCTTTGAATGGATCAAGTTGAATGTGCTCTAGTTCCTCTCACAACCACCAGCAGATGCGGTTTGAGACAACACTATCACTGCAACTTTTTGTAGGTTGGGAGGTTCCACCCCATACAATAACCACCATTCGATTGTGGAAATACCAAAAGGAGATAAATCAACAGTAGCAATAAATCACCACACAATCAATGGACTTATTTCTCTTCATCCCTACTAGGAAGAGTATTGCCCCATCCATTTACCGCAGTAATTCGACCTAAGGAACTCAAGGCATCCCTGAAGTACTTAACATGCACATAGATTGAATTCAAAAATTTTTACATAATACTTACTCTCAAAGAATATTTTTGTGACTCCCAATCTAAGCTTTAAAATCAATATTACATCATTCATGCACAAGGTCTGTGACTTCTCTTCCTTGACGAGCTTCTCCATCACAATTTGTGCAGCTGCTAGAAGGTCAACATTTGTACCAAGACTACTCTTATACTGGTACTTGGGATTTAAGTAATAAGCTGAACACAAACAAGCACAATTCTAAGATTCTAAAGTGCTATAAAAATGAAAAATAAATTAGGTTATTAATAATACATACCAGCCTTGTGAAGAGGATGTGAGAGCATCTTGGACCAACATTTGTCTATGATGTTCAACCATGCTTTGAATCATTTTCCAACCACTTCTCTAACCTTCTACTTATGCAGCACATTGCCTCGTAGATCACTCCCATGGTGGCTTCTTATCGCCATCAACAATCTGTAATGTAGAAACAACTAGATCCATGATCTTCGTGACTCGAGTCAGTGATGAATCATCATTCATCACTCTTTATTCTTTTATTTTAGCTAATTGTCTTTGCAAAGCATCATGTAGATAATTGTAAATACAATAAATTAGCAACAAGCATGCATTTGTTAATATCTAATAATAGCATGTATTTGTGCAAAAATAAAAGAAAAAAGAATAAAAGAAAAAGAAGGAAATATTTAGAATAAATATTGAGTGACCGGAACCCAAGAGAGGGCGAAGAATTGGCCTGATTGCCAAACAAAATAAGTAGAGAGGGATAGGGCCACTCTACCTTGTACATATGTGTTACTTATGTGTGTGTGTGTGTGTATTATTTCTATAAAAATAAGAATAAAAGGATGTTCCTATTTCCTTCTAAACAAGACAAAAATTAGAAAAATAAAATAAAAATAAAATAAAAATCTCTCTCACCTTATACATAATACATGTATATATATCTTTCCCTATTTAATTTATACTTGTAAATAAATAATAAAAATAAAACAAAAATATTTCTATACTTCAAAAATTATGTTGTAAATATATAAAATATAAAATTGGGGTATTTGTGTAAAAATAAGAAATTAAAAATAATTGTACAAAATACATAGGTATTTTATACATGCATATAATATAATATATTGTATATACCATAAATTATTTTTCCTAAAAAATAAAAATAACAAAAAAATAGTTTATAAAATAACAAATATTTTTCATGTTATACACTTTTTGATTTAAAATCATTTTCTATTTTTAATGGATTTTATAATTATTTTCGGAATCTTATTTTCTGATTGGCAGAGGAGGAATGTTGACCCCGGTCAACTACCCCTCCCGGACCTCCTCGCGTGCGGATCCGATTTCTGCACTCGTTTCTCCAAATTCTCCCGACCAGATCCTACATCCTCTTGCTCCGATTGTCTGCTCACATCTCCCTAGTGGATCGGTGATCCTCGCAGATCCCTAGGGAGTCACAGATTGTTCTCGGTTCGCGTGCTCAATCCGATTCTTCCAAGCTTCCTGGGGCAACCTATAAAGTCATTCCATCGCCTCCCCAACCTGGGAGCTCATGTCGCATCCTTCTCTGCTACCCTAGAATCCTCCACCTTGGTGACAGCAACCGGAGGCTACCTTTGGTCATCGGAGAAGCGTGTTGTAGCCGACGCTCAAGTCTCGTGGCCGGAGCACCACCGCGACGAGCCTCCTCTTCTAGCCACAGCGATGTCGAGGCAAAAACCTCGTCGTTCGTATCCCCTAGAGCTCAGGATTCTCTTAGGACCATCAGGTAATCTTTCCATAGCTCCTAGCATCTCCGTTCGTTCGATCTTTGATTTGCCATCTTCTGCTGCTCCGCCAGCTCCGACCAGCCGGTCGGAGCCTAGTCACTATTATCCACCCATTCAGATTGCCAGCCCCTCTCATCCTTCATCTTCTTACGCCCTCTGATCATCTTGATCTTTTCTCAGATCGCCAAGATTAGGCCATCGGTCTCATCTATCGCTTCGCCGGAGACCCCCCTGCCATCCACCGTCTCTTCCCTTTGTTTTCGATCCAATAACCCCGACTGGAGCATTACTCCGAGTCTGAGCTTTACTTTGCAGGCTTTAACACGCGTGGAGACCACCCAGATCACCTTCGATCATCCTCGTCGGAGTTCGCCCTGGTCACAGCCATCGCCACGGAGATCCGACCGTCAGCAACTCCATCCGAGCTGACCATCCGACGCGGAAGGGTCCCACGATCCTTGTGGCGCCGTCCAACATTGTTGGGGAGCACAGCTTAGTAGTCAGTTTTCCTTGCTCATTTGATTTTCTGCTTCATTTGATATAATTTTAATAACTTTGATATGACATTCTTTTGTTTCTCTTTCTTGTGAGGGCCCGACGAGCGAGGGCGGCGTTCCTAGGAGTGCTGGTGCACCCGAGCAAAGCAGAGGCGGCTTATTTCTCCACCGAGCTGCATGAGAGTGTAGGAGAGCATGAGCAGAAGAATTGTTTAGATTTGAGTAGTTTAGACTCTTTCTTATTGTAATAATATAGGGACCAGGAACTTGAACTTTTGACACTTGACTTATCGGGGTCTGTTTTGCCGAGCACCGACGTACTTGGGGGACCTTACCGCGATTTTTCGTCGGTTTTGTTTCTACCGCATTTACTTCCTATCTGATTTCCAAGATTTTGGCCCCTAGACTTAGGATTTTGCTTGAATGTGACGTAATTAATTAAGGTCCAACCCTAATTATCTGACTGCACCTATAGATCGATTAATTGGACTTTAGCCAATGGCTTCTCAAATAAATCCATCTACAACTTATTGATCGATGGTGGAATTAGAATCAAAATCCACCCAAAATTCTGGCACCCACATTTTGAGCCTAGAGTCATATACTTCATTTGAATGATGATCCATAGAAAACTAGTTACCCAAGACCTACTGGGAAGTTTTAATATCACCCCAACGAATCGTTGTGATCTATGCAAAAAAGATGGTGAAAATTATTCTCACCTATTTAGTGAATGCGAAACTACAATTGCGATTCTTCAGAAAAGCGTCTGGTTCTTGAATTATAGAAATATCTTCAACCTTCTGTCAAGTAACTTTAATTTTGACTTGGCGGATGTAAATTGGAAGGTCTTGGCATATCAAGCTACCCTTTTGTGGCTTATTTGGAAAGCTCGTTGTGCAATCGTTTTTGAGGGAAAATTGTTACGGATGGACTCTCTGATATCCGAGGCTTCAAAAATTTGCGAGACCCATTATGAAATGGTACAAAATAGGCAGGATCTTCGATGGTAGTTTGTCCCCTTTTTTATATACCTATTCATATATCTATCATATCTTTTACTTCTTTGCTATCCAGAGACGATGGAGTTTGGTGAGACTTCCTTGGTTCGAAATAACGTTTTGCGGACTACTACACTCGGTTCCTTCAGGTGGATAGCACCAAATTCTCTCCCTCGCAAGATGTGACGTTGTCAGATACTTCTATCTTTTTGTTGGGATCCGAAATGCTCAAAGCTGCTGCTCCGGAGCCTGATCGTCAGACGGTGCTAGTGTGATTGATCGGATGTTATTTTGGGACTATCTTGATATTGCTTTGGCCAACCTTATTTTTGTGAGATGACTAACATCTTACACGGTGGTGTCGATCTTATTAATGTTCTGTAATACTCTTATGATCGGCCTATAATGACCTTTTTGTATTGAGAGAAAATCTCTGCTTTTCTAAGATGAATGAAATTTGACCTTTTTCAAAAAAAAGTGAGAATGGTACAATTCCAAGCAGGACAGTTGGACAATAATGCGGATGGTTTTGATGCATAATTCCACGGGATGCATTGGCCCATCCCACCTCACCCGTTCGTTCTCGAGCGGATACACATACAACATATATTTCCATCACAAGTGGTCCTGGTGGGCGAGGAGGAGAAAGGCCGGGATGGCGCAAGGCGGCCAAGACCAGGGCGGAACGGTGGGCGCCTGCCAGAAACAAAGAGGCCCACCGCCGGCACCGGCGCCGATGCGTTGCGCTCCTCTCCACATGCGCTGCCCTCTGCGTGTCCCCCCCATCTTGCCTGTGGACCTTCGGTTCGGATATCTTCCCTGGATAAGGCCCGCACGGATAGGAAAGGAATAATATGCATTCTTTTGATGCTATCACCCATTCTCATTCGTTGTTGCTGTATGCTGTGTGAATGGGGACGTTGGAGACTAGTACTTAGCTCTCTTGGTGCAGGGCGGGCCCCGCCTCCTCGCGTGTCATTAACTTGACTAAAACTCTCCTTCCAACCCTCCCAACTCTCCTCACAGTAATCGAGTAAGCTCTCTCATTCCTAAGGGTTCGTTTGGTTGCAGAGTTTGGTTGGGGTACGCCGGCGTACCCCTCCTTCCAACCCTCCCAACTCTTCTCATAGTTTACTATTCATAGGGGTCTTTCAACTCAACCCAACCCAGCAACCAAACAGACCCTTAGGGTACGTTCGGTTCGGGAATAAGAAGGAATAAGGATGGAGAATAAGGAGAATAAGAGTTCATTCTTTGTTCGGTTGGAGGATAGGAATAAGGAGAATAAGGTGAAATAAAGGTAGGTAAGGTGGGATAAAGATAGGAATAAGAGTGAAATAAGATGGAATAATGGGGAATAGTCGTATCCCTGGGAACCGTGTTGGGAGGAGAATTGACCCCTTATTTCAGGGTCTATTCTCCAACCAAACAGGACCTTAGAGTCCTCTAAAAATGTCTATATCAATGTATATTATATGGAGGAAAAAGATCCTACTCTATGCAGTAGGTAACATTATCTACTCCATGTTCATTTTTGGTTATTTGTATTTTTTGAAAAAATACTATATCACTTTAATATCTCATTCAAATTTTGTCAGAAATAGAGACTCGCATGCCCTACATGCAAAACATGTCGATTACAACCATTCTAACACCGTTATAATTACTTGCTCTAGATGGAGGTCATGGGTGTCTCTGTTTCCGGCGAAATTACAATGACATATTAGATAGATATAGTGATGAAAATCCACGAAAGTATTTTTCAAAAAAAATAAAAAAAATGTCAAAAAAATGAATATGGAATAGGTAAGGTTACCTACTCCATGGAGTTGGATCCCTTTCCTCTATTATATAGGCTCACGTATACAAAATGGGATCCACCTCTCCTAAAAACTTCAGTTCTTCTCAAGGACATCAGATTTCCGGGACAGCCCACGGGGGAAGAGATCTTCAGAGCCGACGGCGCACTTCTCAGTATGGCATCAGATTCTGCAATAGCTGCAAAAATCAGAGCATAACAAACAGATAGAAAATATATAGATGATAAAAAAGGCAATCATCCAGGTTCATGATGGAGATCGTTTAAATACAGAAGCAAGTTAATTCCTGAATGCACCCAACAAATTTGAGATCCTTCGTACATACCATCTTCAAGGTCGACCACCAAAGTTATTATTTATTGTCAAATGATTTTTATACTCAACATTAGCGAAGAGTGGGATTTCTATTGCTACATCACTGGGGATGGTTCATTATATGCTATCATTACTGCCAAATTTTAGCTACTCGTATTCCAATTACTATCTTTGAAAATGACTATATCATATTTGATAACAAAGGTAACATATTATGTTGATATACAAACCATCCCTAGTGAAATAGCAACGGATATGCATTCCTCACCAATTCTGACTTAAAAAAAATTATTTCACAATATAGAATATGTACTGTTGTATGTCAAACAAAGAACGATATATTTATAGATTCCAAAATGTGTATCCCTGAATATTCATATTGTTAATGTATGTCGTCATTACTATCGAAATATGTAATAATCATCATTGTTAGCAATGATTACAGCAAATTTTCATTGCAAAGAAAACATGTGTTCATTGATACATGATTCATCACATGCAGTATCATTTGTTGTTAGTACAAACATTGATTTTACAACCTATAATATTCGTCGTTATATATTTAATAACAAACAATACACTGTGCACTATTATAAATTTAGAGTAGAAATGGGTGTAATCTCTAGAAAATACGTATGTTTATTTTATTCTTTTTTCCTCTCCAAAATATTAAAAAATATCGAATAATTGATTGTCAACGAGGTCTTCTTAATTTATGGAAAAAGTGACGTGTGAACTCGGGTAATGGTAGGCTATGAGTTGCATTCATGGAAACCCAGTCAGGAATGATAATAAATAGGGTAAATTACAAAAAAAGTCATTAATCTTTACATCAACTCCTAAATTAGGGATTAATCTTTAGTTTGTAACAAATAGGGGATAAACTTTTAACTTAACGTTATAGTCCCCAACGTCGTCAATGGGCGGCTCAACCCAATCTGAGTCTACGTAGACTTCTCCTCCACGTTAGGTGATGTCGGCAGCGATGTGCTCACTCAGACGGCCAGCGACATCCTCCCCAACTTCCTCTTTGGGTGCGCCCAGGACGACTCCGATGCATTCTGGGGCATCTCGTCGGGGCTTGTGGGCCTCACCAACTCGCGTGACTCCGCGGCACGGCAGGTGTCACTGAGGTTCGACGGGCGTTCTCGTACTGCCTTCCCACGCTCCCCACGCTGACGGGACACCTCACATGCGGAGCCTTACGGCGTCGCCGTCCTTGCAGTATACATTTGTAACACTAAAGTTTAACCTAACGTTCTAGTCCTCAGGGGTATTTTCGTCAACTACAACCATAGGTTGAGCCGCCCATTAACGGCATTGGGGACTATAACGTTAAGTTAAACTTTGGTCCCCTATTTGTTACAAACTAAAGATTAGTCCCTAATTTGGGAATCGATGTAAAGATCGATCCCTTTTTTGTAATTTACCCTAATAAGTATAAGTAAGGAATGATAATAAATATGTTCGGTAGCATTTCATGTAGTTTGTGGCAAATTGCACATGCCATGAACATTAAAGATACCTTCCAATGATTGTTCATAAGGCACAACAAAAAAAACTTTTATAGAGAAATTGATGGGAGACCGGCAACAAGCTGTGTTGTCAATTCCTTTTAGATGACAAATTCAATTCTTCGAAACACAACATCCATAGACTTGAGAACGATAACATTGCTATGCATGATTTTTTGGACCCTCTTAAGGAACTCTACCTTTTCAGTTGCCAAGAACTCAAAGTTATCAAAATCGAAAGGGATGAAAACATGTTGATTGTCAATACAAGCCTTCTCATGTTTGGCAACTTTAGCTGATGCAGCTTTCTATGCAGCGCATCCCGCAATAAAAACACATTTTATCAGACCAACCAATGGAGAAACTCCAATCAAATTAACATATGCATGTTTGCCTTCAGCCCATCCAGAAATTAAAGCATCTATTGATCTGAATGTCGATCTTCCCTCTTGTGGATGAGTCAAAAAAATCCACAGGTGTTTCTTTGTTTGAAGAAAGTCCAGCCTACATCATAAAGGACATCATGTTTATATTTAAAACATAGGAGTTCATAAATTGCTCATTTCTTAGCCACGTGTTATTTGGATGTAATCTAAAAAAAGGGATATTTACACCCATAACCCTGAGTAATATGGTAATTACCCCGGAAACCCTATGTAATCACGAATTATACTGAGGACCCTGAATAATGCTCCGTTTTACACCCATAACCTTACCGTTAGTTTAGTTCTCTAACTCAACCATATGAGTAAGTTAATCTAACCAAACTCAGATCCAATGGCTATGATTAACTAAAATAAAAAAAGAAAAGGAATTTTTCTTGCGGACGGAAAGGGAGGCTTGCTAGCAGCTGCGACATGCTTGCACGAGAAGGGGGAGGGGCTTTGACGATTGGTGGATGCTGGGCTTGCAGGGAGGGCAGGTGGGTGGCGGAGGCGAAGGTTTGGGGTCTGCGACCTGGGCTTACAGGTGGATGTTGGGGGCAGGGGGTGGGGGACCTGAGCTTGCAGAGCGGGGGGAGGCGGAGGATGAAATCAGGGGTGACCTGGGCTTGTAGCAGGCTTGCACGGGGAGGGGGGGGGGGGGGGGTTCTTCGACGAGGTGACCTGGGCTTTTAGGTGTGTGTGTGTGTGGGGGGGGGGGGGGGCGACGGTGACATGCTTGCACGGAGGGGGCGAAAGCTTGTGGGTTGCGAGGCTTACAGGCGGAAGTTGGGGGCGGGGGGAGACATGGGTTTCCAGGCGACGGCTTGCACGCAGAGGTCGGAGGGTGGGGGCGGTAGGGGGCTTGCACAGAGGGGGGCTTCGGCAAGGCAGAGGTTGGTGGTGGTGGTGAGGTTGGGGGCAGGGGGGACATGGGTTTCAGGTGGCGGCTTGCACGCAGGAGGTCGGGGGGTGGGGGCGGTAGGGGGCTTGAACGGAGGGGGGGCTTCGACGAGGCAGAGGTTGGTGGTGGTGGTGAGGTTGGGGGCAGGGGACCTGGGGGCTGGGGGAGACATGGGTTTCAGGCGACGGCTTGCACGCAGAGGTCGGGTGGTGGGGGCGGTAGGGGGCTTGCACGCACTGAGGGGTGTTTCGGCGAGGCAGAGGTTGGGGGGCAGAGGTGGTCGGGGGGCTTGCAGGCGGAGGTTGGGATTGGGGGAAGACCTGGACATGCAGGCGGTGACTTGCAGGTGGAGGTTGGAGGGGAGGGATCTGTGCTTGCAGGTTTCGGGATGGAGGCGGTGGATCGGTGGTGGAGGATGTCCGGGGAGGAAGTGGTCGACGGGGGGGCAGGGGAGGGGGTGGTGGTCCACGGAGGACGGCGACAGGGGGAGGTTCTTCTCCGGCTAGAGAAAGGGGAGGTCGGTTGAATGCTTGAAGGAAGGAGATGGTCATTCTTAAATAATGTCAACTCAAAGGGTATAAAATTTAAAAAAATTGACGGATACCGTTATAGTTAACAGAAAATTTGATGGAAGTTAACACAGGGTTATAGGTGTAAGAGTTAAGCACTATTCAGGGTCCTCAGTATAATTCGTGTTTACAGAGGGTTTCTGGGGTAATTACCATATTACTCAGGGTTATGGGTGTAAATATCCCCTAAAAAAATGGCAAATTGACAATTATGGAAGCATAGATTGCTCATTTTTTTCCTGGATAACTATTGATTATGAACAGTCATCGTTATACTTTGAAAAGAGTATCTATGGGGTTGATTTGTGATAGAATTAGCTTGCTATCAGCAAAGTTGACCACATATACGATAGAGGAAACCTCTCAAAGAAAAGCTGATGCACATTTGGATTCTGGCAGTTTGTTCTGCTGTTGCTTCTTAGCATGCAGTTATCATAATGTTGTTAACAACGTTTCTGACCTATCTCATCATGTTTTTATACTATACCTGGATAAAATAAAATGATTGTTTATTAATTCATAGCTCCTATTTATCAGAACTACCTGACAGCTTTACAGAAAAAAAACTTGGGAAGTATCGTAGAAGATCAGGTATACAAAAACATGTGGTTGGCATGGAAAACAATGATCACCTTCAAATGTACGTAGCTATGGATCAAACTTCCCATAATCATAATACGATGGACATGTGCATGTGGCTGAAGAGCAACCGATAGGTTGATGGTGGTAAGTGAGAAGTAGACCTAATGGTGGGTTGGTCTTCATGATTTGCTTGCCTCAAGTTTGTGAAGATGGAATGGGAGGAGCGAAATATACTTATCAGGAACCTGTGTACATCGGTGTTGCTTTAGCTGCTCAGTGTCATCCCAGATCTGTAACTTGAATTTACATTGGACTTGTTTGATCCCTTGGATCTTATATTATCCTTTGTTCACAGTTTCGATGTTCGATTTTTTTTTAGATTCATGAAATTACAGCTCCACAACTTGAAATATCTCTTCTACTTCTGCACCACATGATTTTGGGCATCTATTGCATCAAGTCATGCTGGATATGTTCTACACAGATCCACCATTCATTTTTTTAGTTCTCTTTTTTTTGTATTTCACATCATTGACATTTTTTGCATTTTGTGCAGTGGTGCTATGGTAGATTTTTACATATGCAGAATGATTATCTACCGTCAATCGAGGGGCCTAGTTTAGATTATGGTTCATATGACTAGAGTAATGGACTGGAATAATTTGCTAGCATTTAGTCTTTCCCTCGAGATGGAGGTCAATGCAAGCATTTCACATTTCTTTTCACTTTTACTTTCATCCATAAACGGAGTGCAAACACTCCCTAACCTAAAATTGAAAAAACTAACGAGAGAAAAGAATCTAGTCATGTAAATGAGATGTAAAGAAAAGATTGTAAAAGCACATATTCTCAACAGGACTTTACTTGACAACACTGACCAAGTCTCAACTGATGAGACTTGTCTACACTAGTTAGTCTCCAAACATCCCATTTGCATTTGACTACACATGACTCCACAAATAAGAGTTGCTAGATAGAGGATTCTAAAGGTGTCCCGACGATTGACTGGTCATTCATACCCTCAAATGGGAAGAACTAACACATTAAATATAATACTCCTATCTAAGGAGTATGTTTTATGAGGTGATACATATGATTTGACTTTTGAGCTAAACTCGATTACAGACATATGGAACTTAGAGGATGTTGAATCTGAAATCATAACTCCTACGAAATTATAACCAATCATTAATCTAAAGGTATTGTCAAGCTCAATTTCATTTTTTTATTCATTAAACCCGGTATGGAATCTTAGTTCATTTCATCTTCATTCAACACTAGGGGGCGATGAATCTAGGTTCGTCTACCTAAAAAATAAATTTGAGAAAAATACCTTAACAAACACATTCATGCATGCATTAATAGACCATATATATAATTTCACATGTGTGAATGAGATTTATAAATTAACACCTAAAAACACTAAAAATATGCAAAAAAAACGTAAAAAAATAAATAAGGCTATATGCATCCATATGTCGTGCAAATTGGCTAAATAAATAAGATGAAATAGTTATGCAAAATCTAGTTTTGACCCTCACCCCAAAATCAAGGACGTAAACCTCGATCATTTCAATAAAAAGCAAGAAACTAAGGAAATAGGAAAAAGATGGCTATATTGTATATATTCAAAACAAAACGTATACACATATATACATAAACTTCAATTATTTATATCTATTTTTATATGACTCTCAATGACTTGATTGTTTGCATTAATTCAATAAAAATGTGTATAAAATATAAAAATATCACCTCATAGAGATGACAAATGAACCAGTTCACTTTGTCCAATATGCATGCATTTGAAATTTTATATCTAAGGCATATGAACTCCAAATTCAACAATGCTTACTTTGAAAGTTTGTCATTGAAAATGATCTATATCATTTCTTCCACTTTCCATGTATGTAAAAGAATTTCTGTAATTGTTGAAGCTTATAAGAAAAGGTCAAAATACCAATAAAGTCATAAACAAAAATAGTTAAAAAATTTACAAAGCTACTAGTGTATTCGATGAAATTGTAAAACCAACGAAAATATAGCAGACTATAAAATTGAACATTGTAACCATATCGGAAAATAAATACATCGTGTGACAAGTGATAGGAGAATAGTAAATAATTTATAGTAATTTATAGGGAGAATCCCAAACTTTCTATACGATATCAATGTGGTCTCAAACTTACAGATGTAAGGATCTTTATACAATAAATAATAGATGTTATTTTATGCAAAATAATGCTATTTACATGCATTTAACTCTTTCCTCGAGAAGTGGGGTATTCCTTATAAGTTCAAGTGCAATCATCTCAAGAAGAGGAGGTGGAGAGAAGAATGGATGATAGCCAGTCTAGCTACCTATCCTAGGAAGATTGACCAGTGTAGCCAAGTCATCCGATTGCAGGCTCACATACATTTTGACTTTGAATCTCAAGCTTGCTTATTGACTATATACATACTTCGATGGAAATTTGATTTTTCTTGGACTTTCGCCCATCTATTCTTTTTGGAGTTTTTGAATATGCATTTTTTAAATACTATATACATCAGCACTTACATATGGACTTTTTCCTCTTGAGCTTGTAGACTATCCCTCTTTTTAAGCATTATTGCAACCCACAACTTCTGTCATTAGACCTCTTCGCTACTGGATCGGGTTGGGGTAAAATGACCACAAATGTATGACTTGTGATGTTTCCATTAGCTTGTGTCTCATGCTGGCAAATCCTGCCTTATACCACTTTAATTGAATTGAGCAAAGTGCAAGGTGCAGGTGTGCAAGTTAGGTCATTATTGATAAGAGTCATGTATATGTTCTGAAATATTCTACTTAGGCAGCCAAGACAACAGTGAACTAAGTTTTGTGGTATCAAAGAATTAAGTCCAGCATGCCTGAAGTTCCTCAATTACAGTTCCCTTTAGGCTCCTACGATTAAGTGGATTAAGATCCAACCAAGATCTAATCTTCAGATCTTACTTAGACTTGTTCAATTACCAATCTTAGTCTAGAAAAATGCAAATGCTATGGATGAGTCAAGGGAAAAAATTTATCAAGTAGTTTTCTATTTTTTAACTTCTTATATCTTTTTTTAAAAAATGTAAATTTTATGCAGGTTTTTGAAAATATTTTTGCAAATATTTGTGAAAAATTTAATTTAGCAAATTTTCATAGATTTTTCAGAAACAAAAAGTTTTTGGCAAATAATTATGTGCATATATTTACACGGGAGTGCCTTTTATGTTGGGTTTCAAGAATTTACAGGTTTATACATACATGGTTTCTAAAGGATCTTTACTTATTTAAATCATGAATATGGTTCTCAAAATAATTTGAAAAGATTCTCATAAACATTTTAAAAACTTTGTTTTCAAGAAAATAATTTGGACAAACATTTACAAACTTTTAAAATCATCTTTACAAATACTCTCCAGATAATATTTGCAAATAATTTTTCAATCATTTTTCAAATCCGTTGCAAATTTATTTTCAAAATATTTTATTCAAAAAATAAAAGAGTTTTCATCAGAATTTTTACAAAGGTATGAAAACATTTTACAAAATATTTTCCAAACAGTTTTCAAAAGATTTTTCAAAGTGATTATCCAACCATTTTTCAACCATGGACTTTGGGTCAGGAATAATCAGGAAGAGGGGGTTTCTCGAGACCTCCACTATATCTTCGAAACTCAACAACATGAACTAGTACCTTTATAGTTGGGTCTTCAGCTCAAGTAGGAACATGCATGTGTGTTACTGTCATCAGGACGGCCTCATCAAAAAAGATTGCCCAAATTTGAGAGGTTCAGAGTTTAAACCATTCCCAATTAAAAGTGTAACTTCCATCCCGAGCAATGGAGTAACACGTAGGGGAATACATGGTAGAGGTCAGGGCTCACAAGGATCATCTCCTGCGTAGAAACCATCGCAAAGCATTATGGTATCTAGCTTGCCTATTCCTAATAGCAAGCTTAATGCAATCACTAAAGAACAATTCTTCAATTCAGGCATGGTCGTAAGAGGTACTGTTACTTTTGTCTTCCTCGCTCTACTTAGAGAAGCAGAGAGGAGAAGTAGGATAATGGAAAATCACTAGTCCACAGCGCTTTCCACCTCGCCCTCAGAAGAAGGAGCAGTAGCCTTCGCACGATGAATGAAGAGCGTCACAAACATCAGAGAAGCAACAAAGCCTAGAAGAGGGGGGAAAGGAGAAGCAAGGGGGGTGGTGTTGGCCTTGACCATCTAGAAAAGGTCGACTCGCTCGACATTTATCTTTATTGATTTTATATAATAAGAAATTGGAAAAACTATAGATGAATAGTTTTTAGAATTTCTAATTAGAACTATTTATATCAAACTGCAAATCTAGCAGCGAATATAGCTCCGCCCGAGTCTTTCGAGCGGTACGGCTCAGCGGACCAGAGCGGTAGGCATCGCTGCGTAGACGCCAGTTGTCTGTTCCCACGTCTGAGTTGTGGGATCGTGTGACTTCGATGTATTTTGTACTGTACCAATGTTCCGGTCCCATATCCCTAAGCAGCTGCTGGGTACCGAAAAGATTGAGCGAGTATCGAGAGGAGACGGGGAAGTAGCTTCTGACGTTAGTCGCCTGCCGTCCGGCCCGGAATAGGAAATGCAATACCTGATCCAGATCGAACTGAGAAGCGCTCCCAGAAGCGGAAGCTGAATCAGTTGCAGGCTATAATGTAGAATATGCGCGGGATGCGATCCTGGGGAGTTCACTGTTGGCGGAAGCCAATGTCCCGGGGTCCCGGGGACTCATTCTGACTGAAACGGTCCGGTTGCTGTCTTCATGCCTGTTGAGCTGGAATGCATGGTGCGACACGTAGGACGGAATGAGTGCAGGCATCTTTTTTCGATTATCCAAGGTATTTCTCTCCGTTCGTATCTCCTTCTCCCATTTTGGTCTCGATTAGTTCACAAGATTGAATGCGTCTTCTTTGGTTCGATTTCTCTATCCACGAGTTCCCCTTTTCCACTGCACGCGACATCAATGCCAAGGGGAAAGAATGCAACTAACCAATAAGCGAGGTAGATGCTGCCCACTAGAATGACCTGCTCAATGCTAGCGCTCACTCTCGCGGATGGGATAGGTGGGTCGGGTCCTAATTTCTCCAGCTAATCCATAAGTAGTGGTCAACCTGTAATCTCAAATCTCAGCGGACTTGTGTGGCCATTTTGTTGTGGAGGCGCGGGTGTCATCGGAAAACACTGACTTTGATATGAATGGGCTCAGTATTCACCCATCTTCTTGTCTTGATATGGCAGCACTGGTTTATTGATCGATATAGGACATACCACGTGCAGCTCGCGAAGTCCTTCTCCGGATTCTAGTTAGTCAGTTAGTCCTCGACTTCCGGGTTTAGGGGACTTTGCTCTTTACACTTCCTCGTTCTCGGGAGTCTCGGTCGGGGTCTTTCAATCTCTGCGTCTCCCTGGGCAGTGAGGTAGTCTCTTTTTCTTCTCTCTGATTCTGGGTCGTCAAAAGACACAGGACGGCAAAGACACACGGAATCCGAAAGGCGGTAGCAATTAGCTGAGAGAGATGATCAGGGCTTACCACATGCTTTTTTGCCCTTGGAGTAGGGGCAGGGCATCTGTGAATGAATCCTTTGGCTTTCCCGGAAGGTAGTACTAACTATATATCAGGGGCTCACTTTCCGCGTATGAAGCATATGGCGTCGAGGCCATTAACTAACTAAGTCGACTACTAGGTCAAATGCACCCTTCACTTTGACAGAGAGTGAGCCTGGTGATAGTGAGTACAAGCCTAGTAGCCCCTGCAAAAAGCTAAAGGGGCTAGAAGCAAGGAAGCGCGATGACCATCATCGGAAAGAGCTCTAAGAGAGAAAGACTGATGGACTTAGCCGTATAAGGTGAGCGCTAGGCCTCTTCTACTATATAAACTATCTAAATTAACTCTTTTGATTTTGTCTTCTAATTTAGAAATATATATTAGGATATTTATATATAGTAGCGAGTATTTTCTCTCAATTGTTGCTGTGGGTATTTGATTTAATATGAGAATATTGGTTCCAAGCATATAGCTCCGTAGAAGAGGAGGTCAGATAGTCTAGTATAGTGAAGCTAGGACCCGAAGCAGTGAGGCATAGGAGAGGGCCACCCACAGGCATCTGGTGGCGGGCTGGCATGGGGAGTTTTCTCATCCATGTTCCACATGACGTTCCAAATGCCCTCTTCGTGTGGATTTCTCCGGAGGCTGCAGTGGTCTAGTGCGAAATCCAAGACTTGGTCTGAGAAAGAAAGCTATCTCATGGTCAAGTTTCATGGCTTTTCAGTACATGCCTTGTTTGATTCTGGTGCTTCACATTCATTTATTATCGACTGTTAGTATCCAATCTGGGTAAGATACCAGTAGAAGTATAACAATCCTATTTGATCAAGGGACCATGGGTATAATTATTTATAATCCAAGAAATCTTAGATAATTGTGCAGTATTGATAGCAGGACATCAACTATCTATTTCCCTACTACTTATTGAAATGGATGACTTTGATCTCATCCTGAGGATGGACTGGCTAGAAAGACATTATGCATGCCTTGATTGTTTCCAGAAGATAGTAATTTTTCACATTCCTTACTCAATAGAGTTCTAGTTTATTGGAAAGACATCCAATGACGATGTCAATTACATCTCTACTCTGAAGGCACAAGAGTTGTTAGAGCAAGGGTTCCAAGGTTATTTAACTTATGTATCTGCTATTTCAGGGTTAGACAGAATGATAGAAGATGTACCTATAGTGTGCGAGTTTCCCGGTGTATTTCCAGATGAACTACTTGGATTACCACTTGAGCAAGAGATTGAATTTGAAGTATCACTCACAACAGATACCCATCCTATCTCTATCCATCCATATAGGATAGCACCGGCTGAGCTACGGGAGTTAAACGTACAACTACAAGAACTGTTAGAAAAAAGGCTTCATTCATTCTAGTACTTCACCATGGGGTGCACCTGTCTTGTTTATAAGGAAAAAGGATGGGTCAATGGGGTTGTGCATTGACTATAGACAACTAAACAAGAAGACGGTAAATAACAAGTATACTCTACCAAGAATAGATGATCTCTTTGACTAGTTGTAGAATTCAACTATATATTCCAATATTGACTTAAGATCTAGATACCATCAGTTGAAGATTAAATATGTGTATATCCCTAAGACAATCCTTCAAACTAGATATGGACATTATGAATTTTTAGTTATGCCTTTTCGACTGGCAAATGCCCTAGCAGCCTTCATGATATCATGAATAGAGTATTCAGGGAGTTTCTAGATCATTTTTTAGTAGTATTTATTGATGACATACTTATTTACTACAAGGATAAGTATCGGCATGAACACCATCTCCGGCAAGCACTTGAAACACTAAGGAAGAACAAACAATATGCTAAATATAGCAAATGTGACTTCTAGCTATCTGAAGTATCTTCCTCATACTATGTTATTTCTGTGGAAGGTATATCAGATGATCCTACAAGGTTTAGTGCGGTGATGAGTTGGGAACGTCTGAAGGATGTCACTGAAATACGATCTTTTCTGGGTATAGCTGGGTATTATAGAAGATTTGTGAAGGACTTTTCACGAATAGCATTGCCAATGACTAGGCTAACTCAGAAGGAAGTTCCATTCATATGGTCTGATGCATGCGAAACTAGTTTTCAGACACTGAAAGAATGCCTAATATATGCACCTATCCTTACTCTACCTTTTAGGACTGAAGGGTTTATAGTGTACACTGACACATCTAAAGGACTTGAGGCAGTTCTTATGCAACATGGTAAGATATTTGCTTATGCATCACGACAGCTCAAGACACATGAGAGGAACTATCCGACACAAGACCTTGAATTAGTTGCCTTAGTCTTCTCTTTAAAGATATGGACACTGCCTTTATGGTATTACTTTTGAAATCTTCACCGATCATAAAAGTTTGAAATATTTGTTTGATCATAAAGAGATCAATATGATATAGAGACGGTGGCAAGAGTTGTTGAAGGACTATGATTGCACTATCTCCTACCACTCTAGTAAGGGGAATGTCATAACAGATGCCCTTAGCAAAAGAACTTATTCATCAAGGTTGGTGAGTGTTATCCACTTCTGGGATTTACTATCATCATTGAGTGAATGGAATCCATTTGATAGTAGTGTTGATACTATAACTATTCCTCGCCGATACAAATTAGAGATCTGATATAGAATAAAGAAAAGTCGGGAGGATGATCAGGTCCTTAAAGACTTGAGACAACAATTTGAGAAGAATGAGATAGAGGGATTCTATATACAAGATGGGTTACTATATAACCATCGCAGAGTTTGTATATCAAAAAAACCAAATCGAGGAAAGATGTATTACGCTCATAGATCTAGATTATTTATTCATCCACAAATTATGAAGATGTATAAGGATCTTCGTTCACACTTTTCATGGTTGGGAATGAAGAAGGATGTTGATGAGTTTGTGAATTCATGTTTCACTTGCCAACAGGTAAAGGCATCACACCAAAAGCCATTAGGATTGTTGCAACATCTCCCTCCACCTGAATGGAAATGGGAAAGAATTTCCATGGACTTCGTTACTTGCTTACCTCAGACGACTGGTGGTAAAGATAGTACATGAGTTATAATAGATCGTCTGACTAAGGTAGCATACTTTATTCCAATAAGCTTGTCCTCTACTCCAAACCAGCTTGGTGAGTTATATATTGTACATATGATCCATCTCCATGGTATCCCAAAGGAGATAGTTTCCGATCGAGATTCACGATTCACCTCACACTATTGGGAGAAATTCATGAAAGCCTTATGCATACAGCTATACTTGAGCACAACATATCATCCACACAAAAAATAGATGGTCAATCATAATGTACAATTCAGAATTTAGAGGATATGCTACGAGCATGTACCTTAAAATGGAAAGGATCGTGTATTAAACACTTGTCTCGTGCAGAATTCACATAAAACAATAGTTACCATGCAAGTATTGGCATGGCACCATTTGAAGCACTATATGTACATAGGTGTACTACTCCTCTGTCTTAGCAAGAGGATGGGATAAAGAACCTTTACGATTCAGATAGACTCCAGGAGACACGGGAAGCTGTAGAGCTTGCTCAAAAAAGACTAATAACTGCTCAGAGTCGCTAGAAAATCTATAGTAACACCAAACGAAGAGACCTTGATTTTGAGGTAGGTGACTTTGTATTCCTCAAAGTATCACCTATGAAGGGAGTTAAGAGGTTTGTCTTGCGTTGGAAGTTAGCACCCATGTTCGTTGGTCCATTTGAAATTATTCAACAGATTGGAAAAGTTGCATATAAACTTGCACTTCCTCCAAATCTTTTGGCAATACATGATGTTTTTCATGTATCAAATCTAAGAAAGCATATTAAGGATCCTGAGCATAAGATAAACTATGATGATATGCATGTTGAGCCAGACTTGACATACATTGAAATACTTGTGCAAATACTAGATAAGGATATCAAAAAGTTAAAGAATAAAGAGGTACCTCTAATTAAAGTATTGTAGCAAAACCAGGAATTTGAAGAAGCCACATGGGAACCTGAGGTAGATATGAGAGAAAAATACCCCTATTTGTTTGAATGATAGCACTATGTATTGTGTATATCTTCATTATAAATGAAATGACCTTAATTCTCTTCAAGGTTGTTATGGTTTCAATCCTATTTAAGGTTGTTATGCATGCATTTCAAGTCTCGAGGATGAGACTTTCTTTAACCTTGTTATAATTGTAAAGCTTTGAACTTGATCTATCACAGATTCTATATCATAAGATCTCTCATCAAGAGGAAACTAATGGAATTTATTTCGTATGAATCGGACTTCGTTTGGATTTGTTATGATTTTTGGAAGAAAGATAGGTATGGAGACTTAAGGTTTCATTAACCCTAAATGACTGTCATTAAGACTAATTAAACATGATTAAAGAAAGTAATGATGGATTGATGTTAATGACGATTAATAAATACTAACCAATGGTTAGCAAAAGTTAAGCATAAGTCATGAAAGTTAAATCATAATTAGTAAAAGTTAATCACAATTAGCGCTGGTTAAGCACCATTAGCGAATCTAAAATCGTCTAGATAATTCTAACTTAAGCCCAAAGTTATGGATAAGCTTTAGTCAAAACCATGGGCCGCTAATCGTGGTTAAGGGTTAAACCATGATTTACTAACGATTTTCTGAAGCTTATAAATAGCCCCCCCTCCCTTCATTCTCTACGATTTCCACTACCATGACTATCCCAAGGGTTCGGGTCGAGAGGTCAAGAGGAGGAGTGGGAGGTAGAAAAGGAGCGCTAGCAAAGCACTGCCGGGAGAACGAAGAGGAGGAAGGTAAGATCCTCTCCTAGTTGGCCTCGTAAGTAAGCTCTAACTTGAGCTAGATTTTCGATTTATCTTCTTATTCCAGCTTAGTTTTAATTCATCTTCCTTTTCAATTCATTTTCTATTGTGGTTCAAGGAGAAATATGTGTAACACCCTACTTAGGTGCGGGCGACTATGCACCTCAATAAACCATGTGATTCGTCACCTTAACTCATCTAAGATGGGTGGTGTCTACAGATTCTCCATCTCTTATAGTTCTATTGAATTCTTTCTATTTTGCTTTTATACTTGTTTTGAGGGAGAAATCTGGGCAACATTGTACTTAGGTATGAGCGGCTATACACGTCAATGAACATTGTAATTCATCACACCTTCACTCGTCTAAGATGCATAGTCTCTACCTATTGTCCATCCCTTGTAATTATGTTCATTTTGTTTCGTTGTTGCTAATAATCTCAATGATTTTATAGAGGAAACTCTTTCAGTTTTTATTTTGAAAAATGTCCCGATATAAGGGGAAACTCTGCCGAAATGTTCCTAGAAATATGTCCCAATATAAGGGGAACTACCAAAACTTTAAGAGAAAAATATGTTCTTCACATTCTTCATGTTCTTTGTGTGTTCTTCATGTTCTTCATGTTCTTCGTTTGCTCTTCGAGTTCTTGGCAAGTTCTTAGCGTTTTTGACACAAAAATGAAATCCGATTTTTTCAGGAGCCATAAGTCCTCCCTTCTAAAAAAAGAATCACGATAAAGCACTACATACGTGGAAGAGAGCTCGATTAGGTAACGAAATTCTTACTTTTGTTGTTGGGTTTTCATACAGTATCATTTAAACTTCTGATTTTATGTTCTTCGAAAAACCCTAATTTGGCTATTTTTGGAAAATATGAAAAGTTGCTTTGAAATCCCCACTAAAATAATGTCTAAGCATTGAATAGATGCAGTGGTTAGAAATTTAGGGTTTGGGAGTTAAAATATACATAAATATAGGTATATATACATATGAATTAATATATATGTGAGGCAATACTCAACATTGATGATTATGCAAATCGAAGACTTTATGAAAGAATTACATCATAGGAATTGATGTATATAGATTTGGATCCTGAAAATGATCGTGTTTTATGTTAAGAATGACTGGGAGTAGAACTACAGGTCGGACATGCAACATGTAGGTTTGTCAGAAGGAACCCGTATTGGCATTTCCCTACCTAGGTTGTACACAGTTGCCCTGTTATGATAAGTACACATGAAATGAATGATTTGCAACACGTGGTATCAGGTGTCAATATATTCAGGTTGAACGGTGGAAAGGTCATACCATGTGGAGGCACGAGTGATTCAATAGTGTTTGGGTCACGATAACATGTATTTAAAGCCGCTAATATACCTGATTAAAGATTAACCAGAGGTTTTTAAGCAACCGCATCCTCGAGGATGGTGTGCTCCTTTGTTTGCCAAGTTAAGGGTTTGATATCCTGAATAATAAAATAAAATGAAATTTTCAAGGTAGTATTGGAGGATTGGTTGAGGCGACATACAACAGCATAAGCTTACCATATCAACGAAATCTCCAATCTCAAAGTGTCTGCAACTTCGGAGTCCACATAGTGATGGGGTAATTCTGTATGCTAATCCCTGACGTGGAATAGAAGGAATAGAACTTAAAGTAATGAGAAGAAATAAACTTTTGGTGATAACAATTTTTGAAAAATTACACCATTTGTTTTCTTTTCTCTTCTTCGTTACTTATCATTTGCAAATTGTTATCCTATGATTTATGGAAAACCTAACAGGTATCGGTGAGCCATCGCAAGGACTTTAGTAATACAGCCAGCTAATACTATAGCCATCTTGCCAACCACAGTATTTTTATTCTATAAGCTAGTTGGTAATCTTTTTGTGTATTTACTTCCAGATGATATACATGTAAATGGTTATAGCGGGACAATGTATCATGTAAGCTTTATTTTGTGAATGGAAAAGAATTAAATACTTCTTTATGAGTATTTAATTGCAATCTGTTTCTGAATGTTAGTTGTGATTGTTGAATAAATTATTGCTGAGTAATTAGATTATCTATATTATTGAAAATATGAAGTACGAGTTATGACTAAAGTATAAAAAAGACTAAAGAATGAAAAGTCTATGTATATATAATGGCTAAAGTATATACGAGTTATGGATAAAGTATATACAATGGCTAAAGTATATACAATGACCCCCATACTTAGCTTGAGCGTTGTCCTCATATTTCAGAGAGGAAAAGGAAGACATAACCCGTATTAAGTATAGAAAAGTGTATACTACAATGACTAAAGAATGAATGAATGAGAAGTTGACCTTCCTTCATATACTTAGGATGAAATAATCCTAGATTTCTAAGTATAACAAGTTGTACACAAAGCAAGGAATCAAGGGAGAATGTACGAAATCATCTGCTCGATATGTCGCCCCTATACTTAAGGTAAAATATCCCTAAGTATAGACAGAATAACAAGAGTTGAGGGGACAGGTGAGGGATCAAGAAATAAATAACTCGAGGTGATCACCAACCCTATACTTAGGACAAAGTACGCCTTAAGTATAATAGTGATGAAGGGGGTGAACACCTTTTCGGAAGAAATAGAAAAAATGAAAACAAAAAGAAGAAAAGAAGGAAATAAAATCTTTTGGTGATTTTTCAGATTTTGTGTTTGATCCTTCAGTCTCTGAGAAATCATCTTGAAATGCAACTTTGATCGAATCAGCAACATACAAGAAAGTGTTGTGCTCAAGATAAGACTTCAGCAACTGTTTATTGACTACAAAGGGTTGTGCATCATATGACAATTCTGATATGAGAGACCCTCGTTCTCTCACACAGTCTTCATGATGAATGGTCCAGTCCAATTGCTCGTCAGCTTGCCTGGAAAAATCTTTAACTTCACATCAAATAACGAAACTTTCTTTTCAGGTTTGAAAGTCTCCATTCGAACGTGTTTGTCATGTTATTTCTTGACTTCCTCTTTGTACTTCATGTTGTTATTGTATGTATAGTCTCAAAATACAAGCAATTAGTTCATATCAACTTTTTTGTTCTTTCCTCCTTGATTGGAATAAAGGTTGCACATGTTCAATTCCCACAAGTATTTGTGAATTAATTCCAAGGAAATGTGGCAAGGCTTTCCATAGACAAGGCAATAAGGAGACATGTTGAGTGGAGACTTGTATGTTGTGCAATAAGAATAAAGAATTGAGTCTAGTAATTGAGACCAATTCTTGCGATCCGGATGTACAAGATTCTACAGTATTGTCTTAATCTCCTTGTTAGACATTCAGCAAAGCCATAGGGGGGTGGGTTGTACAATGCAGCAACACGATGTTCAATTCCATATTCTATGGTCAACTTTTTAACCTCCTTGTTGATAAAGTGGCTACCTCATTAGAAATGAGAATTTTAGGGATTCCTGACCACGATATGATGTTATCTTTCATGAGTTGACAAATCGATCGACCGTCAACGATTCGGGCAGGGTTTGCCTCCAACCATATACTGACAAAGTCGATGGCAAGTAGGATGTACTCAAAACCCTGTTTGTTATGAAATGGCACCATGAAGTCAATGCCCCATTCATAGAATACTTCATATGTGTGTCTGTGTGTGTGTGTACTTCAGAGGCATTATATCGTGCATGTTGATGTTCTCAACCATCCTTGACAGTCAGTACACTTCTTTACATAATCATCTGCATCCTTGAATAAAGTTGGCCACCAAAGGCCACATTAAAGAACTTTTGTCGTCATTCTCTTTCCAGAATGATGTCCACCAGCTTTGAGCTTGTGACAGTGGTTTAGAAAAACCATAGTCCCCTCTTGAGGTATACACCTCCTCCAGATGTAGTTTGCATCCTCTCGGAATAGATGTTTTTCTTACCATTGGTAAAAATGAATGTCAACCAAGAATTTGTCTCGTTTGATCTTTAGCCAGTCTTATGGAGTCTTCATGAAGATGAGATAACTCACAATGTCGGCATACCAGGAGAGAGAGAGGTATAGACAAGATTGCCTCATCTGGGAAGGTTTCTGTGATAGGAATTGAGTTTTGTTTAAGAGGCTCTGCATTTACGATTCCGAAAAAATGGTCTGCCACCACATTTTTGACACCTGATTTGTCGTGAATTTTCAAGTCAAATTCTTGGAGTAAAGAATACAATGAATAATACGAGGCTTTGCGTCTTTCTTGCTCTGAAGGTATTTGATGGCAGAATGGTCATTGTAAATAATCAGCCTTGATATGAGGAGATGTGGTTTGAACTTCTCTAGGGCAAACACTACGACTAGTAACTCCTTTGTAACTATGTAATTTTTTTGAGCTTCATCCAGTGTTCGACTAGTGTAATGAATATCAAATGAAATCCCTTCTCATCTTTATCCTAGAATAACACCACTTACGAAATCGAAAGCATCCGTTATGATCTCATAGAGTAGAGACCACTCAGATGGCTACAGGACAGGAGCATGTGTGATCAGGTCTTTCAACTGATTTAAGGACTGGAGAACACGACCATCCATAATGAAATAAGTCTCCTTGCCTAACAATTCTATCAACGATCGGGTGAGCTTGCTGAAGTCTTTAATAAACCTTCGATAGAAACTGACATGTCCCAAAAATGGCCGGGTCTGTTTTAGATTGGTTGGTGGCTCAAGTTTATAATTTACTTCCACCTTGGTTGGGTCCACTTCCATGCCACATTTAGGTACAACGTGGCTCAATATGATCCCTTCAGTCACCATGAAATTGCCATTCTCCCATGAGAGCACGAGGTTCACTTCACAATACCTCTTTAGAACTTGGTCTATATAATCAAGACATTGATCAAATGAAACCTCGTAGACTAATAAATAGTCCATGAAAACCTCAAGGAAACTGCCCACCATGTCTGCAAAAACATCCAACATACATAACAGAAATGTAGTGGGGACACTACATGGCCTGAATGACATCCATCGAAAGGTGTACGTCCCAAATGGATAGATGAGCATGGTCTTCTCATGGTATTCAAACACGATTGCTACTTGATTATATCCAAAGTAACTATATAAGAAGCAGAAGTATTCCTTCGTAGCTAGTCTCTCAAGAATATGGTCAAAGAAGGGTAATGGAAAATAGACCTTCTTTGTGGTGAGGTTAAGACGTCTGTAATCTACAAGGACTCGCCAAGATGTTGGTACTCTGGTCAAAATCTACCCTCCTTTATCATTGGTTATTATGGTGATCCCATACTTCTTTGGCACTACGTGCATGGGACTCACCCACTTGGTCAGAGATGGGATATATGAATCCCGCATCACACCATTTCTGAACTTCTTTTATCACAACACCCGAGCTTCAAATTCAAGCGACGCCAGAATTCACAAGAAGGCTTGTTGTATTCTTCCAAGTAAATGTGATGCGAGCACAGTGATGGATTGATCCCATGGAGATTCGATATCTTCCAGCCTATCGCCTTGCAGTCTCGTTCAAGAACCTCCATCAGACGAGATTCTTGGTCTTCAGTCAAATGAGCATTGATGATGATAGGGGAAAATGTTAGGTTCACCAGCAAGGAAGGCATACTTCATATTTGAGGGTAATGGTTTGAGCTCTTGTGGTGTGGAAGCAAATTCGGTGGTGACTTCAGTGACAACTGCAGGAGCTAGTTCTTTCAATTGTTGTATATCCATCTCTTGCAACTCAGCCTCATCATTTAGTATATCACACAAGTCTGCAATGAAATCTTCATGCTCAAATGAGAGGGATTGTTCAACTTCTTCTGACGACAAATCAGCAAAAATCTCATCTTCAAAGACTTTGGTTAGCTGGATTGTGCTTTCTTGTCCTTCTCTGGGGAGAGGAATTCCATAATTTCTCTATCACCCAGATTTGTGTCTCTGGTCTCTACTAAAAAATCACAGTCCTCAAAACATTGAGATTCAAGCACTCTCATCTCAAACACATCTTCTGTAGGCTATGGCTCAAGAACCGTCTCTATTTGTATTCTTATCTGTGCTGGAACAAAATGTGATTTCTCTAGTACCATAGTCAACTACTGCCCTAGCCGTTCAAAGGAACGATCGGCCTAGGATGATCGAGGTATGGAGCAGAGGAGCGGAGGTGTCTATATCTAGGATAATGAAATCCACAGGGAATGTTGAACTCGTTGGCAAGGGCCTTCACCTTATCGTTGATAAAAAGAGTCCCCCCATCAGAAGTCGAAACTCTAGGAACCCTAAACTGTATATGATATTCTTCCCCAAAAATCTATAAACAATCCTTGCATCAACAACTTGGGTAGGGATGGCCTCAATCTAACGACTTACATAATCTACATCCAACAAAATATACTCAAATCCCTTATTCTTAGGAAATGGGCCCATAAAATCGATGCCCCACACGTTAAAAACTTCACATAAGTGAATGGGTTGCATCGCCATCATGTCTCTATGACCACAACTACCCATCATCTGACAATTAGTACTTATTCTCGAATTCATCTTATTCCTTGAAGAATGTTGGCCACCAAAGGTTGAATTGGAGAACCTTTTGTGTTGTATGTCTCTCGGAGTGATGTCCTTCTGCCTAAAGCTTGTGGCAATAGGTGAGGATGCTATGGTGATCCTTCTGAGCAATACACATATGCTAGACACTATCCCTTCCTTTGTGGTAAAGGGTGGGATCCTCCCAATGGTACGACTAGGCTTTCGCTAGGAAAGTCTTAAGTTGTTGTCTGGTCCAAACTTGTAGAACTTTATTGGCAACAAGATAGTTCACAATGTCAGCATGCCAAAGGAGAGTGGTGATAGCAAGAGTCGCCTCATATGGGAAAGTCTCAGTAATAGGTGGGGTTGTCTTTGAATTCTCAAGATGCTTTAATCATGGGAGGTAATCCTCCACCACATTCTTGACTCCAGGTTGATCCTTAATCTCAATATCAAAATCCTAGAGTAGAAGGATCTATCTACTCAATCGTTTCGTGGCATCCTTCTTATCCATTAAGTATTGGATGGCAGTGTGATCAATGTATATCGTCACTCTAGATCTAAGAATGTAAGATCTGAACTTATCCAAAGCAAAGACTACCGCTAGCATCTCCTTCTCTGTAATAGTATAATTTTGTTGGGAGGCATCCAAAGTATAGCTAGTGTAGTGAATGACAAAATGTAATCCATCCCTCCTCTATCCTAGCATATCCCCTATGGCAAAATCAAAAGCGTCCGTCAAAATCTTGAATGGGAGAGACCAATCAAGTGGCTAAAGGACCGAAGCTTGCACGACCAAATTTTTCAGTCACAAATGATGAAAGACACTTATCATCTATAAAGAACTCGGTGTCTTTCATGAGAAGATCAGTAAGCGGCTAGGCAATACGACTGCAGACTTGAATTAACCATCGTTAGAAACCGACATGCCCCAGAAAAGATCGCAATTACCTTTGATTGGATGATGGAGTGAGCTTGTTGATGATATCCTCCTTGGTCGGATTGACCTCCATGCCCTTGTTGGAGATGATATGACCAAGGATCATCTCTTGAGTCATCATAAAATGACTCTTCTCCCTAGATAGAACAAGGTTGACCTCAATGCATTGTTGAAGCACACTGTTTAGGCAAGAAAGACAAGCATCAAACCCTTTACCATAGATCGAAAAATCATCCATGAAGACCTCTAAACATTCACCAACATGTTCGAAAAGATGGAAATCATGCACATTTGGAATGTAGGTGGGGTATTACATAATCCAAAGGGCATCCATCTGAAAGAATATGTCCTAAACAGACATTTGAATGTCATCTTATCCTGATCTTCGGGAGCAATGGTCACCTGATTATACCCTGAGTACCTATCAAGAAAGAAGTTTCCCAGCTAATCTCTTAATAATCTGATCAATTAATGGTAGTGGGAAGCGATCCTTCTTGGTGGATTGATTCAATCGTCAGTAGTCCACGCAGACCCTCTAAGAAGTGGGTGGGTAGCAATATCATCTCTGACCTCATTCACAACTATAGTGATATTGGTTTTCTTGGATACCACGTAATGTACTAACCCACTTGGAATTGGAGATGGGGTAGATAAAATTGACACTCCACCACTTAGACATTTCCTTCATGACCACTTCTCGAAAATTCAGGTTCATACTACACTAGAACTCGCACGAAGGCTTAGCACCATCCTCGAGATAGATGTGGTAGGAGCACCGAGATGGACGTATCCCCTGGAGATCTACTATTGACCAACTGATTTAACGGAGATTCGGGCGGTCTTAAGTTCCACACAAGGCGGGAACTCAATCGAAGTGTCGACCACGCAAAATCCCAACTAAAATCAAAAATTAACCCACACTCAAACAATCAAGCAATGACAAGCAGATGTGAAGTTAAAATTTATTTTTAACTCAACATAAATGATGTATAGAAAGCAAGTACGTAGAGAGTTCGAACACAGGGAGCAAGACAAGGTAGATCAAAAAGTGTGTGTGTGTGTGTGTGTGTGTGTGTGTGTGTGTGTGTGTGTGTGAATGTGATTGTCTACACTATGCAAAGCAAAGGTTTTTGTGGGTTTTAATTTTATATTTTTTTCTATTCTTTTTAATTTTTTTTAAATTTTGTATTTTGGTTTTCTTTTTACTGATTTTATATTTTCTTTTTATGTTTTATATTTTTTTATATTTTTTTATCAATATAGGATTATATATATACAATACAAGATAAGATGGGGTAAGGTATTTATAAAAATAGTAAAAAATGCTCAAAAATTCAGAAATAAAATCTTTTTGGCTTTTTTATAGTTTTCTACTATTTTTGTGATTTTTGGGAGTTTTTCGAAATGTTTTTAGTATTTTTAAATATCAAAATAAGGGAAAACAATGGACTAGGTTGGTGGCCGAAATCAAAATGAGGATGAAAAACACTAAACCGTATCAAAAAATTCCTCAAATCAATTTTAAAATATAGACAATAAAATAAGGAAGACAAATAACTGAGTTTATATTTTTCTGAATTTTCTATGATTTTTTAGATTTTTATGAAGATTTTTAGGGTTTTCTCATTTTTAAGGTTTTTTCTTTTGAAGTTTTTAGTGATTTTTAGACTGACAATAATAGATGATGAAACAAGCAAAATATAATTTTTTTTGGAATTTTTCAAAACGTTTTTATAATTTTTATGGATTTTTTAATGCAAACAGTATAAAAAATGCATGTTTTTTATTTTTAATAAATAATAAAATGCGACAAAAATGAAATATAAAATATGGCGTACACATGTAAGTTAACAGGAGCTTAGTGTGATTTTTGTGGAATTTTTCAAGTTAAAATGATGCCTTAAATAAATATAGCAAGCACACAAAAATTCACAGTCTGGCAGGGATATATATGCAAATAAACAAACATCCAGGGCATACATGCAATTTTTCCAACAAATATTGTATTGAATGTTCGAATTTATGGATCAATTACAAATTCTCAGACCCGCATGGGTATCGGTACAAAATGCCCACCAAGGCGCGTGACTTGCACGCGCATGGGAAGGACTGATTTGTGATTTACAAAAACCGGGGGTTAATATGCAAATATTCCAAAAGTTTTACACTACACTTCAAAATTCAGGTACTGAAACGAAATCCACAAAAGTTTGGGGACCTCTCTGCAAAAAGCCCACAGCTCACGTGAACAGTTCAGGTGAGGTGACGTGGCAGAGGACATAAGCGTAATATTGGGAAACTCAGGGGCCTAATTATAAAATTTACAAAAAATTTAAACTACTAGTTAAAGTTTCAGGACTATAAGAAAATTACAAAAAGGCTGGGGATATACTTGCAAAATTCCCACGCGAAGGAGATCTGACGGCGGAGGCTCTTCACTTGAACACGTGGCGTAATCTCCACGCTCGATACCGCTTCGGCCGAGACGGCTAGGATTAGATCCTAGCGTGAAGATCTGACGGTGGGGACTGGGCACGATCCAACGGCTGTTGTGCGAACTGGAGCTCCTCCTCGATCCGACGGCTGCGAAGGCTGGAGCAAGAACCGCGGAGGAACTCCGGCGAGCCGAGGTTCTTCGAGGTGCTGCTCCTCCTCTGGTGGACTTCGTGGCTTCAAAATGAGGCTGGAGGTTCCAGGAGGTCTAGGCTATCTCCCGAGAGCTTCAAAATGCCTCGGCGGTGGCTGAGGCTCACTGTGGAGGGCGGCGAAGCTATGGAGCTCAGCTGGGCTCCGGCGAGGGTCCGAAATGCTCCCAGGCGCACGTCAAAGGACGTTGACCTGCAAAATAGAGTGAGAGGGTCTAGGGCAAGTTGCCTGGACCCCGCGGTGGCGAAGAGGCGGCGTGAAACGATGAGGCGGCGCTCGGCCGGAGGTGCGCTCCGGCGAGGGGGTCTGATGCAATGATTCGATCGATGAACATGCTAATTTTTTTAGGGTTTTCGATCCTAAGGCTATGGTGAATGAAACACAATAAAAATCAGAGAGGAAAGGGGCTGCCTCAACAGTCAATGACCGGGGGGAGGGTACCTCGACCGCCGGAGTTGGGGGAGGTGGTGGAGATGCCTCCGACTTCCTTCGCCTTGGCCGAATGCACGGTGCTGGAGCTGTCACCTCCAGGTATGCGTGGAGCACGAAAGGAACGAGGAAGGGTGGATCAAAGGGACTCGAATTCAAATCGAAAGGCGTGGGTTCCATATATGTGGTTTGACCAGATGACCAAGGCGCTCCAAAGATTGATGAATATCTTGCGAATCTTGGGTCCAAAGCCCAAAGTTTCACTTGGGCGGGCATCCTCGATCATGGAGGATGAAAAGTCAAGAAGGGCGCGACACAAAATAATGCAAGGAGAGGCCTAGAAAATCGACAAAAAGGGGTCGAAACCAAGGTTCTGACAGGCTGCCAGGGCTAGGACAGCCAGTTGACCAAGGTCAACTTTGATTGTCCCCTGATTGGTCCACGTGGACCAATCAGGAAAAATCCCTGGAAAAAGAATTATTAAATCGATAAAAAATAGAAAAAGTTGAATTAAATTGAGGTTATTAAATAAAAAATACTAATTATTTTATGTAGTATTTTATTCTGATTTTTAATTATTTTTACGAGGTTTATTTTTACAAGTTACCTATTATCCCCTTTATAGGCATGATATCTATATACTTTATCCCTTTTATTTTTATTTTTTGTATTTGATTTTATTAATTGTATTTATTATTTTATATATTTGTAAAATACTCTTATATACATAAATATATTTTTATTTTAATTTTCTGATGTGTTTTTTATATTTAATAAAATATAAGTAGAATTTATATAGGTATAAGTATAGGTTCTATACCTATGTATTGTATTAAGCATTTTTATTTTGTATTTTCTTTAGGTTTTTATTCTGATTTTAATATACAAATAAATTATAAATAATATTTACAAAATTATAAAAATATAAGAATGCAAAAATAATGAATAAATAATTCGAATGTTTTAATCTGTACAAGTATACTACAAGGGTCCAAAACTCAACTTTCAAACTGTAGCTCCGAAAAATATAAAACCACCTCCATTAAATAGATTATTTTATACTATATACAATTAAAGATGAGTTTGGTACATTTCGAGTTTTTATTTGCAAGATACAGGTCTGGGAAGTTAGAGTTCTGGAATCTTATTCAGACCATAACTTTTTATCTGTATATTATTTTTCAGTGAAATCAATTTTCTATTTTTATTTATGAATTTATCTACAACTTTTATGTACAAAGTTTCTTTATTTGAGGTATAAAAAGTGGAACCAAAAATAGGTTCCAAAATGAATAAAATCAAAAGGTATTTTGATGGTATTTTGACCCTTATCTCCCCCTACTTTATTCCTTGTCGACCTATTCATCTAGATGCCTAGGTCTCGGGGTTTTGGGTCGTAAAATATTTACAATATTTTATTCCTTTTCTTTTCTTTTGTTTATTCTATAATTTTGGCTTTAATTACAGTATTTTATACACTATTTACAGGTACATACATGAATGCTAATATGCTCTATTTAATGCTATTTACACGCATTTACTAGGGTTTTTGATGCCAAAATGATAGAATAAAGATGATGAAATATGGCTTCATCATCCCCCTATACTTTACCTTTGCTAGTCTCTAGCAAACACTTATGCAATAAGTGCAGAAAGAAAAAGAAAGAAAAGAAAAAGAAGAAAGATGGATTAAATTAAACTATCAAACTTGTCTTCACAAAATCAAAGTTTGGAGCTTAAGTTAGACCTTTGAAATTTTAGTGCGGGTGGAACCTTAGTGAGAACCGGATTTAAAGTTAATTTTCTTACAGATCCGTGAACACATGCAAAAATAATTTTCATGACAGGAACTCATCAGATCCTTTTCATGCACTTTTGGTACTAATATTTGGTTACTAATTTAAGGAAGTATTTTGACATTATAAATTATTTTTAATAACAAAAAAAGACATCCAAACATTGCACAAATAGTAGATTTTAATTTATCGAAAAATCATTTTGAATCTTGCATCCAATGCCAAAATAATGATTTCCACGCATCAGAAATATGAACTGTGATCACTAGGATGTCGGATCATATCCAAGACCTTGAACCTGGATCTAATATCACTTAAGGTTATGGAAAGAACCTTAAGTGCATTAAGAAGCATGAATATGGCATCATATGCGATCGGGAGTGACTAGTTGCACTAGTGACTCGGTGCAACAGAATTTAAAGATTTAAAGGTGAACGATGAAACCATGTGATCTAAGAACACTTCTCGGATCATTTCATCTAAACCAGAAAATACATATCTGAATACCTCTTGAAACGGGGTTGTGATCGTGTCTCTAAAGTAAGAGACATCCTATCTCAAGTTCGATCCAACGAAGGAGATGCTTCCGAGCGTGTTGATGAAACATGTGCTCCTCGCAGTCCAAGTTGATAATCCAAGTGATGAATCTCCTGGTATCATCACATGAGATCTGACGTATTCTTTATGAGCAAGATGCGTCGAAGGAAATGGAGATCCACAAATGGTTGAAGCGACGACAGAATAGTGCAGCGATGACGATGATTCTTTCTTAGGGTACAAAATGGATGACCACTTTCGAGAGAGAGAGAGAGAGAGAGAGATGGGGCATGTAGTATGATAAGAAGGAGAGATAAAGTTGCTATTCAAATGTTGTAAAGTGAAGATCTCGGGTTGTTTCTTCTTTTATAATATTTTGGGAGTACAATCCATGGACTACACAAACCCATTGGTTGAGATTGATTTGTGTAATTTCAGTGGTCGTGATTTTTATTGTAAAAATACAACATCAATTAATCTAATTTAATATATATTGAATAATAATCAATATAAATTAATTTTAATTAAATCAATCAACCTTGGAGAAATAGGAAGGAGGCAAGCCTCCTTCCATAAAGGGGTGGACGACCACTAATCTAATTAGGACTTGGCGGCAACCCCCCATTCCCCATTAGGGAGGTGGCTTCCTTCTCCTATTACATGAGATTACACATCCCATGAAATTCTCGTGTTCGTGAAGAATGACCTCCTGGTTCATGGGAAGCAACGTGATTCATCTCTGTGACCACAAGAGAGACAATGTAGATCATACTCGATTAAGGAAGTCTCTTACTTTAGAGACTCACACTTCGAGAGGTAACCATGATCTCATCTTAATATTCATTTGAACACTATAAACCTTGTTAGGAAAATACTTTCCTTAATTTAGTGGTTCATAAAATACAAATGGTTGTACTGAAATTTTTTTTCGTGCGATGAACATACAATGATTTACGCAAATAGTTTGCTAAATTTCCGTGTTTCTGTGATTTGATGTTCATAAATAGTTTATTTACTTCCTTCATGATTCTCTCTCCATACTCTTACACAAGACATAGGAGAATGCTCAGATGATAATGATGATCCACAACGTCAACATGTCTCATTAATAGATGAATAGGTTGAAATTGCAAGAATTCAAGCAAATGCTCTCTACAACCTCTCGCTTGATGTGAAGAAAAAGAAACCTTCGTCGTTAACTCGACCTAGGCAGCATCATCAACACCTCCTCATCCTCCTTTTCTTCCCCCTCCTCCTTTTACTAAGAAAACCTCCATTATTTTATAGTCCTTCTTGTTCTTCCACTATTCCTTCCCGAGGTAAACATATTGATATAGAACCAATGGAGAAGGAGAAGAAGAAGATGATGATGATGATGAGACTTCTAGCCACAACAATGAGACTTGGCATCAAAATATCGAAGGAGACAAGCGACCTCATCCTCATCCCTCTCCTCGTGACTCGGACGATGATGACTACAACCTCAGCTCTCATGTCTATTCATTAGTCTTGTAGTTTTTTTCTATGTTCTTTGTTCACGTCCTTTCTTACTATGTATGGGAACATTGTTTGCGTACGAAAGCATTTCGTATAAAGTTTGTGCATGGTTTTATAGTTAATCTTTCTAATCTTTCTATAACTTTTTATTGATTGCAAAGAGAGGGGAAAGATTACGTATTTGAAAGAAGAATAGCTTGAGCGGTTATTAATGGGAGAAAAGAACAAGTTTAATTGATTTCTTAATTAACTTATGCTTTGAATGTTTGTTAAGGAGAATAGTTTAAATTAAGAATTTAAACTTCGACTAAAACTTACCCCCTGTGTCTTTAGAGAGAGCTTTGTAGAAAAATACACCTTTAATATTTTTGATGCATCTTTTTTCCAAAATTTTGATTGTTCTTATTGAAAAGGAAGAGAATGTTAGTTATTTGTTTCTCTACCTATAACCTGTGCTTATCCTCTTGTTACTTTGATTTTTTCATGACGTCAAGTACTTATCACAAGTCGTTCGCAAAAGTATGTATCGTTGGCTTATTTATATATGTGTTGTATCAAGGATTCACAAAGATATCAAAAGATCAAATATCTGAATGAAAAAATTACTTTTTCTTATTGTAATTTCAGGTTATAACTTGTATTGAAGTTTATTATATTGTCTACGAAAGTTGTAAGCTTGAGAGATTAACAAATCTTTCTTAGTCTTCAGAAACTCAGAAGAAGCTCAGAACATTGACCTATCGACTAACTTGAAGCCTCCGATAGGCCAGCCTCTGATCGACCAATCAATTCTTAATTTTTTCTTACATGTTTAATTAACCAACCAACTTTACTCGCTCATACACTTTTTGATCAACCATTTATGCCACCTTTAACGCCCACTTTTAATCGATCAATTATAGTAGACGTGATCGATTGACCTTGTTTGATCGATAAATGGATGGACTAATCAATTATCTACATTGATTTACGATTTACTACCATTTTTTCTAAATGTCACATTTATAAAGGTTTGACCTTATCACTATTTAAGTGAACCCATACCCGTTGTTGGAACAAACATCACAACTCAAAGTTAGAAAGCATATTCTCTAGAGATATTTTACTCTCTCTCTCTCTCTATGTGGGTGTGTGCTCTTTAAGGTTTTTTTAGCATTCTTCGATAGATCTGAAGTCTTGAGAACCATATTTGATTATTCAATTCGTAGATACTCTTGAAGTCAGCACTAGACTACTTCCAAGTGATAAATCTCCTGTAGTAGTAATTAGAGATATCCTTCTTCATGCAAAACACTATTAGTGATTTTTTCCAAGTGACATTATTTTATTCACACGTGCTACATTATTGATACAACTACTTAGCAATATATCTCTATTGATGATATATCAATAATTATTCTACATTACTTTTCGAGATAACCCTTTATGCAAGAAATCTCGGTGTTGGATCCAAGAGCGCAAATTTCCTAGATAGTTGGAGCCATCCCATCCAAGAAGGTCGACAATCCAAGGTTTTCCACACTCTCTATGTTACCACTGTGTTTGATCCATTGGTGTTGACTTTGTTATATTGATCCAAGGCTATAAAGAGTTTTGGTGTTTAATCCAAGAGCTTTCTAACTAGTTGACTTATTCACACATATAAGCTACTAAAAAATCTATAGTCTAGAAGACTTGGATAATAATTTTCATTTCCTTGGGTTTTTACATAGACATCTGTGTGTATTACTGTTGAATATCATATTTTCTTATCAATATTCTTTAATTTTCGCAATTCATTTTAAACTATCATAATTATTGAACGCTATTAGTCTCCTCCTACTAGTGTTGCAATCCCCATGCACTCTTAGATATACCAATACACTTTTTGTACATTAGTACATACTAGTCGCGGAACCTATTTGTATAGTGTGTTTTACCTTGTGATGCACACCTGTATGCACTCGTAGGCCAATGATTTGAGTTTTTTTATTTAACCATTTTTTTAAGGCTCCCTTGAGTATGCGAATTTCCCCAAACTCAACCCTTCCAACACACAGAGAGAGATCAAAATCTCTCCTCAAATCTCACTCCTCTAGATATGTATTCTTGTGTGCTCAAAAGAAGATCTAACATTGCAAAGCGCTCTTAATTCTTCGTGACTCTCATTTTTGCTCTCTCGAAAAACATTTTGCTTCTACATCAAACTTGATTTGCTTACATTTTACGTGTCTGAAAGGTTTTATTAGAGTAATTGAGTTTTATCTTTATTCTTGGCTAACAGACATTCCATGCATAAGCCTCTCTTTCCAAATAAATGATAAAACTTTTATGAGGTTTCGTATCTTAAGGCACTCCGTGTGAAAGCATTTCTTCTCGTGTAGAAGATAAATTGGTTATAGTTCTATGACTTGAGGCATTCTCCATACTAGCCTTTCTTCATAGGTAGAAGATAAATTGACGTAAGAAGTGTGCTTTCTAAATATTTCGGACTACCCCAGAAGTAGTATTTATAGTGAGAGTTAGCTCAAAGGAAGGGTGAACTTGCATAAATCCTTGTGTACTATCATTTGTTTGTTGAGCTATTTTGTTTTAAAGTTGGATCATATTATGCGTAAGCATTGCTCACCTTCTCTGGTGTTTATTCATGTGGGAGCTCAGGTAAATTCTCCGATCAACCTCATTGAGGAGAAGATCCTCACATCCTTTACCATTGAAGTCTTCATTATGATAACTAGTCTTTTCGAGACCATAGTGCTAATGGTATTGAATTGAGGTTTGAGAGTTGAAGCATTATGGGAAGATTGATAGATTCGTGACTAAATATAGAGGTACTCTGCACCCCATCATTGGAGGGTACGAACATGCTTCAATCAACCTTATATGTTGATACTACATTCCCAAAAGCTTCATGTATTTACAGAAAGGTCCTCACATTAAGGATCTAGCTGCAAAAGAAGTATAGGATTTCTCATGTTATAATCCTCGTCCATGGAATATTTTGCGATAAATCCATACTGGAATTGGGATATGATGATAATGTCTTCCAAGACTTAATACTGATGATTTATAACATGATTTTTGCTACATAAGCGCCCATGTATTAATCCATTTGTTTTTGTCTCAAAATCTGTTGTGGAGGGCTTGCAATAAATAACCTAAATCTTTTGTATTTTTTTAGATTTTTAATGTACTTCTATGATTTTATTTTTTTTATTTTCTGATGTTGATAGGAATTTATATTTCAATTAATATAAATTATGTTACATGAGAAAATTGAAAAAATTATAGGCAAGTCTTTAGAAAACATACTAACAAAATCTATTTCAAAAAATTTTAAATTTCCAATTTTAAGAAATAATAAAAGAAAAATAAATAAAAAATAACCAAAGATATACAACATGTTTTTTAAATTTACATTTTATAATTTAAATATTAGATCTTATAAAAATTACAAACAATCTTACAAATCCATTAATATTTGAACTGACATAAAGAACTTAAATGGCCATTATTTAGCACTAAAATAGTTCCACAAATGAGGAAACATAAAGAACTTAAATGGCCATTATTTAGCACTAAAATAGTTCCACAAATGAGGAAACGATTGATTAAATTCTCTTAAAAACCAAAAAAGATTATAAAAGTTGGAAAATAATAAAAAACGATAAAAAAATAAGAAAAAAATTAAAACTAAAAAACATTTCCATTACACTCTACAAAATAAAATACAATAAAAAGAACAATGTATATAGATATTACATGTAGCTAATTTTTATCTAATAAATACATAAGTTTTCATAAAATAAGGTAAGCATTTCATTAAAAATCAAATAATAGAAAGAAAAAATGTAAACTTTGTATTAATTTAAGTTCCATTTCACATTAAAAATACATAAAAAGGTAAAAATCAAAATAAAAAAATATATACAATTGTGTGGAAAACCTATAACTATATTTGTACGTATCACTTACTTACCTATCCTAACTATAATCTTCCTGATATTGACACCTAGATACATATATCATGTAAATTTTTCTTTATATCATAGTTACAATTATAATTTTTAAATATAACTTGATTGACATTAATAGACTCCTGCCATAAACAACATGAAAAGCCACTACTTGCGATGAAGATGGTTTGTAGGAGCTCTCATCGAGTACAAACTCTCCAGATACAACCGTCTTTTCCACAACGAGCCTTAACACTTCACGAAAAACACCATTCACGAGGACGAATTGCATGCTTTCCTTCTTCTTTTGCATCCATCTCCTCATTTTCTCACCAATGTTCGTCCATTCATGCATTTTCTCCTTTCTTAGTAGCGCATTTACGATGCCTTACTATATTAGGATTGACTTCTTCCTTACCTTTCACATGTTGAAAGCGATGGAGCGATCCGAGTTCTCGATCTCAAACTTGGTTGACATCTTTGCTCGTGTGTTCGAACAATATTTGATATAATGCAGGAGAATTCATTGAAAATGAGATACCTTTGATCACATACAATTATAATGTGCATATATTCTCATAGTGTAATAAATACATGGAGCATCATTTGAAAATCCAAGAAGACCTTAGGCTTTGATATCGATTTGTTGAAAAATGAAATCATACAACCAAGCAATAAACAATCCACAAAGACACAATAATTTTTATGTGGAAAAAACCATCACCAATATAGTGTGAAAAAAATGTGGGCAAAGAGATGAAATCAGTTGTGAAAGAAGAGAAAAATGCAAGAACAACGAGTCATAGTAACTACAATACACATCTAAAGAAGTATAACGTATATTGAGATGATATCTCCCTCAAGCACACACCCATTTATAGATACAAACAAAGAATATGGAAAATCGTAAAAAGACCTCGATAATCATATGAAATATCATGAACGATAAAATATCTTGATAATGGTTCAAGATAACGATAATCATAGACGATGTTGGAGTTCAACTTAATTATTGTATATGATCCCAAAGTCGAACAATGGATTTCAAGGCATAACCAAAATATCCATAGGAGTGACGAGATGTCATGAGCTAAAGTCACACACCATTGATGAGCGTTTGTGCAACAAGCCAAATGCAGTGTTCCCGTGGTCACCTCCCTAAATACGAGACCATGGCCATGATCAAAGAAGAATGAGATAAGAAGGGCATCTTGATAAGATAATGTTGACAAATGTAAGGTTGTCTTTAAGACATGCTGCTAAATAGAGGGTTGGTGCCAAGAGTAGGACTGCTAATCGAACCGAACTATAACGAACATACCTATGTTCGTTCACGGGGTTTGAGTTTGAGTTCGGTTCGATATGTGTCCGTTAGCTTATGTTCGAGTTCAAGTTCATTTTCATAAAGAAAGTTTGGATTCGATTCAATAATAGTTTGTCAGCAAATCTTATTTAAGCCTAGCATCTTAAAATGAACAAGTTTGAAACTCAAGTTCGATGACAAGTTCGAAACTCAAATTTTATTATGTATAATCTTTAGCCGTTTGGAGTTAACTACCACACTTTTCATGCTCAAACTCTAAACATGGCAAATACTTGAAATACCAACTATGCTACATGGAATTCCATGGAATGCAAACATAAATTGAGAAAATTCAAACATGCATGATTGTCTTCTTCGCTTGAGATTTGAGAGAACTGAAATAATCTAGAGATACCTCAAATGCTGGTAATGTGTCCTTGGTATCATAACCATTAATTATCAACATCTTTATATTTAATGCATTGCTTGTAAAGAAGAAATCATGGTAGTGTCAAGTTGGGTTTAAGAAAAAAATCACAGTATAACGATTATTATTATTTTAAAATAAAAGCATACATCTGATGTTCCCAGAAAAAAAATAACTTATTCAAATACCGATTGTGCATATAATGCTAAGGTAGAAAGAAGCCATCTTTCAGTATCCCCAGCACAAAAAAAAGAATAAAAAGATAGATAGAGATGGGGACCTTTTGATTGATGAGAAGTACAAGATTGGGTGAGGTGGTTGAATAGAGAAGCATGAAGCATCATGGCCTCCACAGATCTTGTTGGGGAAGTCGAGAGGTGGATAGGGTAGAAGGGGTTGGCGCAGTTGAGGAAGGTAACGGGGTTGACGAGGTCCTTGGAGGGGACCATGTTAGAAGAGGGGCTAAGGGCGGAGCGATGGATGTGGAGGGATGAGTCGAAGTGGTGGTAGAGGAGGAGCTTCGAGGTGTAGCCCTTCAGGTCGTACTTCATCTTCAACATAAAGGGACGGGAGGTCTGGCTTACATTGCATTTTTTACAGAGCATACATGTCTTCTGCGAGATGAAATAGGTGGCGACGGTAGCCATTGCCGGAACCTTAGAGATGAACGGAGTGGGGATAGAATCAACATGAAGGAGAAAGAGCGGGCGACCAGAGTGAAGGCGATCAATGAGAGAAGGAAGAGGGCGAGAATGGAATCCCTAGATGCCGTTGCGGGGAAAATGTGTTTGGGGGGAGGGGGGAGGGACATGGCCGTATGGGCTTAGGATTTGATTCTCATAGGTTGGAATTTAAGGGAAAGGGGTGGGGAGAAGAGAGAGAATTAGAGAGGGAGATAATTATATAAAGATAAGGAAATATTTTTATTATGAATTTAGGATTTCATGCATCTTAATATTACATAATTTATTGATATTAAATTTATGCAACATAAATATATTATACATATACATATACATATATGTGTGTTATCGAATTCGAACATTTATCAAATTAATGCATACTATGTTCAGATTCGATTCGTTAAGGTATCGAACTAAAATTTAAAATTCATGCTAGGTTCATTAAACAACGAACAAATATTTTTTGAACTATCGAATGAACTGTAATCGAAGTGAGGAAATTGACTGTGTGTTTGGGATTGGAGTGGGGTTGGGTTTTTTAGGGGAAGAAAAAGGGAAAATATTGTCTCTGGCTAATAATTGAACGGATGCGATCAACCGAAGTAATCCACAATGAGAAATCTCTACCCCCAAAAGGCCGCTGGCGTGACTCCCCATATTTCTGGATTCGGGCATCCTATTTTTGCTCTGCTCTGCTACTCCCATGGCGACCTCACTTCTTCAATCTTCCACCTCCCTCTCTTCCTAAACTCCACAACAATTTGCGATGTTGGTGCACGTGGGTTCCTTGGAAAGGCCTCGCTTTCGCATGGTTCGAGCCTCCTGCTGTCGTTTCTCCCCGTTCCGTCTCGCCGGAGTCGAGAGAGGAAGGTGATCTTGAGGTGCGAAGCCTCATCTTCCGGTACGATAGACAACATACCCAAGCAGTTCCGGGAAGAAAATCTCAAGGATGGACGTGGGTATTCGAGTTCTCGGCTTTTCTTACCTTGTTGTTTTTTTAATAAAATTGCCATTTTTAATTGTTTGCGTGAAAACGTATTAATATTCGTTGGTTGACCCATTTCCATCCTTTTTCTTATTAAGTTCTGAGGGCGTTTGTTTTTTTGATAAGAGAGTCTGAAAGTTCTTTCTGTTCAGGCTATGAAATATTGTTTTGTTGTGTGGACGTTCTTCGATCTCCACGAGTTTGTTGGCGTAGGCTTGATAGCAACATGATGTGGTCCCTTGGCTTGTATAAGGCAAAGACGTTTAACTTGTAACCTAACTTTTTATAATGACTGCCATTTTGCGGTAACTCCCACCTCGGGAGTTACGTTTAACTTATGGGATTGATTATAATGAGGCAATTAAGGGTAAATGACTGATGATTGTTCCTTTTAAAATCCGTGTCGATCTTGGAAATACATATCCGTTTATGTTGGTTATCACAAAGACCTGAAATGGAAACATCTTGAATGATTCTACTTTTCTTTTTGGAAGATGGCAACAATTTCTCAGTTCCCCCATGATCCATCTTCCTGTCTATCGAGATATTGTTCTTATCCAAGTAGGTCAAGTCTCTTTGTGTAAACTGATGGCACTATATCAATGAGTTTTATAAAATTGTAATGAATGATTTGAAAGTGGAAATCAACTATATTTTTTGTCGAGAGATGAGTCCCTAGACCTCCTTATATAGGGAGGAACTAGTGTTAGGGTGTGCACTTTTAAAAAGAGAAAAGACAAAATAACTCGGGGGAGGTGCAATTCTTACACTCTAAGTCTCTCCCTCTACTTGGAGCACATTTATCTAACATGCTCAGTTTGCTACAACAATGAAATGAGTATGGCCAAGTACATGCTGAATATATCAGCAGTCGGATTCTTTGAAATTGCATTGGAAGTTGATGCAAGAATTGAGTGGCAAAACCTTCTCCCACTATAAGTAGGGTCAACTACATGGATTCTTGCTCAAATCCATATTGAAAGATCCGGCTATTTTTTACGCTGGATGTCGACTACTTAACGCAACCCCCACAAGGGGGGATTTGAACCATTGTCTTTTGGGTGGTAGGCACACTGCACTACCACCAGACCATTTAAGTGGGTGGTAGGCACACTGCACTGCAAGTAAGGATCGAGTATTTGAATAAATTAAGGTTTTGGTGATTATTTGAGCTCATCATTAATTTTATTTTGATTTAAATAAATTGGAATCAATTTATGATCTCAATAGTTTAGGGTTTATCATTCAATTTGTTAAGTTAGAATAATTTTAGGAGCCAATTATGATTTGATATGACATGGTTTTATATTTTGTTTATTCATCGTAATCCACCGCCTTTATATAAAGGGGATTGGATCATTCTTTAGCGGATCCAATTACAAGTTTATGAATTTTATTGCCCCTCTTTTTTGAGTGATCCTCCTCTTTCCTTGTTCCTATCTCAACATGATAAGCTTGTTGCAGCTATTTTCTCTTATCAATTGCAACATCTGAGGAACCTGTAGTTGTGCTGATAACATGAGTCATGATCTCTCGTATACGAAAGACACTATCATCAAGGTGTGGATCTGCCTGAGGAGCCGAAGTGTCCGGAGGCTCAATTTGCTTTGCCACTCGTGCAGATAAGGGGTATCCATGCTTTTGATAGCGTGTTCTTGGAGTGTCTTGGACGACGACAATAGGTGTATGGGCCACGTTGACATCTATTTCCTCTGCCATGGCACCCCGCCCTTTGAATTACGTAGAACCTCCCATGCTGCGAGATGCATCCATTGCTTGAGAGGTCTGTGTGGCGACAATGGGTGTGATAAGAAGTATGCTGAGGCGACTGTAGGCCTATTCCATGGGAGGTATGGTTGCACTTGTAAGGAGCTGTACGCATGCAGCCTCATACTACGAATCTAGGGCTGCCTTGAAAACTCTATCATCGTGGAGTTCTTAAATGTCATCTGCTGCTCCATGGAAGTAGTAACATGCACGGAGCTGTGAAGCTTCTCAAACATGCCTCGAAGCGAAGAGTAGAAGGTATGCAGAGGATGACCACTCTGCCTGGCCGCATATATATCGAACCAAAGCTGAAGAATCTTGGCCTCATTCTTCGTTTGGGCATACGTGACTGCCATAATATCCCACATCACTTTGGCAATTGGCTGATACACAATATCGTTAGCAATCTCTGTGGTGAGGGTCCCAGAGAGCCAAACACGTGCGTATGCATCATCTTGCTCTCACAAAGCATTGCCCCTAATCTTATCTGTCGGCTAGGTCTTTGTCAGAATGTGCTCCTTGTTATTGCACTCCATCAAGGTTAAAAACTGCATGAATCATAACTAGTAGTTGGTCCCATTCATCTTCACGATGGGAGTCATGCCCTTGAAGGCATCGGACAAAGAAAAGATACCACCCTTTTTCTCTGACATGATAAAAACGAAGGCTGAAACGGAACTCAATTGGGAAGTAGACCGATCCAAGCGAGTCTACACGATCATATGAAGGATTGGTTGTACGTGTAGGCTCATAAACCATCCTTATTAATCCACGATCCGTGATAGGAGCGAAACATTTGATTTATAGGTCTGAAATCACGTTTTCCAGTCAAAATCAGACCATTTCCGACTACAGTTTTGCGGCGAAGAGGAGAAAAACCGACCCTGAGGGGCGTTTGTTGCGCTATGACGGCACACAGTGATGCTGGTGGCGACTAGGGGCCGCACGGAGGTCTCCTGCAGTGGCTGGGGGCCATGCGGAGGGTGCTGCGATGGCTGGGGGTGCCACGCAGAAGGTGCCGGTGGTGGCAAGAATCCTCTCTGAGAGCTGCTGCCGCGTGCGGCAGCATCTGGTGCCCTGCGTGGGTGCCGACGGTGGCTGGATGCCGTGCAGGGGGCCTGCAAGAGGTGGCGGCAGCGTGCGGTGCGTGTGATGGCGGTTGGTGGAGGTTAAGGCACGAGTGGGGAAGGAGAACTCCGGTCTAGGACCGTCGCTCTGATACCATGTTGGGAGAAAACAATGACGTGCTTATTCATGAGGCCTCATATTCTCTTATATATAGGAGAGACCTGTTGGACAAATTACATAAAGAGAACATAAAGAATATAAAATACGTAAAAGAAATAAAAGATCAATAATATCTCAACACTTACAAACACCATGACTCAAGAAAAGCCCACATTGACATTCTTCATACAGTATCTCTTTTGAATAAACACCACTTTATTGCTAGCCAGCAGTAAGACCAAACAAAAGCCACGACCATCACCCTATGACTTTCCGGCCCACCAGACCAATTGGAAACAAATAAGGTCCAAAACTCATGCATGTCTGATGTGTTCATCACTGTAATTGATGCTGCATCCCTGGCCTCATTTGAACCGTCACATTGGAAGATGAGGTGTTCCATATCCTCGTTAGCACCAGAGCACTTGGGACATGAATCCCCCACATCCTGATAAAATTTTGCCTGGGTCATTAGTCATAATACAACCCTAACGAATTTCATCAAAAAAGAAATATTTACATGCAAAGGAATTTCCTTGGCCCAAATATTCTTGCAGTTCTCCTAGATATCAAAGTCGAACACAGTCAATGTCGCGAAGGCCACAAACACCTTCGTGACGGGAACCACACCATCAAACCTAAGTCTTCTGATGGCCCAACAATCTGTGCTAGATCTCCAGACATCAACATAATTTCCTCCATCTTTTGGTCAGAGAATGGAGAGCAGAAATAGGCGATCATGTTCCACTGAACATAACATTGAAATCCTGAATCTCCTGCTCTTCCACTAAGGCGAAAAGGGGAGGAAATTAATTGACCAACACTGCCTCTCGGGTTCAGTTATCCTTCCAAAAACTGAATTTCCTACCATCACCCACCGACGGTGTAAGGAATTAGAACTTATGCCCCTCCTAAAGGTAGAGGCCAATCTGATCTTTCCAAAAACCACAATCGAAGCAGAGGTGGGTTACCCGATGAATATTCCTCACAAGGTGGCACAACATGTCATTCTCCTTGCCAGATTCTGACAAATCAATTTGGCCAGATTAGCATTATTCGTCTTCTTTAAGCGCAACACCCCCAAACCTCTATGATCAATCTGTTGATTTATCATATTCCATTCCACCAATGGGGTCTCTGAGACCTCTCCCTATCTAGCCCAAGAGAAATTATATAAAATGAAAAAAGACATTATATATAAAGTGAAAAGAAGTTCAGTCCAGTCTGCCGATGAGGTCCCCCAGTCCTCGAGGCCTCACTAAAACTGATTGAGTTACTACAGTTCAATCCATGATCCACTATCATGGTCCCCCAGGCGGCATTATATATACAGTAAGAAGCCTTTGAATTGTTATCCAATATATTTCAAATTTTCTTATTTAGGCATTTGTGGGGGGGGGGGGTAGAGTTACCCCTGGGGGTGTATCAAACATACAAACAGACTCAGAAAGTAGAAGGAACTAGAATAAAATGACACTCTTTAATACTATTTATGGGCTAAAGAAGCATTTACATGCTTGGTTCCATGAATTCAACAAGGCGGTAAATCCTCTGACTTTGAGATTTTCCCTATGGTAAATCTGTGCTAATTCTCCTTAGAGATGTTGGCTATTATATTGTTGTTTATTCGAAGATATCTTGTCCCATAGTTGCATGAGAAGAATGTAAGAGACTGCTTTTTTGTTCAAAACTGACTGAAGTGAAGGAAACTACGATTCCTGAGGATTGGAGTTGTCGAAGGCATAGGCATCTCCACAGAAATGTCCTTGATATTTTAGGAGATTATCATGCGCGGATGCACATCTACACACACACATATATTGTTAAGGTCAATCTTAGCAATGAATATAGTGAACCTTAGATGTTGTTTGATGATAGATTTTTTTAATCTCAAAGTGGCTTGGTGAGCATATCTTATGTCATGAATGGATATAGAGTTTGAAGTATATTTATTGGAATTTGTTGGTGTAGATTTTGAGGTGCATGTGCTTAAGGGGTTATTATTCTCTGGAAATGGAAATCATAATTACTTGTTGCTGTTTTTTTTAAGTTTGATATTTAAATGTAGATTGGGCTGGATTCCAAAAGTATAGGCAAATCTACCACACTTGACTGTACATTTTTTTACCTGTTGCTGTTTTTTTAATATTGTCAAATGCAGATTGGTCTGGATTCCAAAAGGAGAGACAAATTTACAACATTTTACTGTACTTTTTTGAGGGAATTTCAGTTAGTTTGACCAGCAATAATTCATCACTGGCATCTCATTCAGATAAAAAACTCACATGGCATTTGAGTTATTGTGACATCATTCATATAATGGTGTCAAGCTGCTTGTGGGCTATCGTGGTTGCAACTTCACTTTAGGGATTTAGCTTTCTTTTTGACTTACTCAGGAAGTATTTTTTTTGAGAGATGTATTTTTCGTTGCTGATTTCTTGCTATATGAATGTATGATCCTCAAAAGAATTCGAAGGTCATTGTTAGAGCCATATTGTTGATATAAATTTACATGCTTGAATGAATGATATATACACTTGTGTGTTTGCTGAACCTCTATGGCACCCAAGTTTTTTTGGGATTAGTCTCTGAGACATCTATTTTCTAGCTTTGTAAAAGAGCGTATCATTTCTAGAGATCTAGTGAATGAAAGAGCTTTACCATATGTGATACACATAATAACTTGAGTACAATTTGCCACATACATTATTTTAGAAAAAGTATTGGGTGAACCCCTCTAGCAGTTGTTCACCCGTAATATACCTTGCCCCATATATAATTAATTGTTGGTTGATGCCCGTTTGTCCAGACAAGTCATCATGTTAAGTCACAATCTGCGGTTGATCAAAGTGAAAACTACACATGTCATGATTCCTAGCGGTTTGTTAGAATCTATAATAGTAACTCGTAAGTTGTAGATTATTTCTAACACCTCTTCCTTTTTCAGTTACGGAGAATTTCAAAAATGCACCAAAATACCTTTATGGGCTTTCTGCATCGCAGATGGACATGTTTATGACTGAAGATAGCCTTGTGGCTCGTCAATCACAAAAAGTCACTGAGGTTATATATCTTAAACTTTCAACTTCTTTTTTGCCAACTGTTGCTTTCATCGGTTTCAAAAAGTTCATATAGAACTTGGGTGTTATCTACTGTATGCTTATTGATTACTCTCTTGGTCCTTTTATAGTGCTGGGATGATCCCATTGTTTTGTTTTTGTTATTACATGTGAGCCGTCCTTATGCTTTCCCAACCTTAAAACGCTATGGTTTTCTTGACAGGATAACATTTCCTCGGCTAGGAACTATCTTGACATTGGAGGAATGTGGAGCCAAACTGGCAGGACAGATGGTCGATCAAAGTACAGCATGAGCATAAGCATGTATCGTGGGGGAGCTAGAGGAAATGGCAGGCCTAGAACAGCACCTCCTGATCTCCCTTCCTTACTCTTAGATGCTCGCATTTGCTATTTGGGGATGCCTGTGAGAAATTATTGCTAAGGTTATTACTTCAACACTTGTTGTTGTTGAATTTTTTAATGATTCTTTTTTCTTTTCATCATTTGTGTAGATTGTGCCAGCTGTAACTGAGCTTCTTGTTGCTCAACTCATGTGGCTTGATTATGATAATCCTTCTAAGCCTATATACTTGTATATTAATTCATCTGGCACTCAGGTGAGCTTGACAAACATAACTTCTACTTTCATGCTTGATATGTTGTGTATATGCATCTGTGTGCATGTATGCACAAGCAATTTAAGTTGTGTGTATGCGTGCATTTATGCACATGTGTACCATTTCAAATAAACACTTATATATTGACTTCATATATATGTAGATTCACAAACAGATTTGCGGATACAAATACTCTTCCATGAGTATCTAGTTATGCATATATGTACATAAATAATTACCGTTAAGAGTTTTTTGTTATGTTACTATTTTATAGTTTATTTGTTTCTCTGTCCTTAGTATGTAATTTACCCATTAGGGTTTCTCTCTTCCAAAGAACCCTTGGGCTCTACCGAATAAACAACAAAGCATTCTCTTCCACATGGTATCAAAGTGACGGTCCTATACCGAAGCCCTGAGCCCCACCTTCCAACCCTAACTCCTTGCCTCGCTGCCTCCCGCTGCTCCTCTGATCGGTTTGCGGCCGCCCGGCAGTGCCCCAAGGCACCTCCCAGCAGCAGCCTAGCACTGCAGCAGGCCCCGCAGGGGTCCAGTGCCACCAGGCCATGCCCCAAGGCACTGCCTAGCCGCAGCAGGTGCAACCCAGCGCCACCAGGCTGTGCCCCAGGGCACCGCCCAGCTGTTGGTAGGCGCAGCCTAGCGCTCTAGTGCTGTTCAGCGCTGCCCGACACAGTTCCAGTGGTTCCATCTCTGCCCAGCAGTGCCTTGAGGGTCTCCTACTGCCTGGCGCGCCACCCAGACTACCGTTGCTGGCCCGCACTTAGTTTTCTGATCCGACTCCGCAGTTTTGACCTGATTTTAGAACTTTTTGGCCTAATTTTGGCCTGATTTCAGTCCGTTTTGTTTCCTTTGCACCGACATTTGATTAGGGTTGATTGCAGTATGAGTCTACGCCATCAACCGCCCCTTTTCATGTATGTGTAGATGCTTCACGATCTGTTTAAGGTGCTGATTATTTGTCCACGGTGTCAGAAAGTAGAGTTGATACGCCATCTACAGGTGCCTTCAAGGGTCCAACACCTATCGTCAAGATGGACGGCACAAACTACGAGGGCGATGCGGTTCATGAATTCGCTGCAAAGCCATGGTAAGAAGAATATTTTGACGCAGGATGAGTCGGTGGACATGACTGGGACCAACACAGCATGGGAGACATATGATGCAAATGCCAAGGTGTGGCTATCTGATACTGTCTTTGTTGAGATAACTAATTATATCCTTAGTCAACCCACAACAAAGGCTATGTCGGACATCCTTGCAGGAACACTCTCATGCGATGAATGAGTCGAAGATATTGCAACTCTAGCATGATATCTTCACGATCAAACATGGTAATCGTCCTCTTCACGCCATGTATACATCTCTGAGGGGTATGTTTGAGCAACTCAATAGCTACATACCACTGATGGCCTCTCTAGAACAACGTAAGATCTATAGAGATTCTGTCATGACCGGGGTTTTCTGACTGCTCTTAACCCAGAATATGATTCGGCTCGCTCCCAGCTTCTCACCGATGCTACCATACCTCCTATGGAGGAAGCGTACCACATGCTGAGTTGATTGAGTATCCCCTCTGCCATCTTTTCTCAGACATCGTTGGTTATGGCATCTTCTCATGGTAGAGGTGGTTCATCTCCGTTCAGAGGATGGGGAACACATGATAGAGGCGATCCACGCCCACATCACTCATGTTCATACTGACATCGATTAGGCCACTCAAAGGACACATGCTACTCTAAGCACATCTTCTCACCATCGATGCGTATTGCTGAAAAGGGTCAGATTGCATCTGATCTTACTGATCATCGTTACAATGACTTCGTTTCTCATCTGATAGAGATCATACCACCAATCATCGGATCTTCTATTACCCGTCCATCAGATATTGCAACTTATGCCTTTGCTAGTAGTTCATGTATTACTCATGCATTTATTGGTCGTATTATATTGGATCCTTCAGAATGGATAATGGACTCTGGAGCGTCACATCATCTATGCAGTAATTACTTGCAGTTTAGTACTTATAGTCTAACACAACCAGGTAAATCCGTGGTGATTGTTGATGGGACACATTCCCCTATTACTGGACATGGGGAGGTTCATTTGACTCCTTCCACACGTCTACAAAACGTTCTTCATGCACCTGCCTTCTCCATGAATTTACTATATATCAATCAGATTACAAAAGATTTACATTGTCATGCTATATTTGACCTTAGTTCTTTTGTTTTTCAGGATATACTCAAGGGCAGTGTGATTGCATGTGATCGTGAACATGGAGGGCTATACAGGTTGACCCAATCTTCTTATGTTGGTGCCACCTCTCTTTCTACAGAGTCTAAATCTCCCAACACGTGGCATCTCAGATTTGGTTATATACTACTGTCAAAGATTTGTCGCCTCATCCCTGACATCTCTTCTAGGCCCAGTTTCCAGTGTGAACAATGTCAACCTCGAAAGCATAATGATCTAGCTTTCCAAGTCATCAATGTCATAGTAGTCAGTCTTTTTGAGTTATTTCATCTTGATATGTGGGGTTGAGTCGTGTACCTGATCATCAAGGACACTTGTACTCGACTGACTCTCAATAATAGTATATGTAGGTGCTGATTTTCCAATTGTCCGAGCATATACAAATACACCTTGTACATCATCATCGTCCACGGTGGATGTCAACGTTGGCTCTTCGCCTGCCCCGCGTGGGATGCAATGTGACAGTTTAATTAGATGGTTGTCTTTTGGACTCTTATTTTCCAAGTTTTAGATTGGGACTTATATATCAACAATTGGAGCAGATCATGATGATGACCATGTTGGAGGGCTGTGAAGGTCCGCCCCTCAGAAGTAGGAAATACTGGGTATGGTGTGACAAAAGCTACTTGGTCGAGAAAATTTAAAAGCCTTTCTTTGCAGGGTCACATTTGATCATGGCGGGTGTGTGGGGACTGCCGGCACTTTGGACATGGAAGCTATCGACTTAGGTGGTAGTTTTTCTGTGGTGGTTAAGAAGAGGGAGGATTCTGACAGGGGCCATGTTATGTATGCTTGCTTGTTCCAAGGAGGCTCGATGTCTTAATCCGGTCGAAGAAAGCACCTTTTCTTCGAATGTGGCAGTTTGAAAGAGTTATGGGGTGAGCTCGCCATATCTGGGGTCGTTACATGAAACTTAGATGATTTTCGGGAGGTGATTGGGGAAAATATGGCTTGTCTCGAACACCAAATGGATCATGACTCTCGCGATGATGTAGTCCATCTTGTTGGCTAGAATCGTGCTCCTCTTCAAGAGAAAATTTGTTTCAAGATCCTAGTCATTGCTATTTAATTTCTAGCTACTGTGAGGGATATCCCTATACTTGTATCTTTTGTGATGAATGAAGCTTTTGGGCACACACCTTATGCATACTCAACCCTTTTTTCTCAAAATAATCGTTTCTAAGAGACCATTATTGTCATTTATTGATTTCAGCTATATATATTATTTGTTTGACCACTCTTTACTATAAATACAGAGTTAAAATATCAACGAAATATATCTATTTTCATTTCTTTCCTGAGTAATTGTCGCTTTCAAAGAATTTGTGCCTAATGTCACCCCATTAATAAATGCCTAGTTGCTTAATTTTTGTGATCACAATGTAGCAGAGAGCAATAGACTGACCACAAAGCAGAAAAGTCATAGCATTGAACATCTATATTATTTTATCTCATTGAGGTGACGCATGCACCTCTAGGGCGTTGATGCTGTCTCAATTTTTACAAAAAATACATAAAAAACATGGTGAAGCTTTCTCCCACTTTAAGTAGGGTCATGGATTCTTGCTCAAATCTATGTTGAAAGATCCGACTATTTTTTATGCTGGTTATCAGCTACCTAACGCAACCCCCGCAATGAGGGATTTGAACCATGATCTTTTGGGTAGTAGGCACACTGCACTACCATCAGACCATTGAAGTGGGTAAAAAAATGTAGAAATAAACAAAACTTTTGATGTGAAGATATTTCTCCGTATGAAATTACTATACCGGATTGATAACAACGACAAATCACCAAAGAGAAAATAATGATTATACGAATCTTAGTAAATCAATGCCAATGGCAAATTGTGTTTTAGGGATGAAGGAAAGTTACAAGATGATCATCAACTAACATGTTATTTCAATTATAATTCTCACTGTGTAGTCAAAGCATATCCTGTTAATTCATTTATAAATTGATGCACGTAACAAGCAAATATTTTTTGATATCTAACATTAAAATTGAGGGTTATGCATGTATAACGTAGCACTTCGAGGCACATGCCTCAACATGCTTGATGAGGCTTACGTTTTGAACGCAACAACTCACTTGGACATGTGTGTGTGGAGACACATTTTAAATGCATGGTTGTGAGTCAAAGAGTAGTTGGATCGGTAACGGAGATTTTCCTTCGATGAAATAAGAGCACACGACCACAACGAGTCATGAGGAAGGTGGAGACAAGTTCGAATAGCATGTTTGCCATATATTAGGTTTAGGGCCATAACCACTTAAAAATGGTAATACATGGATCAAGGTCCAGGAAAGCGGTATGCGTATGCGTTCGGAATGGTCACCGAGTACTGATTAAGAGGTATGCTGGGGCATATGCGGGGTATATGCGGTTCTACGCTGTTTTCTAATTTTTAATTTAAAAATAAATAAATATCTATGAATAACATTACCACTGAATTTATGTATTTAAGTGGTGTTAAAGAAGATATAAGAAAAACGATCGATGTTAAATGGGCGTGTATATATGCTTTTAATTGCCTCATACGTAATCACAAAAAAAACATTTACCATAAAACCTTCACGCATTATATGATTTGTGTTGGGAGAATAATAGTTGTGTTTATTCCAGAGAACCCTAGGGTCTCTTATATAGAGAAGACCCATAGGTAAATTACATAAGACAGAACATAGAAGAATAAAAAGTGCAAACGGTACTCAGACTATATAATTCTTTCGGCACTCCCCCTCAAGATGGAGCATAGATAACGATCATGCTCAGCTTGGAATTGCATTTCTGGAATGGTCCTCTGAGTAACGGTTTGGTGAAGATGTCTGCAGTCTGCTCCTCAGAACTAACATGTGAAGTAGAAATCAGTCCCTTCTGGATCATATCTCTGGTGTAGTGACAGTCTACTTCAATATGCTTGGTTCTCTTATGAAAGGCAGGATTATTGGCAATGAACAATGTGGCTTGATTATCACACTGTAGCTGCATAGATAGAGGTACATCTACATGCAAGTCTTCTAATACAGCTCGAACCCACATCATTTCCGTACTTGCTTGTGCCATAGCCCTATATTCAGATTCTGCACTGGATCTAGCCACAACTGTTTGTTTCTTGCTTTTCCAAGAAACTAGAGAGCTAACTACAAACACAGCAAAACCTGAGGTAGACTTTCGACCCTTAGGGCAACCTGCGTAGTCAGCATCCGCACATGCACAAACAAATAAATTGGTTTCCTTTCTGAACAGCAATCCCGTGCCCGGAGACGATTTTAGATACCTGAGTATCATATATATAGCATCCATATGTACCTGTCTCGGTTGTTCCATGAACTGGCTTACCCGATTAACTGCAAAGGCAATATCAGGTCGGGTTATAGTTATGTAAAGAAGCTTCCCCACCATTTCTCTATACCTTCTCTTGTCAACTTCTTCTGTATCATTATTATACAATTTCATGCTAGAGTTCATAGGAGTAGTAGATGGTCTGCATCCAACCATGCCCATCTTAACAAGCATATCTGTAATATATTTCCTCTGAGTCATTACTAGACCCCAGTGTTGTAAAAGTCGCCCGACTGGCCCGACTAGTAGGTCCGACTAGTCTAGTCAGTGGGGTGGTCGACCGAATACTGACTAATTCCGATTAGGTACTCTGACCGACTAATTTTTGCTTGGAGATGCCATATTTTTTATTATTTTATTTTTTTATAAGCAAACTTATTATAATATGCTTAATATTTTACTTAAATTCAATTATTTCTTTTATTTTATTATGATAGTATAAAAATATACAAAATCTATTTAAATATACGTATAAAAATGAGTTATATATTTAAAATATTTATAAAATTCAAAGCCGATTAAAGTCCGACTAAATCCGATTAGTCGCCCGACTGTCGATTAATCCTTAGTCAGTGACCCGACTGACCGAGTACCGACTACCGACTTTTGCAACCATGCTAGGCCCTGTGCATTCCTGGCGAACTCCAATCCCAGAAAGTATCGTAATGTACCAAGGTCTTTCGTAACAAATTGGTGACACAACACTGCTTTGATCATCTCTATCCCCTGAGCATCATCTCTTGTAACCAAAATGTCATCAACATACACCATGATGACAACTGTACCTCGAGTAGTCTTCTGGATGAACAGTGAGTGATCTGCATTGGATCTCTTGAATCCATGTTCTTCAATCAGTTGGGACAACTTCTGAAACCATGCCCTTAGGCTCTGTTTAAGGCCATATATAGCCTTATGAAGTCTGCACACCATATGAGTCTCCCCCTCAACAGCAAACCCCGGAGGCTGCTGCATATAGACTTCCTCCTGCAAATCTCCATACAAGAATGCATTTTTAACGTCTAACTGGAACAAGGGCCAATCACGTACCACAACTACAGACAGAAGAATACGAAGAGTGGAACGACGGGCGAGTCCCATGGATCGCCATACCGCGATATATTTTCGATATATCGGCGATATATCGGTATTGACAGGTCACCGATATATCGCCGATATGGATATATCGGGTATCGACAGGAGAAAAATGCCTAATGGATACCGGATTTCGGCGATATGCGTCGATATATCGCCGATATATCGGTATCGACATTGTATCGATATGTTGCCGATATCGATATGTCCTTCCATGCGGGCGAGTGGAGAGAAGGTATCCATATAGTCCACTCCATAAGTCTGGGTGAAGCCTCGTGCCACTAGCCGTGCCTTGTACCGATCAAGACTACCATCTGCATGATACTTGACCGTGAATACCTATTTGCAGCTAACAACAGATGCTCCTGAAGGAGCGGGAACCAAGCTCCATGTGCCCTGCGACTGTAGGGCAACCATCTCCTCCTCCATTGCAGTCCGCCATCAATCAGATTTCAATGCATCCCGATAGGTCTTTGGGATCTCCACTGAAGATAAAGCCACTGCAAATCGCTGAAAGTCCCCTGTGAGGCAATGAAAGGAGACCTGTGAGGCAAGCGGATACGAAGCACAGCTGCGTTTTTGCTTTCTCATCGCAATAGGAACATCCAGATCATCAACCACTGAACTCGCCGGAGCCGAGTCGCCCTGCAATGATCCACCCTGCATAGGCACACTATTTGACCCATCATTAGGAGTAACATCTGAACATACCTGGGGCGTGCTGGATGAATGGCGTGGAGCATGAGCAGAACCAGACCGACGGGTATAAAATTTCGATAGTGGTGATACAAACGGTTTTGGTGGAGGTGGTGGTGGTGGAGGAGCTGACGGAATGTTAGGAACTGGATTGGACAATGGAGGACTCACCGTAGGAGGAGGAGGGACATAGACCTCATCAGTAGATCTGTTAGAGACCAATCTGTCACCTGTAGGTGAAAAATACATAACATACTCGAAGAAAGTGACATCAGCACTGACAAAGTATTTCCTGTTAATCGGATCATAGCAACGATATCCATTTTGCGTTCGAGAATAGCCCACGAAGACACATTTGACAGCTCTAGGTAAGAGCTTGTCAAGACCTGGGGATAGCTGATGAACAAATGCAACCACTCCAAAAACACGAGGGGTGGGTGAGGATAATTCCTTATCTGGAAAAACAACAGAAAGAGGAATTTTCTCACCAAGGACCGTGGACGACATACGATTTACCAAGTAGCAGGCTGTAAGAACGACATCTCCCCAAAAAGAAATAGGGGCAGAATTCTGGATAAGTAGAGTTCTAGTAATGTCAAGAAGGTGACGATGCTTTCTCTCAGCAACTCCGTTTTGTTGGGAGGTGTAGGCACATGTAGTTTGGTGTATAATGCCTTTTGACAAAAGAAATTGTGAGAGAGACCGAGTACAAAATTCCAACGCATTATCAGTACGAACATATTTCACATTGGATGAAAAGACATTGTTCACTTCATTGATAAGATTTTTAATGACATCACCAGCTTCAGATTTATTCTTTAACAGGAAAACCCAAGACAGACGAGAGAAATCATCAACTACGACAAGATAAAACCTATGCCCCTGGTGATCAGGGACACGACTGGGACCCCAAATATCAATATGGAGTAACTCAAAAGGGGAGCCACTGCTCCGACTCTGACGACTCGGGAAGCTAGCTCTATGATGCTTCCCTAACTGACAAGCTTCACACCGAAAGGACGAACTTGGAGGTATCTGAGGCAAGAGGTGGCGCATCTTCTGTAGAGGAAGGTGACCAAAGCATAGATGCCATGTATATGGAGAGACAGATCCAACAGCATGAGAAGAGACTCCAGCATATGAACTTTTGTTGAGACGATAAAGACCATCCTGCTCAGAACCACAACTAATCACCCTGCCCGTTAGAATGTCCTGAAATAGAAGAGAAGTTGGGTCAAATATAGCGCGACAATGCAAATCTTTTGTAATATGACTAATATATAGTAAGTTCATCGAAAATTCCGGGGCATATAAGACATTCTGGAGATGCATGGAAGGGGATAACAAGATCTCCCCCTGTCCAACAATGGGGGAATGAGTCCCATTGGCATTGATCACCGACCTCCCTGGAGGAATCTCTCTGTATGAGATAAGTCTGTCTCGACATAGATGGTGTGTGGCATCAGAGTCCATGATCCAATCGGAGATGTCTGGACTACAACATGTGGTAAAGGCAGAGGCACTACCTGAGGTACTAGCCGTGGCAGAAGTACTGGCAGAAGCAGACACAGCTACATCAGAAGGGCCTCCAGAAGAGTTCGTAGAAGCAGGAGGCATAATGTCCCGTAACCGAGCGACAAGTTCTTTGAACCTCTGATCCGAAGTAGCAGATGATGGAGATGCAACATGTTCTACCGCCCGTGCTGATGCTGGAAACCCATGCTTCGAATAGCCTGTGTCCTCCGAATGACCTGGACGGTGACAAAAACTGCGAGGTGGACGGGATCGACCAGCACGGCCTCCAGATCCACGACCATAGCCACAGAATGAAGAAGAGGAATCACCTCTCCCTCTGGATGCAGCCATCGCGGAGGGGAGGGGGGTGGTGTAGATGTGTTGGATGGAACAGAGATGCGGCTAAGCCTCTGGTAGACTTCCTCCATAGGAGGAATGGTAGCATCTGCGAGAATTTGTGATCTGGCCGCATCATATTCAGGATCAAGAGCCGCAAGAAGAACTCCTACCATGGTAGCATTACGAAATATCTTCTGTTGTTCTGGTGTGGCCATCAGAGGTATAATGTTGTAGAGTTTCTCGAACATCGCCCTCAGGAATGTATACAAGGAATGAAGCGGCCTCCCATTCTGCTTCATGGTGAATATGTCGTGTTGCAGTTGTAGCATCTTTGTTTCATCCCGGACTTGGGAATAAGTTGCCGCAAGAATGTCCCACATTGCTTTAGCAGTGGGCTGAAGGAGAACATCATTGACAATCTCCATCGACAACGTGCCTGACAACCAGACTTTGGCATACGAGTCATCAGCCTCCCAAGAGGCATAAATCCCTGTCTTCTCTGCTGGCTCATCCTCGGTAAGAATGTGCTTCTTACCGTTTGACTTCATGAGACTCATGAACTGCATCGCCCAGAGCTCATAGTTCGACCCATCCGTCTTTACTATTGGCGCAGGACCCTTGAACGCGCTTAATGAGGGCATATCAACCTTGGATTCTGACATATCGCCGCAGAAGAACTAGGGTTTGTAGACAGAGTGACATGTGTCTACATAAACTGCATAGGATTCGAGTGCGTATGTAGACGTTACACACCCAAATCCATAAGTATGGTGAAGAAGACGGTTACGATCAAGCCGGCAGGAAGGGCGTCGGCTAGAGCACGGCCTGCGTGGGCAGGCGGAACCGGCTGGGTGGCAGGGCTGGGGGCTGGCAGCGTCGGCTAGGGCACGGCCTGCGTGGGCAGGCGGAGGCGGGAGCCTGACAGCGGGAGGGCTAGAGGCGGGAGGGCCGAGAGAGTTCGGCGGCGGGGCGAGAAGAGAGAGAGAGAGAGGAGGGGGCGGCGGGCGAGAGAGAAGCCTAGGGTTTAGGCTCTCATACCATGTTGGGAGAATAATAGTTGTATTTATTCCAGAGAATCCTAGGGTCTCTTATATAGAGAAGACCTATGGGTAAATTACATAAGACAGAATATAGAAGAATAAAAAGTGCAAATGGTACACAGACTATATAATTCTTTCGACAATTTGTAATAACAAAACTTCAATATACATACATGCACTACATGAGCAAAACCTCAATCGACGTATATAAAAAATATTCGACGATATATTGCATATACTCGTGAAATCAATACATGAGAAAAACATAAACATTGCATATACATAATGGTATAATGCATTGCAATTGTATAGAAATGCATGTCATATTCTTACCATTTAATGAAGGAAGAGACATAGTTACGGAATTTAAGGACCTGAATGAGAAGATTGAAAAGTTGGAGCTGCTGGAGAAGTATGCGGGGCATATGCGGAGAGGGCGCTTATTGCACTGATTCATGTAATTGGCACGGTCTGCATGCCGCACAGGCATATGCGGCCGCATATGCGACCCGTGCGGCCAATTTAGTGAACACTGACATGGATATACCTTTTTTTGAAAGAAAAATGGGTGACATGTTGAATAGATCTCCCCCCCCCCAAAAAAAACATTACATTCACAAGTCAACATATTTTATTTTCAAAGACCATGAATCCCATAGGATCCCGGCATGCTCAAAAACATGCTATACGTATAATCCTTTACCAAGAAACATCACCTTAGTCATGGTGGAATCCCAAAAGATGAAGGGATAATCGGTTGAAGGTTGCAGAAAGCGGTAGCAATACTCGGTCAGTTGGGTTACTGACTAAGGATTAATCGACAGTTAAGTGACTAATCAGATTAAGTTTGTCATTAGTCATTAGTCAGTTTTGATTTTTTTGAAATTATTTAAAATTTATAAATCAATTTTATACACATATTGTTATATATTTATGTTGATTTGTATATTTTCTATACTATCATAATGAAATAAAAGAAGAATTTTTTTAAATATAATATTAAGTCATATTAGAATAAGTTTGCTTTTTAAAAATTTGAAAACTAATAAATTAAAAATCTCTATGTAAAAGTCGGCTGAGAAGTCAGCCGACTAGGTGGCTCGATTAGTCAGGTTGATCGATTAATGGCTGACTAGGCATAGTCGAGTCGGCTACCCCCTGACTCGACTAGTCGGGTCGATTAATCGGCCTAGTCGGCTGACTTTTACAACAATGGTTGAAACCATCTCTAGATTCGCTGCCTTCCACGCCTCCTTGGACGAGACACACAAAAAGAACATGTGATTAGTGTCCTCAAGTGCCTTTGAACACCAAACATGACTCCTTTGCCATCTGAAATAACCTTGCTTTCCTAGCATTGGTCAGCACACAATCTTCTCGTATTAACCATCGAAACATCTTGTTAGCAACAAGATCCTCCTCCTCAAGGGGTACATGAACTCTGTATCAAAGTCCGGGACCAAGCGCAAAGCCTTGTTCGTCCAAATTGAGAACCAACTGTCCATCCAACTTTAGTGCTCGCCCATAATATGGTTCCACCTCAAAGAGAAACTTTGAAAGCACCAAATATTCAACCACTCTCTGATATGACAACTTTAAGTGAAATTAGGGCATAAGCTATTCCCATCCCAGGTCTTACTGTAGAGACTTATATATATGTTACGCTTTATTGTTTCCTAATTTCTATTTATATTTTGTAAGACTCTGTAATTTACCCAAGGGTTTTCTCCCTATATAAGAGACCCGAGGGCTCTATGGAATATACACATCGGAGTATTCTAACATGGTATCAGAGCCATGACCCTAACCTAGGGTTCTCCATCTCCACCGCCGCCCCCCCCTCTAGGGTTTCGCCGCCCAACCCCCCCCCCCCCTCGGGCTCGAAGCCCCCCCCGCCGCCGCCTCCTCTCCTTCGTCGGGCCCCCTCTCCTTCGCCGGGCCCCCTCTCCTTCACCGCCGGGCCCCACCTGCCGCCAGCCCCTGCCGCCGGGTCTCACTACCGCCGCCGGATCTCACCCCCGCCGCCGGATCTCACCCCCGCCGCCGGATCCCCCCCGCCGCCGCTCTCCAGCGCCGGCCCCTCCTCCCCTAGCGCCGCCCAGCCGCCGTTCTTCTCAAGTAGAGGCTTTCAAAGCCTCTACTCGTGGCTGGGGTGCCGCCTTGTCCCTAGGACTCGACGTCATGTTCGATTCAAGTGCATAATCGTCTACCTATGCACTTGAATCCTACAAGGTCTTGGTAGACAGTATTTTCTTGGTCTATCAGTAGTTGTTCTTCTCCGGCATTATGTCAGATCAGAAGCTCGATATGCCCGCCATCGGTGCCTTCAAAGGTTCGACACCAATCGTCAAGATGGACGGGACGAACTACGAACTGTGGGCGATGCAGTTCCTCAGTCTCATGAAGTCGTGTGGTAAGAAGCATATTCTTACCGAGGATGAACCGCCGGAGAAGACAGGGATCTATGCCTCATGGGAGGCTGATGATGCGTACGCCAAGGTGTGGCTCTCAGGTACGCTGACGACGGAGATAGCGAATGATGTCCTTCACCAGCCCACCGCTAAGGCGATGTGGGATATTTTGGCTATGACGTACTCTCAGGTCCGCAATGAGACGAAGATGCTCCAGTTGCAGCATGATATATTTACCACGAAGCAGAATGGGAAGCCTCTTCATTCCTTGTACACGTCGCTTCGTGGCATGTTCGAGAAGCTCTATAGCACCATTCCGCTTACAGCCACGCCGGAACAGCAGAAGACGTTCCGCAACGCCACTATGGTTGGCGTATTACTCGCTGCCCTAGATCCGGAATACGAGGCAGCACGCGCTCAGATACTAGTAGATGCCACCATCCCACCGATGGAAGAGGTATACAGGAGGCTCAGTCGTGTACCCGTTCCGTCCAATACAGCGACTGCGACTCCGTCAGCAATGGCAGTTTCCAGGGGACGTGGTGGTTCGTCCTCGTTTCGTGGCAGGGGAAGTGGTGGACGTGGCCGCGGAGGCCGCATACGCTCTACGTGCTCATTTTGTCGCCGCACTGGTCATTCGGAGGATACATGCTATTCCAAGCATGGTTTTCCTCCTTCTGCACGAGTTGCTGATCATGTTCAGGGTCCACCAGCATCTACTCCAGATCACAGGTTCGAGGAGCTAGTGGCACGGCTTCGTGATATCATGCCACAGTCATCGTCAGAGGGTGCTGACACCTCTGAGATTGCCGCTTCGGCATCTGCCAGTACATCTGCCTCTGCTACTGACTCAGGTAGTCCTCCGGTCTCATATCATAACCATGATCTCACATGTTGGATTGTTGATTCTGGAGCCACCCATCATCTATGTCATGATAGAGATATCCTGCAGTCCTATAGAGCTGTTCAGCCTGGTCGCTCTGTACTCATTGCTGATGGTACTCATTCCCCGATCGTCGGTCAGGGGGAGACGGATTTGCTGCCCTCTATGCACTTACAGAATGTTCTGCATGCACCAGAATTCTCTATGAATCTATTATCCATTAGTCAGATTACTAGAGATTTGCATTGTCGTGCTATATTTGATCCATCTTCTGTCATTTTTCAGGACATACTAACGGGCAGGGTGATTGGCTGTGGTTCTGAGCACAATGGCCTCTATCGTCTTGTACGGACCTCGTATGCTGGAGTCCCACTACATTCTCAGGGCTCCGTCTCACCATATACCTGGCATCTTCGATTTGGTCACCTGCCACTACAGAAAATGCGCCACCTCCTGCCTCAGATATCTCCGGGTTCGTTTTTTCGTTGTGAAGCATGTCAGTTAGGGAAGCACCATCGGTCCAGCTTCCCCAGTCGTCAGGGTCGGAGCAGTCGCTCCCCATTTGAGTTATTTCACATAGATATTTGGGGTCCCAGTCGTATCCCAGATCATCCGGGGCACATGTTTTATTTAGTTGTTGTTGATGATTTTTCTAGAGTGTCCTGGACTTTTCTTCTCAAAAATAAATCAGAAGCAGGAAGTGTTATTCAGAATCTTATCAATGAGGTTCAAAATATTTTTTCGTCTACTGTTAAGTATGTGCGTACTGACATTGCCTTGGAATTTTGCACTCGTTCTCTTGCTCGCTTTCTTTCTTCTAAAGGCATTATTCACCAAACCACATGTGCATACACATCTCAACAAAATGGTGTTGCAGAACGAAAGCATAGACACTTTCTTGACATTGCTCGCACATTACTTATTCAAAGTTCCGCACCCCTATCTTTTTGGGGGGATGCTATCCTTACAGCATGCTATCTGGTCAACCGCATGCCTACAACTGTACTTGGCGAAAAGTCTCCTTTCTCTCTTCTATTTCCTGACAAAGATTTGTTTACACTTACACCTCGGGTCTTTGGTACTGTTACGTTTGTCCACAGGTTATCTCCAGGACTTGATAAGCTCTCTCCTAGGGCTATCAAGTGTGTTTTTGTGGGCTACTCCAGGACACAGAAAGGATATCGTTGTTATGATCCCATTCATAACAAATACTATGTGAGTGCTGACGTTACCTTTTTCGAACCAGTCATGTACTTCTCCCCTGCAGGTGACAGACTAATCTCCTCCACATCCACGGACTCTCATGTCTATGTGCCTCCACCTCCAAGTCTGAGTCAATCCTCTAATCCACCTCCACCACCACCACCACCTCCAATTATACCATTTCCTAAGTTCTATACAAGGCGAACAGGGCCAGCTCAAGCTACATGCCAACCATCCAGCACGCCTCAGGTATGTTCTGATGTTACCACTAATGATGGATTAGCCAATGCACCGGTGCAGGAGTCTTTACAACAGGAGGAGGATCCGCCAGTCATAGACGATCTTGACCGGCCTATAGCTCAAAGGAAGCCAAGGCGACAGTGTGCTTCGTACCCGCTTGCTTCTCAAGTCTCATTTCATCGTCTCAATGGGGACTTCCAGAAGTTTGTAGCTGTTGTCTCGTCTGTTGAGATTCCACGGACCTATCAAGATGCCATGAAGATTGATTGCTGGCGTCTAGCCATGGAAGAGGAGATGCGTGCTCTGCAGTCTCGAGGGACTTGGTCTCTTGTTCCCATTCCTTCAGGTGCTCCTGTGGTGAGTTGCAAGTGGATCTTTACGGTGAAATATCATGCGGATGGACGTCTTGATAGGTACAAGGCAAGACTTGTAGCACGGGGATTTACCTAGACATATGGGGTAGATTACATGGATACTTTTTCACCGGTGGGCTAGACACTCCACTCTTCGCATCCTCCTATTTGTTGCTGTGGTACGTAACTGGATCATTTTTCAGCTTGACGTCAAGAATGCTTTTTTGTATGGAGACCTACAGGAGGAAGTCTACATGCAGCAGCCACCAGGATTTGCTGCTGAGGGGGAGACTCAGATGGTGTGCAGACTTCATAAGGCTATCTATGGCCTTAAACAAAGTCCCCCGAGCATGGTTCCAGAAGCTGTCTCAGCTAATTGAAAACAGGGGTTCAGGAGATCAAATGCGGACCATTCATTGCTCATCCAGGAAGACCCCTAGAGGTACAGTTGTTGTTATGATATATGTTGATGACATCTTGGTCACAGGAGATGATGCTCAGGGGATTGAGATAACCAAGTCCCTGTTGGGAAACCAGTTCATTACGAAGGATCTGGGCACGATACGATATTTTCTGGGATAGAGTTTGCACGAAATGCACAAGGAATGGTGATGACTCAAAGAAAATATGTCACGGACTTGCTAGCTGAAGCAGGAATGACTGGATGCAGACCTTCAAGTACACCTATGGACCCAAGCATGAAACTGTATGATGATGATACCGAGGAGGTGGACAAAAGAAGGTACAGAGAGATGGTGGGTAAGCTCTTATATTATTACTATAACTCGACCGGATATTGCCTTTGCAGTAAACCGGGTGAGTCAATTTGTGGAGCAGCCAAGGCAAGTTCATATGGATGCCTTGTATATGATATTGAGATATCTGAAGTCTTCCCCAGGCACAGGGTGCTATTTAGGAAAGATACAGATCTATCTATTTCAGCTTGTGCAGATGCAGATTATGCAGTATGTCCAAGGGATCGTAAATCTACTTCTGGATTTGCTATCTTTATAGGAAGCTCTTTAGTTTCTTGGAAAAGCAAGAAACAGACTGTTGTGGCGAGGTCAGTGCGGAATCCGAGTACATAGCCATGGCACAAGCAACTGCAGAAATGATGTGGGTTAGAGCAGTCTTAGAAGATCTGACTGTAGATGTCCCCTTGCCTATGAATCTCCAATGTGACAATCAGGCAGCATTATTTATTGCCAATAATCCAGCTTTTCACGAGAGAACAAAGCACATCGAGGTGGATTGTCATTTTACTAGAGACATGATTCAGAAGGGCTTCATCTCCACCTCTCATGTCAGTTCAGAGGATCAGACGGCTGACATATTCACCAAACCACTGCTCAGAGGACCTTTCCAGAGATGTTCTTCCAAGCTGAGCATGATAGATATCTATGCTCCATCTTGAGGGGGGAGTGTAGAGACTTATATATATGTTACGCTTTATTGTTTCCTAATTTCTATTTATATTTTGTAAGACTCTGTAATTTACCCAAGGGTTTTCTCCCTATATAAGAGACCCGAGGGCTCTATGGAATATACACATCGGAGTATTCTAACACTTACCAACAGAAAGCTCATCATCTACGGTTAGAGCAAAGAGAAGAGGGAATCGATCACTCAACACACTAGGCCCAGTCTAATCATCAAGGCAAAAGTGGAAACCTCTCCCATCTCCCATAGTTGGCGTGAAGAGACATGAGATTGCAGGCAACATTGAGTAGTTATCCTTCCAAAAAATTCATAGGAGCATACACCATCCCTCCTACCAAGATTTTACCGACACTCCATAGATTATGTAGAATGTTCAAGTAAACAGATCTGATCCCCTCCCCCAAGATCCTCAATGCCCATTGGGTCAGCAAGGTCATGTTAATATCCTACAGACTCCTCACCTTAAGGCAACCATCCTCCTTCGCGGAGAAATACTCTCCTCTAGTTCATCAGAGATATCTCTTGAACGGTTGAACCTCGTCTGTACTCATCCAAAAAAGATCTACACATAAAACTCTCTAGTCACCCCCATAAGTCTAGCTTGAAGCATACAAGTGTCAAGTAGACGGGAAAATATCGAAATAACGGACAACACTACCTTCAAGAGCATAAAATGTCCTTACTTTGATAGACAAGGTGTTCGCCACCCTACAAGCCTCCTCTTCATTTTCTCAATTAGCGAGTCAACTGCAACCAATCACATTGTTCCAATCCTCCCCTCACCCGGGGAAGACCCAAATAGTTGATCAGCAATGTCTCCTTCTTAGTACACAGAGTCACCACACATGCCTTCAATCTCTGCTTCCTCTATCCCAAAAGGAACAAACACCAAGACCGCAATAACATCCTTAACTGCCCTAACATCCCCATCCAGAATGAAAATGGTATCATTCACATATTGGGACCAGAGAAATCAACTTCCAAAGTAGTCTCTTCACCTTTCTCCGCCTCCCATCAGCAACAATCTCAGAAGCCATCACTACCCTATCCATCATATGCCTCTGGTCACACTCTTTCTGATCACACTCTTGTACTATGGTTCTCTGGAGAAGAGCGCTTAGCTCGGTTCTCCTTTCGCTTTGAGAAGAAGTGGCTGCTAGAGGATGGTTTTCGGGACATGGTGTATGAACATTGGCGGGCTGTAGTGGTGGCGGGCTCGGCGGTGTCGCGGTTTGCGGCCAAGCTCGAGTCCCTGAGGCGGTTGCTGTTGAGTTATGGGAAGGATGTCGCCAGGAGGCGACGGACCGTCAGGGCAGAGCAGAGGCTGGGATCAGCAGGTTAGACGGGCTTGATGATGATCGGGGACTGTCTCCGGAGGAGGTGGAGGAGAGGGCAGCGTGTCTAGAGACTGTGCTTCGAGAGGACAGAAAAGAGGAGGTTCATTGGCGGCAGAGGGCGAGGCATAAGTGGCTAAGGGAAGGGGACGCCAACACGCGGTTCTTCCATTCTGTGGCATCCGGGAGGAGGAGGAGAAGGAGCTACTTGCATGAGATGGAGGTAGGGGGCCAAAGGGTTTCAGGCGAGAGGGACATTGGGGTCGCCTTGCGGGGCCACTTTGTGAGGCTTCGAGGAGGGTACCGGTGGAAAATGGCTGGGGCTGGTCGGGTCGGGGGGCGAGGTCCTTGAGTGGATCCCAGACTGATTCGTTAGTGGCCGAATTCACGGAGGAAGAGGTGCGTAGGGCGGTTTGGGAGCCGAATGCGGACGGGGCTCCTGAACCGGATGGTTTCTCTATATCCTTTTAAAGAGAGTTCTGGGATCTGCTGAAGGGTGACATCTTGGAGGTTCTGACTGAATTCAGGGGGGGCAACATGGGTTTTGAAAAAGTCAACAGGTCTTTGATTTTTTTGCTACCAAAGAAAGAGACCCCAGTTGGGGTTGGGGACTACATGCCGATTTCTATTTCCAATGGCATTTATTTTATTGTCGCCAAGGTGTTGGCGAGCAGACTTAGAGGAGTCTTGCCCTCTGTGGTCTTACCGGCCTAATCCGCCTTCATTCCGGGTCGATATATGGTGGATGGAATCGTGACCGCTTCGGAGATCTGTCGTGAGTGGAAGATGTCTAAAAAAAAGGGGCAGTTTGGAAGATTGACTATGCCAAGGCCTACGACTGTGTCAGTTGGAGATTCCTTTGGTTAGCTCTACAGAAAAGGGGTTTTCCCGAAAGAATGGATTGCTTGGGTTAAGAGATGCGTCACCACTAGCTCTTGCTCGGTGTTGGTAAATGGGAGGCCTGAGGGGGGATGGTTCCAACCGCAGAGGGGGGTGCATCAGGGCTGCCCCCTTGCTCCCCTGCTTTTTGTGTTGGTTGCAGATTGTCTTGCGGTTTTGTTTCAGCGGGCGGTTGATGAAAACTGGTGCGAGGGCTTCAGAATGGGGGACATCTCAGTCCCGGTGTTGCAGTATGCGGATGACACGCTGATTTTCCTGGGAGGACGGAGGAGAAGAACCGCAATGCAGCTGTGCTGGTGGAGGTGTTTGGGTGCTTCTCTGGATTGTAGATCAACAGACAGAAGTCGGTCCTTGTTCCAATGGGAATGGGTGGCGAGGAGAGCATCGGGCCGACGGAGTGGGCAGGATGTCCCCTGGGGAGACTGCCGATAACCTATCTGGGATTGCCTCTGGTTGAGGGCAGGCCGAGGAAGTCCGATTGGGATTGTGTTCTGCGCAGAATGGAGGAGCGGTTGGAAGGTTGGAAGGCTATCACTCTGTCCAAGGGTGGGAAGCTTACACGTCTGAAGCATGTTCTTTCGGCCATCCCGACTTTTTTCTTCTCGATGAGATTAATGCATGTCGGTGTTAGAAGGAAGGTTGAGACTTTGATGAGATCTTTTTTCTGGTCAGATGGAAGACAAACAAAGAGGGGGTTGCACCTGGTGGCTTGGAAGGATCTTGCTGTACCAGTTGAGGAGGGGGGCCTTAACGCCAGGGACGTGGAATCTATGAACAAAGCTTTGTTAGCCAAATGGGTGGTGCACATTTGGGGTTCGTCCGACTCGCCGGTCTTGCAGTTGTTGAGAAAGATATATGGTGTTACTGGGGAGTTGGTGGCAGTGAGGAAGCGTCATGAGTCTTCCTTGTGGAGTGGGATTCGTGTCATGCTTCCGGGGCTCCGGCCACTTCTTAGGCCGATTTTGGGGGATGGTCTCCGATTCCGTTTTTGGCTGGATGATTGGACGGGGGAAGGGGCCTTGACCTTCCGCTTCCCTCGGTTGATGGCGTTGGCCGTGGATAGGGGGCGCGGGTGGCGGAGGTCGTCGAATCTGGGTCGTGGGCGCCGAGGTTCCTTGCGGATCTCTCGGATCAAAGGTTGGAGGAGTTTTTGCGGATGCTGTCTGAGATTCTTCCTGCCCGGGAGATGTCGGGAGACCCGGACCGTTTTGAGTGGACTGATGGTAAGTTCTCGGTGAAGGCGGCCTATCAGAAGGTTAGTGCGGTTTTGATGGAGCGAGATGAAGATCTGTGTGCTGACGTGAAGGTGATTTGGGCAGCTAAGCTTCCTGCCCAGGTTAAGGTCTTCCTTTGGTGTATGAGGAGAGGTCGTATTTGTGACAAAGTGAGAAGAGGCAGACTGCTGGGTGGGACGGACCTAAAGTGTGACAGATGCGAGGATGAGTTGGAGGATGCAGACCACATCTTCTTTGGTTGCAGGTCTTCGGCAAAGGTTTGTGAGTCTTTGGGCCTTCCGTGGGTCCGAGCATCCGATGCGGAACAATTTTGGAGGTCGATTCGTGGGGTCGGCCTTGGGTCTTCCGATGATGTCTCCAAGCATCTTGCCGCTTTATGGGCTATTTGGCTTGGTAGGAATGATACAAATTTTAAGGGGCAGCAATTTTACTTTGAAAATGTTATTGCCTACTGTAATGCTTTGTACAATTTCTGGTTATCAAACTGATGTACCCTTTGCTTTATTAATGAATGCTTTGGTGTGGTGACTCCCGCCTCGGGAGGGCTCCCCCGGTATCTTACTAAAAAAAAATCATATGCCTGCCAGAAATAAATACCATTTTCATGGATGCAATGATGGAGTCCAAGACCATACAAAGCATATTCGCAAGGACCTTTACCACGATATGATAAATAATATTGGACAGAACAATATGCCTTATATCCTCCACCTGATGAATGACATCCTTTTTAAGCACACGGAAAACGTGAGAGTTATTCAGATGCTTAAAACCTTGATTCACATGTAGGAGCTCCTACCACACAAATCATATTTGCAAGGACCTTTACCACTATATGGTAAATAATATTGGACAGAGCAATATGCCTTATATTCTCCACCTGATGCATGGCATCCTTCTTAAGCACATGTAAAAGGAGAGTTATTCAGATGCTTAAAACCTTGATTCACATGTAGGAGCTCCTACCACACAAAGCATATTTGCAAGGACCTTTACCACTATATGGTAAATAATATTGGACAGAGCAATATGCCTTATATTCTCCACCTGATGCATGGCATCCTTCTTAAGCACATGGAAAAGGAGAGTTACTCAGATGCTTAAAACCTTGATTCACATGTAGGAGCTCCTACCACACAAAGCATATTTGCAAGGACCTTTACCACTACATGGTAAATAATATTTGACAGAGCAATATGCCTTATATTCTCCACCTGATGCATGGCATCCTTCTTAAGCACATGGAAAAGGAGAGTTATTCAGATGCTTAAAACCTTGATTCACATGTAGGAGCTCCTAGACAACTGTTAGGTCCTCCTCCCTCCCCTGAACTTTCGGAAGATGAAGACCAGGAAGACGTCTTGGCTAGGAGAACCTTCAACATTCAAGGAAAACACTGCTTTGTGGACCTCCTCCAAAGTAAAATATCTCACCAATTTATCTTAAACATCATCGACAAATTATCACCAACCCACCTCGCACCACCATAAGGGATCTTCCTACTCAACTCACGAAAGTGTCTAACCACATGAACCCAATGGCCAGATCACCCTCCACCACCTCTGCAACTACCTCAATCGAGTGAATCAAGTTACGCCTTCGCCTCCCATTGGCCATAACATGGAAAAATCGAGTATTGGCATCTCCCTCCTTCAGACCACCTGCTTGGACCGTTGCAGTTACTCCACCTCAGACTTCTTATCTTTCTCAAGTAAGACACAGTGGTGCTCCCTCCTAGACACCTCCAACAAACCCCCTGGTATAGTGTCGAAGCGAACCGCCTCCTCCTGAGCCCGCACCCTTCTCTCCATCGTTGAGTCGGTACCTCCTTCCTGAACTCGAACATCTTACACAAAGCCTCCAACTTCTCTACCATCACCCTGAAAGCATACCAGTCACCGAAAGACCCTACTAACAGCTGATAAAAAACTGATAAACGTTCGCTGAAGCTATCCTCAAGCAGCCACGATCACTCAAAGTGGAATAGACCACCCACACAACATTTCTTGCCAGAGTTTCGGCATATATGTGTGTGATAATGAGAGCACATACGTCAAGGAGAACACCTTGAGTAGCTCCACCAAACTAAGGAAAAGATGCACACGCAACCGTGGCGCCAAACTCCACGAGGTGTAGCAGCAGTTCTTCGCATCCAGAAAATTCAATGAACGGATATATTGCAAAATGAGTATGAGCTATAAACCTAACCGTATACATGGAATGAAAATAACACAAAAGTTAGTTTGAGCTATAGAAGTTTGATTTTTTACGAGGCAACTTAGTTTAAGATATTTGGGTCTCTGTCGAGGGTCCAATTTGGACCCATAAGCAGTAAATTATTCGCTCAGTTTCATTGACAATTATTGGATTGACGTGTATTGTTACAAATGATAACTAAAAGGTGAATCTGACCATTTTAAAGAGTTAAGAGTAAAAGGATTACTGTAGAATGTGAAACACTTTCATGGGAGTAGATAATATTGCTAATGAAAACCTTAACGTTGGGAAACTAACTAGAAGAGATTGAGATCCCTCCAAAATAACACAAAAGAGAAGGCTCATGAAGGTGTGATACTAACTTACTAGAGTTGGGACCGCTACTTATCAACTTAGGCTATAATTTACTAATTTAGGTGGTGTTTTTGGGTCTCGTTCAGGTCCAAACCTGACAAGTTGTCAGGTTAGTTTTTTTCTCACTAAGGAGTAAGGACTCAGTTTTTTTATACGAGGTAGAGCTTGAAAATTATTTATAAGAACTGGAAAATTTCCCTATATTATGCACACCCACCCATCAGCAAATATATATGAATATGTTGAGCCGTAAGCATTTGGTACCAAGACCAAAATGTTGTTGAGTTGATATTTTTCAAAATTAGATTAGGAGTTAGGCCCAGGTCATTACAGAAACAGATTTATATGGGCGATGTGCGTGTATATTTGTAAAGAAATTTTGTACCGCTCTGTTCCATTTCTCTCTTTTTGAAGAGTGTGCTGCATTGTGCTGATTCCTTATTTTTATCTGGAAGAATGAGAAGATGGAAACAGTTGGATCAGAAACGGAAGCTTATGCTATTGCAGATACTATAGCTGTAAGTTCTCTTACCATGCAGTTGCAGCTGTCTATGCTAGGGTGTTTGATAGCTTATATTGTTTGCTTTTTCACTGAACACCAGAGATTGTTACATAAAGAAGCATACACCTCTTTTCAGAGCTCTATACACTGCTGTCTTTTCTCTTCCAATCATATGGGCTCTCTATACGAGTTAAATTCATGTTTTTAGATTTTGTTTTTCTGTTCTTTTCTCTATAAAATACACACCATTTGCTCTTATATTGGACAACTGGTTTACATACAAGCCATTTATCTCTATTTCCATTAATAAGATGCTCAATTTGCCTTTTTGCTCCTTCATAAGCTGAGATTGCAAAAATTCACATTTGATTTAAATGGGCTATTTTTGGCTTGTAAATTTATGATCCATAATGCCAGTTAGCAAGTTTGTTGTTCTAGTAACTACTGATATGGGTTAGTGCTCATTGAAGATTATTTTTAGTATGATGCACTTTGTTAGCCCATTCATTTTTTCCCTTCTTAAGTAGGACCATAATTCTGTGTGAAGCTTCTTCTAGGTCGTCGTTCTTCTTCTAGATGGTCATTGTCACATTCTCAGGTGGTGAGCTTCATGGTGCTTATCGCGAGAGATAAAAGATTCATTTAGGCTTAACTTCTATGGGCTGTCTTTTCTTTCTGGCATAGGGTGGCCAATTCAAAATTGTAAATGTACTGATTGACATGCAACTTTGCTGTCTGTTTCCAATTGAAATCCTTGTTTCATCTTATCCAGGTGTTGACATTCCTTTTCAGTCAAAAACAAAAGCTCAAAAAGATGTGTATACTTCTGGGACTGCTATTGTCCTAAACAAGGGGTATCACTGAGGTATACTAGTGGCTGTAAGGGATACAATTGTCTTTCTACTCACCACATTGGACTGTCTTGACTCTTGATATATCTAACATATTCTTCCTTAGTTTGACTTAATATTGCATGAAGTTGCCGAAGTCCAATAGTGAAGCTTCTTTTACATTTTACTTGGAGGTGTGGAGGAACTCGGGATTTCCTATATTTTCCTTGTGACGAGACATGGGAACTTGAAGATTTTTTTATAAGGCAGTGGCTTTTCTGGTGCATATAATAACAATTATGGTTGACAAAGATGAAAAATAGAGATCCTTGTGGTAGGAAGTTGGCCATTATGGACATGAGCTTTTTTTGGGTGAAGAGAATATAATGTTAAGAATTTAGTACTGGAGAGGTTGCAATTGACATAGGGGGTTAAAATAATGAGTTACTGTATAAATCCTCATGGATTATTATGCTTAATAGAAGACAATAATGGAAAAAGGCTGTTTAGCCATTGAAACTGGAAGATTCATCTGGTAACGGGAAATGTAGAAGTACCCATGGGATACATCAATTAAGGTGCCCAACTGTATTGAGATCATTATTACATCTAGTAGAGGGAAAAGAGTCAAATTGCTTTAATGAGAGACCCAAAGTTCTCTTATACAGGAGAGGAGCCTATTGGACAAATTACAAGAAGAAGAAGCTAAAAGAAATAGAAAATAAGAAAACAATAATAAAGATAACTAATATCTCAATACTCCCCCTCAAGCTGGAGTGTAGATATCAATCGGACTCAGTTTGGAACATCTCTGATAAGGTCCTCTGGCTAGGGCCTTAGTAAGAACATTTGCTGTCTGGTTTCCAGAGATGACTTGCATAGTGGCGATAAGACTCTTTTGTATCATGTCACGAGTGCAGTGAAAATCCACCTCTATGTTCTTCGTCCTCTCATGAAAGACTGGGTTCTTGGCAGTGAAAAGAGCAGTCTAATTGTTACATTGGAGGTGCATGGGAAGAGGCACCTCTATAGTCAGATCAGTAAGAACAGATCTGACCCACATCATTTCTGTGCTAGCCTACGCCATGGCCATTGTGACTCAGCACTCGATCTGACAACCACAGTCTGCTTCTTGCTCTTACATGAAACCATGAAAATCCCTATGAACACAACAAAACCTGATGTAGACTTTCTATCCTTTGGACATCCAACATAATCTGCATCTACACATGCTGTAGTTGAGAGAGATGTGCCTCTGTTGAAAAGAAGTCCCATACCAGGTGAAGTCTTTAGGTATCACAGAATCATATGGATTGCATCCATATGTGTCTGTATGGGTTGCTCCATAAACGGACTCACTTTGCTCATGACAAAGGATATGTCGGGCCTGGTAATAGTCACATATAGTAGCTTGCCAACAAGCTCCCTGTACCTCCTCTTGTCGACCTCCTCAGTATCATCATCATAGAGCTTCATGCTCGGGTTAATAGGAGTAGTAGCAGGTCTGCAATCTGCCATGCATGTCTCTGAAAGAAGATTTGTAACACACTTTCTCTGGATCATCACAAGACCTCGCTAGTTCTTGGCAAACTCTCGTCCAAGGAAGTAACACAAATTTTTAAGGTCGTTGGTCACAAACTGCTGACCTAGGAAGTCCTTGGCACCCTGAATGCCCTTCTCGTCATCCCCTGTAACAATAATGTCATCAATGTAAATAAGAATAAAAATAATACCTCTCTGGGTCCTCTGCACAAATAAGGAGTGATCGACAGTCGATCGCACAAACCCCTGCTGCTCTATCAAGTTCGAGAGCTTCTGGAACCATGCTGTTGGACTTTGCTTAAGACCATAGATAACCTTGTGTAGCCTGCAAACTTTCTGACACCCCTCTTAACAACAAACCCAGGTGGCTGTTGCATATAGACCTCCTTCTGTAGATCACTCTAGAGGAAGGCATTCTTCACATCAAGCCGGTAAAGGGGCCAATCTCATGTCACAGCAACAGAAAGTAGAATACGTAGAGTAGAATGTCTGGCAACTTGAGAGAAAGTATCATGATAGTCTACCCATACATCTGGGTGAACCCACGTGCCACAATTGTCGCCTTATATCATTCCACACTACCATCCACACGGTGTTCCACACTGAAAACTCATTTGCCAAGTTCGTAACCTGTGAGTACCCGCCTCTAGAGGACACCCGCTTGTTCTATATGGAATCCTGTTGCACAAACAACTCGGTAGTGCCATCAAAAATAATGTACTCATTACATACCTGAGGCATTGCTGGATGACGGGCCATACCTGTGAACAGGGGAAACCGAGCGATGCCTACAAGTAAAATACGTGGCAAAAACTGAGACAATAGAAGGTGGAGTCACAGGAGAAGGTGTAAAGGCAGGAGCTGGTGTAGGTGGTGGCGGCGGCTGAGGATGTGGTGGTAGAGCAGGAGTAGACAGAGGTGGAGGAACGACAATAGGAGGTAGAGGCATGTAGATCTCATCTTCAGAGTCATATGGGGCTAGTCTGTCACCTGTAGAAGAAAATACATAACAGACTCAAAGAAATTAACGTCAGTAGTGACAAAGTATTTCTAACTTAGCGGATCAAAGCAACGGTACCCCTTTTGGGTACGAGAGTAGCTGATAAGCATGCACTTGACAGCTTTAGGAGAGCTTGTCATGACCCGAAGAGACATCATGAACAAAAGCAACAGATCCGAATACACGAGGTGTAAGGGAGAAAAGATCCTTCTCGAAAAACACAATCGAGAAAGGAACTTCTCTCTCAAACAAACAAGGGCATGTGGTTCACAAATAACTTGCAGTAAGGACAACATCGCCCCAGTAAGCATGAGGAGCACGACTTTGTACCGATAAGGTTCCAATCACATCAAGTAAGTGACGATGTTTGCGCTCGGCAATATCGTTCTGTTGTGAAGTATAGGCACATGAAGTCTGGTAAAAAATGCCAAGAGAGCTACGAAACTCAGAATGCTGTAAGGTGCAGAATTCTAAGGCATTATCAGAGCGAAGATATTTGACATTGGCAAAAAAATATTCTTTATCTCATTAATAAAATATTTGATCACAGATCCATCCCAGACTTATTTTTCAATAAAAAGACCCAGAAATGGTGACCCTGGTGATCACGAATATGACTCAGACCCCAAATGTCTAAATGAAGGAGGTGAAATAACTGAGAACTGCTCTGACTCTGATGGGATGGAAATGAGGATCGGTGATGCTTCCCAAGCTAGCATGCCTCATACTGAAAGGAGGATCTCATAGAAATCTGCAAGGGTTTAAATATCGATTTCGAATATGTTATCGATACTATGTCGATACGATATTTCGTCGAAATTTCGCCGACATTTCACCCATATCGATCATCCTTTGTGAAGAAATGATCGAAAACTGCCCTCATATCGCCATTTCGCTCGGTTCCTTGTTGAAATCGAAATTTCGGTGAAATTTCATGAAATATGGTACCTTGGAAATCTGAGGGAGAACATGACACAACTTTTGCAGAGGAAGGTGGTCAAAACGAAGGTACCACATATATGGTGAGACTGGTCCAATAGGTATAGTAGAAATGCTAGCATGAGGATGTTGGATCGGTCTGTAGAGCTCCCGATGCTAACGACCACATTTAATCACCCTGCCCTTAAGTATGTCCTGAAACACAAGAGATGAAGGGTAAAAAATGTCACGATAATGCAGATCCTTAGTAATCTGACTAATGGAAAGTAAATTCATCTGAAAGTCAGGAGCATATAAAACATTCTGAAGGCGCATGGACGACATCAAATGCACCTCCACCTGTCCTGTAACAGGTAAGTGGTCACCATAAGCTATGACAACCCATCTGCCAGGTAGTATAGTCCTGTAGCACCTCAGCTGCGCTCTGTCTCCATACAGGTGGTGGGAGGCACCAGAGTCCATAGTCAATTATGCCATGTCTGCACTAGTACTACCGGTAAAAGAATAAGCAATATCTGAGGAACTTGAGGAAGCTATGGCTGCAGGTGCGGTATCGGTATTGGTGGTGCTAGTAGTAGGAGTCATAATCTCTCAAATACAAGAGACAATATCATCCAGGCAGGGATCAATCTGGGAAGATGGAGTCTCTGAAGACTCAATCTGTTCTGCTACACAACCAAAAGTAGGATACCCGTGCTTCTGGTAGTATCTATCTTCTGCATGTCCAGGTCTATGACAATAAGTGCAAGGGCCACGCTGGCGCGCACTGCCACCACGAGGGCTATGTCCTCTGGACTGAATCGTCTCTCTTCGGCCACGAGAAACAACCATCGCTAAAGAGGGCAGAGAAGTGGTTGTAGAAGGCATGATAATCCGACTGAGACGGCTATGGACCTTCTCAATGGGAGGAATGGTAGCTCTGGTAAGCAGCTGAGTACGTGCAGTGTCATACTCTGTATCAAGTCCAGCCATGAAGACTCCAACCATCGTTGAGTTCCTATACATCTTCTGTTGCTAAATAGATGTCATAATAGGCATGTAGCTATGAAGCTTCTCGAATAGGACATGGAGCGAAGAGTAGTACATATGCAGAGGACGTCCATTCTGCTTAGCCTTGTAGTCATCAAACTATAGCTGAAGAATTTTGAACCCATTCTTTGCTTGTGCATAGGTGAATGCTAAAGTATCCAACATCGCCTTGGCGGTGGGATGATTCAGAATATTATTGGCTATCTCTGTGGTGAGAGTCTCTCAAAGCCAAACCCGCGCAAACGCGTCATCTTGCTTCCAAGAAGCATTTGTCCCATTCTTATCCGTTGGCTTTGGATCTGTCAGGATGTTATCCTTGTTGCACTCCATGAGGGTGAGAAATTGCATGGATCACAACTCATAGTTGGTCCCATCCATCTTAGCGATGGGAGCCGGCCCTTGAATGTTTCGGATGAAAATACATTACTCTTGTTCTCTGACATGATGGAAAAACGGCCGACAACAGAACTCAACTGAGGAGTACACCAATATGAACCAGTCTACACGATCATTGGTTGTACGTGTATACTCATACAACATCCTCATCAATTGTCGTTGCTCTCTAGGGCCAGAAAACACGATTTATAAGTCTGAACTATCATTTTTCGGTCAAAATCAAGCCTAATCAGACTGCAGATTGAGCTGCAGAGGGGCGCGAAGGCGCATCGGATGGTCGATGATGACCTAGGAGGGCCGATCGGGGGGGGGGGGGGGGTTGCTGAGCGATCAGGGGCCTGCCTGCACAGCGTCCAGAGCAACCGTGCGACGACCTGGGCGGCCGGGGACAACCTCTGTGGCGGCCTGGACGATCGGGGGCAGCCTCGGCGGTGGCCTGGGCGGTCAACTGAGGCATGGCGGTGGCCCGGGGAGGGTGGTGGGCTATTGTCGGCGGCAGCTTGGAGATGCGACGGTGGCGGTGTGGCAGCGATACAGGGAGGGGGTTGTTAAGGTTAGGGTGGGATACGGGAACTGCAGTCTAGGACCGTCGCTTCGATACCATGTAGAGGGAAAAGAATCAAAATGCTTTAATGAGAGGCCCTAACGTTCTCTTATATAGGAAAGGAATCTATTGGGCAAATTAGAAGAAGAAGACAAGAAATAGAAAATAAGAAAACAATACAAAGATAACTAATATCTCAACACATCTTACTGAAATTTTGTTGACTGTATTGCAAGTTTGTCAAGAATGATAGAAGTCCCCTTTCACTATTGTAGTGTTTGTGAAGCTTTATTTCAACTGTTTACTCATTAGAATGACTTCCATTCTTCTGGCTGCCACCTCCTTTGCTATTGCGAAAACCTCGTGGCTCCATCCCTGAAAGCTCGTCAGAGAAGCTGATAGACCAAGAGGAGGCAACCGTTCCAGCATCGGTGGGTGCAGATGCAGAAATCACAGCGCAAATCTCGAGAGGAGTGAATCTTCTAGCTTTCGAATTAAAAAAAATCATGATTGAGATTTCGTATCGTCGTTGCGTTATGGAGAAAGGTGACTCTTTCATTGAGGAGACGTTTGCTCTCGGTAGGGTTGGATGGGATTTCCTAGTGAAGGAGATTTGTAACCGAGTGGATACACTAAATCTTTTGAGGTGGGAGGATGCCCGACCCGATGAGCCTAAGTTATCTCGACCCGATGAGTTTAACCCAACCCGTTAAGCGATTGGTCTCAGGATTCTAACCAGTGTGTAATAATGGATCCGATTGCATTTTGCCATCTGGACATGAAGCTATGCTGGTTCCTATATCTGGATCTGCGGAATCGGGATCTGACCGTGTTGAGGCTTAATTTAAGTTGGCTCCAGTTGGGGTAAGTCGGACCCTCTGGCCTCCCTTAACTGTTTAGCAACACCACCCTTTGTACGATTGTTCGAACAAACAGAAGTAGGGACTTTCTCCTTGTTTTCGAGTCTCAAAGCATGATTGGAGATGGGCAACCGACCTCGCCCTTGGACTCAGTTCCTGCTCGTGACCCTCAAGCCTCACAGCAGCGTGAGGTGGATCATGATATGCCCCTCTTGCTTGTATTTGGGGATTTGCTCTTGCATGGCCTGAGTCAGCCCTGGTTCAAGGCTCTAAACTTGGCGGTTGACATGTTGGACTCCGCAAACACGGAGTCGTGTGCTTGTTACTCAGAAGGATATAAAGACTATGGAAGCAATATTTCCATAAGCTTTTCATTGAGGAATGAAAGAAATAGGTCATTTTGGGAGATCTAGCTAATAGTGAAGGTTACTTGAATCGTGCACGCTATAGACGAATACAAAGGACAGAAGTAAAGGAGGCTTTGAAGGTTATGGGACCTGGGAAAGGTGTAGGACTTAATGACATTCCTGTAGAAGTACGGAGAGTTAGGTGAACGTGGTTTGACTTGGCTTACAAATTATTCATTGTTTTGTGGCGAAGCAAGAAAATGCATGAAGATTGGAGGAGAAGTATTATTGAAGGTTTTATGTTATGTCACTGTAAGATAGCTATTTATCTCCTATGTAATTTATCTATTAGGGTTTCTCTCTTCTATATAAGAGAACCCTCGGGCTCTATGAATAAACATTGACGATCCTAGATCGGAGCCCTGAGCCAAAACACTAACCCTACCTTCTAGCCTCCTCAACAGAACCCGTGTAGCCCCCTATCTTCCGTGTACGGACTAGCATCGTCGCCCAGCATCGGCTGCCTCCTCACGCGCTGCCCGCTAGTGGCTTCTTTGCTGCTCTACCTTGCAGCAGCAGCCGGGCGCCACCCTAAGGGGTTTTTGGCTTCCCAAAGACGATTCGTGGCACCACAATCACGATCCATGTGCTCCTGCAGTCCTGAGTTCATGTTTTTTGGTCAGATTTCATAGGTTTGGGTCTGATTTACCTTATTTATGATCAAAATCAGACCGCATTTTATGTAAAGATGGTTGTAGTATGATTCCACAACCATCTCTTCCCATATCCATTTAGACACCTTACGATCGGTCTAAGATCCTAGTGATTGCTCACGATGTTAGAAAGTAGAGTTGATACACCATCTGTGGGTGCCTTCAAAAGTCCCACTCCTATTGTCAAGATGGACGGTACGAACTACGAGTTGTAGGCAATGGAGTTCATGAATATGATGCAGTGCCGTAGCAAGAAGCATATTCTGATGCAGGATAAGCATGTGAACAAGACTGGGCCAATGCCTCGTGGGAGGCTGATGATGCAAATGCTAAGTTTTGGCTATCTGGTACGGTTTCCTTAGTCAACCCACAACAAAGGCAATGTGGGATATTCTCACAGGGATATACTCAAGCGAAGAATGAGTCGAAGATACTGCAGCTCCAACATGATATCTTCATGACCAAACATGGTGATCGTCCCCTTCACGCTTTGTATACATCTCTGAGTGGTATGTTTGAGCGACTTCACAGCTACATACCCATGACGGCCTCTACAGAGCAACATAAGGCCTACAGAGACTCTATCATGACTTGTGTTTTTCTGGCTGCCTTCAACCCAAAATATGACTCGGCCCGCTCTCAGTTTCTTACCGATTCCACCATACCTCCAATGGAGGAAACATACCGCATGCTGAGCCTATTGAGTACCTCATCTGCCACACCTTCTCTAACTTCGTTGGCTATGGCTGCATCATGTGGTAGAGGTGGATCCTTTCAGAGGACAAGGCACATGCGGCAGAGGTGCTTCACGCCCACATCTGACATGTTCATACTACCACCATGCATGTCATTCAGAGGATAGATTCCCACCATCAGCTCGTACCGCAGAGTAGAGTCGGACTGCTCCTGATCTCATTGATCATCGCTAAGATGATTTTGTTGCTCGCCTGAGATAGATCATGCCTCCAGCCGTTGGATCTTCCATCACAAGTCCATCAGACATTGTAACCTCTACCTTTACTAGTAGATCATGTATTTTTTTGAAAGGAGTAGCTCAAGTATTACTCATGCATTTATTGGTCACTCTCGACCGGTGTTGTAAAAGTTGACCGACTGGCCTGACAAGTAGTTCCAACTAGTTTAGTCAGTGGGGTGGCTGATCGAGTACTGATTATTCTGACTAGGCCCACTAGTCGATCAATTTTTGCTTGGAGAAACCATATTTTTAAAAAGTTCACTTTTTTAAAGCAAACTTATTCTAACACCCTTAATATTTTATTAAATTCAATTCTTTTATTTCATTTTGATAGTATAAAAAATATATGTAAACATATAAGAATATATTTATAAAAATGATATGTATATTTACTATAATTTAAAAAGTCAAAGCCGATTAAAGCCCGTCTAATTCCGATTAATCGATTGCCTGCCGATTAATCTTTAGTCAATGACCCGACCGACTGAGTACCGACTGCTGACTTTTGCAACCTTGCTCTCGATCAGATCTTTTAGAGTGGATACTGGATTCCATAGCTTCACACCATCTATGCGGAGATAGATTGTAGTTTGGTACATGCAATCCACCACAACCAGGTAGATCAGTAGTGATTGTTGATGGGACTCAGACCCAACCTGCATAATGTTCTTCATGCACCTGCCTTTGCCATGAATTTACTATCTATTAGCCAGATTACAAAAGATTTACACCATTGTGCTATACTTAACCCTAGTTCCCTTATTTTCAGGATATATTCATGCGCAGGGTCACGGTGATTGGATGTGGTCGTGAATATAAAGGGCTATACAGGTTGTCTTAGTCTTTGTATGCTAGTGCCTCTTCTCTTTCTGCAAGATCCATTTCTCCCTATACGTGGCATCTCATATTAAATCACCTACCACCACAAAAATTTTGTCGTGTCATACCTGACGTTTTTCTCCCTATGCTAAGATGGATGTGTGGACATACACGTAAAGATCGGATTCGGAATGATGCAATCAGAAAGAAAGTTGGTGTAGCTCCGATCGAGGATAAGATGCGAGAAAACCGCTTAAGATGGTTTGGTCATTTGCAAAGAAGGTCAACTGATGCACCGGTTAGGAGATGCGAGTGGTGGGATGATGAGCCGGCTAAGAGAGGGCGAGGACGACCCAAGAAGTGTTGGAAAGAGACTATACGAAGGGATCTTAGTTTTTTGGATATAAGTTCGAGATTGACCCAAGATAGATATGAATAGAGGTGAAGAATCCATGTAGCCGACCCTACTTAATTGTGGGAAAAGGCTTTGTTGTTGTTGTTGTGTCATACCTGACGTTTCTATCAAGTCTAGTTTTCAGTGTAAGTCATGTAAACTTGGAAAGCATCGTCAGTCCAACTTTCCTAGTTGTCAAAGTCAGAGTAGTCATGGTCTATTTGATTTATTTCATCTGAATATGTGTGGTCCAAGTCTTGTACCTTATCATTAGGGACACACATATTATCATGTTTGTGTTGATGGTTTTTCCAGACTGTCCCATGTCTTTCTTTTGAAGCATAAGTCTGAGCCAAGTACTATTATTCAAAATTTTGTGGTTGAAATAAAAAATATTTTCTCTGCCTCAATAAAATACTTCGTTCGGATAATACACTTGAGTTTTGTACTACACTTTTGTTACAATTTTTTAGCTCATGTGGCATCATTCATCAGACATCTTGTCTTTATACGTCTCCAAGGTTCGGGAAAGCAGTAGGCATATGCATTCGGATAGGTACCCGGATACTGAATAAGAAATATGCGGGACATATGCGGTTCTACGTGATTTTCAAATTTTTACTTTAAAAATAAATAAATATTTATGAATAACATTACCACTAAATTTATGTATCTAACTGGAGTTAAAGAAGATCTAAGGAAAATGGTTCATGTTAGATGGGTGAGTATATGCTTTTAATTGCCTCATATTTAAAAAATGTACTAAGCCTTCTCCCACTACAAGTAGGGTCGGCTACATGGATTCTTGCTCAAATCCATGTTGAAAGATTCGACTATTTTTACGCTGGTCGTCGACTACCTAACGCAACCACTGCAAGAGTGGGATTTGAACCCTGGTCTTTTGTGTGGTAGACACACTGTACTACCACTAGACCATTAAGTGGGTTCTAATTGCCTCATATTTAATCACAAAAAATATTTACCATAAAAACTTCACATATTAGATGATTTGTACTAACAAAACATCAATACATATACATGCACTACATGAGCAAAACCTCAATCGACATATATAAAAATATTCGACGATACATTGCATATACTCGTGAAAATAATACATGAGAAAACATAAAACATTGTTTATACATAATGGTATAATGCATTGCAATTGTATACAAATGCATGTCATATTCTTACAATTAAATGAAGGAAGAGGCAGAGCTACGGAATTAAGGACCTGAATGAGAAGATTGAAAAGTTGGAGCTATTGGAGTAGTATGCGGGGCATATACGGGATGTACGGGGCATATACGGGCTGTATATGCAGCAAGGGAGCATAATGCACTGATTCATGAGATCGGTGCGGTCTGCATGCCGCACGGGCATATGCGGCCGCATATGCGGTCTATGCGACCAATTTCATGAACATTGTACATCTCAACAGAACAATGTGGCAGAATCATGGAAGGAAATATCGATATCGATATCGTTTCGATATCGTGTCGATATCGATATATCGCCGATATATCGCTATATCTAGGAATCTTTCTGAAGAAAATGCCTGAAAATCGGATATATCGATGTATCGATATCGATATCGGTCCCATGTCGATATCGATATATCGCCGACATGGCCTTCCATGGGTAGAATACAAGCACTGACATTTTCTAGATATCACCAGGACTCTCCTCATACAGAGTTGGGCTCCACATTCTTTGTGGGTAGATGCTGTGATGACAACTTGTCCCCCTCCAAAATCTTAGTTGAAAAGCCTCCATTTGGTTTTGTTTTTCCTGATAAAGACCTCTTCTTTCTTATCCCCTGAGTTGGGTACGTGGCATTTGTCCATATTCTATGTCCTGGTCATGACAAACTCGCTCCTCGAGCTATCAAATGTATGTTTGTTGGTTACACCTCCATTCAGGTACAATACTATGTCAGTGCTGACATCACCTTCTTTGAGTTCATCATGTACTACTCTCTTACAGGTGACAAGATGAGTCCTGAGTCTGAGGATGTTGTTCTTCTCCCACCTCCACCAACACATATACTTCAGCTTGTACTCCATGTTCCAACGCCTTCCCCATCATCTAGCACATTCCAGGTAAATTCTGAAAACTTGGTTTTGACTGATGGAACTAGTGGTGTGCATGATGTACAAGATGAGCATGCAGATATACAGGTTGAGCCAGAATCACTAGCAAAGAATGATTTAAGGTAGTCCATTGCTTTTCGGAATGCCAAATGTTCTAGTACATGACATCTAATGGCAGGTCAGGTGTCTCTAGAACGGCTCTCACCAGACATTTGGAAATTTATTGTGGGATTATCCGCTGTTGAAATCCCATGCACATATCAGGAGGCAGTCAAAGTGAGCGAATTACGTCTAGTCATGGAAGCACAGACAATTGTTTTACAATCTTGTGGCACGTGGAATACTGGTACAACCCTCGCAGACGTGTCTGTTGTAGGATGCAATTGGGTGTTCACTGTGAAGCATCATGCAGATGGAAACATTGATTGTTACAAGGCATGACTCGTAGATAGTTGTTTCATCCATACCTATGGGGTGGACTATTAGAACATTTTCTCTCCGTAACTCGGCACTCCACTCTTCGACTTCTTCTCTGTCACTGTCACACGAGACTGGCCTCTGTACCATCTTGATGTGACTAATGCCTTTCTCTATGGTGATCTTCAGGAGGAAGTCTACATGCAGCATCCACCTAGGTCCGTTGCTGAGGGGGAGCCTCAGAAGCTGTGCATACTTCATAAGGCGATCTATGTCCTTAAATAGAGTCCGATAGCATGGTTTCAGAAACTCTCAGATGTGATAGAATAAAAGCGGTTTGTAAGATCTCCTATGTATCACTCCTTGTTTGTTCAGAGGTCCCAGAAGGACACTGCTGCTATATTGGTATACATCAATGACATCATCATTTTAGGGGACAATGCACAGGGGATTCAAGCAACTAAGGCTTTTCTGGGTCAGCAGTTTGTGATCAAGGACCTTGGTTGTCTGCTCTACCTCCTTGGACAGGAGTTTGCTAGGAACCAGCGAGGTCTTGTGATGACCCAATGGAAGTATGTTACAAATCTCCTATCAGAGACATGCATAGCAGATTACAAGCCAGCCACTACTCCCATGGACCCGAGCATGAAGTTCTATGATGACGACACTGACAAGGTTGATAAGAGGAGATATAGAGAGCTAGTTGGAAGCTGTTATATGTGATCATCACCAGGTCAGACATATCCTTTGCATTAAGCAAAGTGAGTCAATTCATGGAGCGACCAAGACATACTAATATGGATGCAACCCATATGATTTTGAGGTATCTGAAGACCTCACCTAGCATTGGTCTTTTGTTTAACAGAGGCACATCTCTTGCTGTTACTGCTTCTGTAGATGTAGATTACGCAGTATGTCCCAAGGATAGGAAGTCAACTTCCAGGTTTGCAGTATTTGTAGAGAATTCATTAGTATCATAGAAGAGTAAGAAACATACAGTTGTTGCCTGGTCGAGTGCTGAATCAAAGTACAAAGCTATGGTACGAGGCAACACAGAGATGATGTGAGCTTAGATCAGTTTTAACAAAACGTAGCCATTGAGGTGCCTTTTCCCATGCACCTCCAATGCGACAACCAAGCCGCCCTGTTCATTGCCAACAATTCAACCTTCCATGAGCGGATCAAGCATATCGAGGTAGACTGCCATTACACTCGAGATATGATCCAAAAGGGTCTCATTTCTACATCCCTGTCAGTTCGAATGAGCAGATGACAAGCGTGTTCACCAAGGCTCTAGCCAAAGGATCCTTTCAGAGATGTTGTTCCAAGCTGAGCTTGATCAATATCTATGCTCCAGCTTGAGGGGGAGTGTTGAATAGTTTTATATTATGTCACTGTTTTACAATTATTTATTTCATTTGTCCGTAATATGTAATTTATCCATCAGGGTTTTTCTCTTCTATATAAGAGAACCCTTGGGCTCTATGGATAAACAACAAAGTATTCTTTTCCACAAGCATCGTGGTGCATCTTTATAAGAACAAATGAGGTATTCAAAATTGTTCAAATTACATAGGTATCAAGCTGATGAATCACACTATGAAAATTTGGGAACGTGTAATCGAAAGAAGGTTGAGGCAAGTTTCCAAAGTAAAAGAATATCAATTCAGATTCATGCGAGGTCTCGCTCAACTATCAATGCTATCCACTTGCTGAGGAGAATGATGGAGATTTATAGAGCTTAAAAGAAGAAGCTCCATATTATTTTTATTGATTTGAATAATGCTTATGATTCTGTCCCACATGAGATATTGTGGAGAGTTTTTGAGAAGAGACAAGTACATGTCCTATATATTAACTTCATAAAGGATATGCATGATAGGGCTTCATTGTGTTTAAAGATTTAATTTGGGAAGATTGATTATTTTGACATCAATATTGGTCTGCATCAACGTTTAGCTTTGAGTCCATTCCTTTTTACTTTGATTATGGATGAGTTGACTAGTCACATTCAGAATAAAATACCTTGGCGTATGTTATTCACTGATGATATTGTGTTGATTGATGTTACCAGATGGAGTAAATGAGAAGCTTGAGATCTAAAGACATGCTTTGGAGAGTAAAGGATTTTGTATAAGTATGTGGCTAAGACTGAATATATAAAGTGTACTTTTGATGGAAGCAAGTATGAAGGAATCGAGGTGAGAATTGGTGACGATAACATTTATTAGAGAGATTCTTTTAGATACTTTGGATCTATTTTGCAACATGATAGGAAAATTGATGGAGATATTACTAATAGAATGAATATAGATTGGCTAAAAAGGAGCCTCTACTATTCTCTGTGATAAGAAAATTCCTTTGAAAATCAGTGGAAAGTTTTACAAAGCAGACGTTAGACCTGCTATGCTCTATGGATCTAAATGTTGGCCTGTGAGCTATATACATATGCAGTGAATGACGGTAGTAGAAATGAAAACGCTAAATTGGATATGTGGACACATGCGTAAAGATCGGATTCAGAATGGTGCAATCAGAAGGAAAGTTGAAGTAGCTCTGATTGAGGATAAGATGCGAGAAAATCGCTTAAGGTTGTTTGACCATGTGCGAAGGAGGTCTGTTGATGCACCGTTAGGAGATGCAAGTTTTGAGATGTTGATCTGGCTAAGAGAAGGCGAAGAAGGCCCACGATGTATTGGAATGAGACTAAACAAAGAGGTCTTAGTTTTTTGGATCTAAGTCTGAGATTGACCTAAGATAGATCTGAAAGGAGGCAAAAAATCCATGTAGCCGATCCGACTTAATGTAGGAAAAGGCTTTGTTGGTGTTGTTGTTCCTTTGTATGCAACCTCCTTCACACCAAGATCTTGGTTGGACCATACAACATATGCCTTTTTTGTGGGAATCAGGTGTAGGTACATTGCCGTGCTCTTTCTTCAGATTCAAGAGAGCTTGCCTTTTGGAAGAAAACTTCAGAGATATGGTTTTCCGTTACTGGACTACTACAATATTCAATAGTTCTTGTCGTTGCATGCATGGCAAAAAAACTTGCTTCTTTACAAGTCTGGCTTTGTCTATTCAAAAAGGAGACCCGAGAGGAGAAATGGGCAGTGAGGGTGGATGTTGAGGCTACAGTTACTAGATTGGATGTGATCGAAAAATGACAAAGATCTACTATCAATGGAGTTTAGTGAACGTATGGCCGCACAAAGGGCTGACAAGAAGCGTGCGACTAAATGAAAATAGAGAACAAGGCATATATGGCTTAAAGAGGGAGATGCGAATACCTGCTACTTTCACAGGATTCAAACAGAATGCTCCTCGAAATCTATTCGATCTATGATAGTTAATGAAAGAAGAGTGGAAGGAGATCAAGATATAGGCTTGACATGGTTGAGCCCTTTAGGACTTCCTCTCGCCGTATAGAAGATAGATCTTGGAAATGGACTGTCTTTAGGGGTGTCACATGTCTCCAGTTGCCATGTGAATTATCTGATACAAAGTTTTACAATGGAAGAGATTAAAATGGATGTTTTGAACCTGAATGTTGATGGGGGCATCGGGATTAGACAGCTTCATTCTTCTTTAAAGAATTTTAGATTATGGTTGGTAGAGAGATTGTAGAGGTCATGGAGGAATTTGCAGTAGGAAACTTGGGTTTTGACATAGTCAAGAAAGCACCCATTTGCCTTCTCTCAAAGGACGTCTCTGAAAGGGTGGATGATTTTTGCCTAATTACCCTTTCCAATGCCATTTACTTGATAATTGCAAAAGTCTCGGTCAATAAACTAAATGTTATTCTGGATCATATTGTATCCCCGCTTTAGTCTACATTCATCTTTGGTAGATAGATTGGTGATAGCCTGGTTGTGGCAGTAGTTAGCAGACTTGAAAAGACGGTGCAAAAGAGGTATTCTGTGGAAAGTGTACTTCTCCAAGGCTTATGATACTTTGGATTGGCTATTCCTTAGGTCAACACTAAAGTGTCGAGGCTTCCTTGATATATGGATCACATGGATGAAAAGATGCATATCTTCTACATCTTATTCGATAATTGTTAATGGATGCTTAGAGGGGGCTTCTTCCAGCCACAAAGGGAGTGCGTCAAGGTTTCCCTCTCGCCCCTTGCTTTTCGCAATTGTAGCGAATGTTTAGTCTTGCATGGTGCATGGGGTGATTAATCAAGATATTACCACTGGTTACCCCTTAGGGGATATTTCTGACTTCTGTGCCTCTACTTCGATATGTAGATGACACTATATTTTTTTATCAAGGATGGTAGGAAAGAGACAAAGGGTATGTCGCACACATTGGAGGTTTTTGGCAAATTTTTTGGCCTTATTCTTAATTGTAGTAAATCTATAACTATTCCTTGTGGTCATTCTGATTCTGATGTGCGCCCATGCAACATGGAGTTGGATACAGATTGTGGTACTCTACCTATCTGGTACCTTGGAATACCTCTCATCCGTGGCAAGGTTAAAACTTCTGATTGTCTTTCCGTTATTGAGTGGATGAAGGAAAAACTTGCAGGTTGGAAGTGGGCTATGTTATCAAGAGGTGGACAACTGTTGCTATTGAAGGCAGATCTTTAGGCAATCTTGATCTTCTTCGTGTCACTCGGTTCCTGCCAGGTGGAATTTAACGGGACAGAAATAATTATGAAGATATTTTTCGGTCTAACTCTAGGCAATGGCAAGGGAATCCATCTGATTGACTGGGAAACTACTACTCTTTCTAAACCACTTATAGACCTGGGTATGTCTCTTGGAATCAATGAATAAGGCAATTCTTCTGAAGTGGGTTGCTAGAATCTGGGGAAGTGGTGATGATCTTTATTGCAGACTTATTCGGAAGATTTATGATGTACAACCACATGAGAACCTAGTACTACATCGATCTTCTTACTATTTTGCCTTCTGGAAAGGCATTCGTTTTGTAATGCCTCCGTTTTGCGAACTTTTTCGTCTGTCTTTGGGAGACAGAGATTCTTTTGGACTGACAATTGGACGGATTCAGGTACCCTTGCATCAAGATTTTTGTGCCTATTCACTCTCTCTTGCTTACAGGACGTAAGGGTGATGGAGTTCTGGGATGGTGGGTTTTGGATGTCCTCTTTTCGTTCGGACTTTTCATATCAACTTCTAGAGGAGTTTATGCAATTCTTGGACTCATTGAATCACATCCACGATCTGTCGGGTGGTAGAGACCATTGGAAGTGGAGAGGAGGAGATTTTTCGGTTAAACGTGCTTACAAGTCTGTTGATCAGCTACCAATAATGTTTGATGCCACACTAGTTCGTGATTGCAAGCTTATATGGGAATTAAAATTACAGAGCATGATTTGCTTCTTCATATGGTTGTTGCGAAGGAGTTTTATATTGACTAGGGACCATTGCTCCAGACTGTTCATGGGTGTCATTGATATTTGCGCTTCTCTAACACATGTTATTCCCTTGTGTTAGAACTTACTTGATTTGGTGGGAAATTGGTTGAAATTTCAGAGCCTTGAGACTTTTTGGGAGTCCTTGAATGCTTCTAAACTTTGGTCCTGTGAAGAACTGTTGCCTTCGATTGCTAATTTATGGTTCATTCGGGTTTTAAATAGAAATGGTATAATCTTTGCCGGTGATCGATTTTATTTTGAGAATGTTTTTCCATGCTAAGACTCTTATCGAGCCTTGGCTTCTGTAAGTATTTCTTTTCACCTCTTTTATATTTTTTTGGGATGAACACCATAGCGTGTTTCCCCCCTTTTGACTTCAAAAAATGCCTATATTTGACATTGTTGTCACAGTTCCTTCAGAATTATATTCTTTACCATATGAATATTTTTCCTTTTTAACTTTATGATTGTCCCATGGAACCTCTGGCTTCTTTGTAGTTTTATGTAGCCTAATTCTCAGATCTGCTGCAGCTAAACTTTGCCGATCTTCCAAGAGTCCATAAGGATGTCGCTCCATAAGACTTAATTTTACTCCATAGCAACATTTTGCTAAGATTCACAAAAAAAACACATTTAATTATCGAAAAATGTAAGTAGCATCTACAACATTTCAAACTTAAGTGGTCAACCAGGTTTTGACCCGTCCATGTGTCATCCTCTTGGTGGCTGGCCAAATCACTATAGACTCATCCCTTTCTTCAAGTGTTTCGTCTTCGTGTGTTTGTTGCTAATGCTGGTCGAACCCATTTTTCTCTGTTCGAATTCCTTGCACCAGTGATCCTTCAACCGACTCTAGCAATCGTGCACCCATCTCTCGTGCCTTAGAAAGGTGGTCATATAACTATCGATCGTGGCGGGGTTCGGTCGAGCTGCCACAGTCGAAGACGTGGACGAAAACCTTGTGGTTCACTGGATTTCTGCTCATAACATCATGGATCTTTTCCAGTACATCTGAGTGTGTGATGATGCATAGAGGAGGAGCTCCACAAGCAACTCCATGGTTAGCAACTCGAGGACGTGGGCTCGAGCTCAGGATCGAGCTTATCTTCCGGCTTTGATTTGGATTCGACAAACCTATTGAGTTTGGGCGGAGGTTTTGAGCTTCCTTCTGGGAGATGGGGGCCTTCGGCCTCGGGGGAGGAAGAGGGGGGATGGAGGCAGTAGGGCGGGGATGGATGTGGTGGAGAGATGGTGGAGGAAGTTTCGATCAGGGCTCGGGGGCAGAGGATGTTGAGGCTAAGGCTCCGGGACAGAGGAGGGATGATGGACACGGTGGGGAGGGAGTGGAGAAGAAGGTACGTCCCTTGCACGCAGAATTGTGTGCGTGACCATTCGTTCGATGACTACATGGAGGTGGAGAAGAAGGTTTGTCACACCTGAGGCTTTAGAAGGTGATCCTCTTTAAGTCCTCCAGCACCTTCTCTGTCTTATGCCTCGTCTTCTTTACCCGCTGCTACTTTTCCTTCCCACAGCATGAGGTTGGCTCCTCCCCCCCAAGCACCCCCATGTCTACGAACACCCGGTCCAGCATTGCATCAGGGAGTGGAACTGCTCGTTCATCATCGCATCCGAGAGGGTTTGGGGCGGAGGAAACGAAGAGACTGCAAGATCAGGGTGCGTTTGGGCTAGAGAGGGCCGAGCTCTTGATGGAGGGGGTGGAGGTCGGCCGCCACGTTGCATGCAGATTAAGGAAGAAGAAGAAAATGAGGGGCACAAATGTCATAGAATATTTTTTATTACATAAACCATGGTTTGGTTCATCTAACAGATGGCCAAACTAACGAAGTGTTACAACTGTTCAAGGTGAAAGAACATAAGGGCATAAATGTCATTGCAAAGAAGGTTGGAGTATATGTATATTTGTAGAAACTTGGAGGGACAGACGTGAAAAAATCCCTTTTCTTTATTTGAGAATCCAGAGGCTAATTACTTAAGTTGGGCGGTCATCCACTTTTCTTAAATACTCCTAGAAACCAGATGGACCATTACATAGGATAAGTGCCAACTTTTAACCCAATGCAAAGATAAAAAAAGTGAGGCACCTTTTGGCGGTTTCCTTGCTGTCAAGATGTGTAAGCATCACGTTGTTTTAAAAAACATTTAAAAGAACTATCTTACAAAGGTGTCATAAAATATGAGATAAATACATTTCGCTGAATATCCGAACCAATTGATTAATGATCGTAAATTGTCATGAAATTAAACCTAATAAATACTAGCATCAAGCCTTCACAAACAACAAATGAGGACTAGCATCTCGCATAACAATGCTACCAATATATATTATATAGTATATATGTAAAACAACATAATATATTATGCGTCTATAAACAATATAAGCGAGGATAGTTTTTCACTAAACACGAGATCACTAGAAGATACAAAATTGAGGACTATGCCTCAGTGTTGCCTTGTGTGAAACCCTAACTTTTCGTGTCACCTTGGCAAGGAGGGTACCATAAGAAGCATATCGCTGATTACTTTCTAACGAACTTAAGAACGTCGTCGGAGTTTCCTAGCTCAAGTTGTGCTTTTTATTGTGCAATCATATTAAAAATTTCTTTAGGATTGAATTTGATCCGAAAATGCTTTTTCCTATGTAAAGCAGATTTCATATTTAGTCAAAGAAGAATGGCATTCGGGAGGCACACTATCGATTAAAGACAATATGATGTGAGTAAATATTCAGGATGGAAAAGTTTGTAACGGAAAGATGCAAAAATGCTCAATCAAGCTTGATTTCTCTCTAATTTAAGTAACACTGAAAGTATGCTTGGATAATGCATGTTATTGTTTTTGATAGAAACAAACAAATAAGGGGCACATGTCTAGAGAACTCATTATATTTGTATTTGTTGTGGTCAAGTTTGTTAGCTTAACAAATGCCTTGAGAACCCAATGAGTGGTCTGGTGGTAGAGCAGTGTGCCTCCACCTTAAAGGATTCGGGTTCGAATCCTACTATTAATAAATTATAATAAAAAAATACCTTGAAGGTGCATAAATTTGTTGATAGTTGTGCATAACTCAATTTTCCTAATTGTAACAGCTCTATGTTGTTGAGATAGTTGTAGCTCTCAGTGCTTTTATGTTTTACATTTTCTTCATGTATCTCTTGTGTAATTAACCCAGGGCTTTTCTCATATATAAGAGAGCCCTTGGGTCTCTAGTTTATGTTATGAACTTATTTTCCATCAACATGGTATCAGAGCAACAATCCTAGACCGGGGTTCCCATATCCCACCCTAACCCTACACCTCCAAACCCCCCCCCCCCCCGGTCGGACCCCTCCAGGGCCCCCGACCCTCCCGCGCTGCCCAGGCCACCGGTGCCCTCCCAGCCCACTGCGCCGCCTCCTCTCAGGGCCTCTAATCCATGCGCGATGCGTCGTAAGGGCTCCCAGCCTTGTTGCGCACACCCCAGGCCTTCTAGCCCTCTCGCCCAGCACCGCCCAACCGTCCTTGCGCGGCTGTGGACTCCTTTCGGTCGCCGCTGCCAGTACAAGCACCCAGCCCCGCATCTTCTTGTGTTTTGTGCGGCCGGGCTGTGTGATACGAGGTCTGATTTGAGTAGAAACACGTGATTTTCTTCATCTAAATCACGTTCTAAGACTCTAACCTTCACAAAGAGGCTATACGGATGGTTGTATGAGTCTACAGATATAATCATTCCTCCTTATGATTGTGTAGACATTATATAACTAGTCTACTCCTCAACTTATCCGTGGTTCTGATCATTGATATCATGTCCGACGTTAAGAGCGACGTCTTTTCCTCTTCAGGGGCATTCAAGGGCCCGGCTCCCATAGTAAAGATGGATGGGGCAACTACAAGTTATGTTTCATGCAATGTCATAATAAGGAGCAACGGACAAGGCTGGGATGAATGCATCTTGGAAGCAAGATGATGCATATGCCCGCATTTGGCTCTCTGGGACACTTACCACGGAGATTGCCAATGATATTGTTAATCAACCCACGACCAAGGCTATGTGGGACATATTAGCAGACACCTATGGGCAGACAGAGAATGAAAGCAAGATCCTTTAACTACAGTTTGACATTTTTTCGATCAAACAGAATGGTCGACCACTCCACATGCACTTCTCCCATCTGCGAGGTATGTTTGAGCAACTACACAGCTTCATGCCAATTACCACCAGCATTGAGCAGCAACAAGTGTTTCGGAATGCTACAATGACGGGAGTTTTTCTATCATCCCTTGACTCTGAGTATGTTGCAGCATGTACTCAACTTCTGACAGGTGAGACAATACCAACGACTGAGCAGGATCACTACCACGCCTACTACTACGCCGCAGACGACGTCCTCAGCTATGGCAGTTTCTCGTGGACGAGGAGGTTCTTCCCATCTTCATGGCCGTGGACCGCGTGGTCGAGGTGGAGGATGTCAGCGTGGTACATGTTCTTATTGCCATCGTTTTGGTCATTTGGAGGAAAAATGCTTTCAGAAGCATGGATATCCAGCATCTGCACATGTTGCTGAGCAGATTGATCTTTCTCCTGTACCTACTACCGGTGGACGTTTTGATGATTTTGTCTCGAGACTTCGAGAGATGATGACCACCCCTACGACTCCGGCTTCAGATCCCTCTGATGCAGCAGCTACCACCAGAGCATCATCCAGTTCATCAGGTATTTCCTATGCATTTACCAGTTGTAGTAGTTCCGATATGACAGATTGGATTATGGACTCTGGAGTGTCTCATCATATGTGTGGAGATCGGACACAATTTACCTCTTACAGGTCTATCCCTCCTGGATAATCTGTGGTCATTGCCAATGGGGTTCGACTATCTATTGTTGATCAGGGGGAGGTTATGTTAGTTCGTTCTATGCATCTACAGAACGTCCTATATGGTCCTGATTTTTCAGATGAATCTTTTGTCTATTAGTCAAATTACAAAAGATTCACATTGCCATATCATCTTTGACCCCTCTTCTCTTGTATTTCAGGACATACTGACTGGCAGAGTGATTGGTCATGGCCGTGAGCAGAAAGGATTGTATAAGCTTGTCATTTCATCATATGCTGGGGTGGCCTCTATTCCTTCTGGTTTTGTTTCTCCATACATGTGGCATCTTCGCTTTGACCACCTTCCTCTTCAAAAGATGATTCATGTGCTCCTGCAGATATCTACTCATACTGCTTTAACATCATCGCTCCTCATTTCCGAGTCGTTCAAGTCGTCATAGTAGTCAGTCTTTCGAGTTATTTCATTTTATATTTGGGGTCCGATTCATGTTCCTGATCATCAGGGACGTCGTTTTTATATGGTTGTTGTGGATGATTATTCTAGACTATCTTGGGTATTCTTGTTAAAACATAAGTCTATTATTAAAACTTTTCTTATTGAAGTCAACAATGTCTTCTCTGCTAATGTCAAATTCATTCATACAGATATTGCCTTGGAATTTTCTACTTTGCATTTAGCAGAATTTCTCAGATCTCTTGGTATAATTCATCAGACTTCGCGCAATTATACATCCCAACAAAATGGTGTAGCAGAACGTAAACATCGTCACCTTCTTGATGTCACAAGGACTTTGTTGATTCAAAGTCGTACACCTCATTCTTTCTGGGAGGATGTGGTTCTAACCGCATGCTACTTAGTGAACCGCATGCCATCCACTGTTCTTGAAGAGAAAATTCCTTTCTTGACTGTGTTTCCCGAGAAGGAATTATTCTCTCATTCCCAGAGTCTGTGGATCGGTGGCCTTTGTCCACAACTTCACCCCTGACCGTGACAAGTTCTCACCTAGAGCTATCAAATGTGTCTTTGTTGGTTATTCTCGATACCCAAAAAGGGTATCGGTGTTTTAATCCTGTTGGGAGAAAATACTATGTGAGTGCTGACGTCACATTTCTTGAGTCCATTATGTATTTTCTCCTACAAGTGACAGGTTGTCTGATACTAATGCTAGAGAGGATGTTGTGGTTCCTCCACCTCCATCTTCTCCGTCACATACTCCTCGGCCTTCATCACCTCCACCACCGTCTCCACCACCACCACCGCCACCACCTTCTCCTCCTGCAATCAAGTCCATATTTTTACCACATGTTTATACTCGTAGGTCTTCTACTCGCACCTATGCTCATGAGCCATCCACATCATCCATCACACCTCAGGTATGTTATGAAAATACTATTTCTACTGATGGCTCTGGAGCTTTGAATGATACACATGAAGAATTGATTCCAGAGGACAGATAAGCAGATGACCTGGAGATACCTATTGCCATAAGGAAGCCTCGACGTCGATGTGCGACGTATCCTCTTGTTGTGCATGTCTCCTCAGATCATCTTTCAGAGGACTACAAGAAGTTTGTAGTGGGGCTATCTACTGTTACTATCCCACGTACATATCAGGAGGCGCTTCAGGTTAGCAAGTGGTGACTTGCAATGGAGGAGGAGATGGCAGCCCTTCGGTCACGTGGTACTTGGAGCATTGTTTCTGCCCCGCCTGGTGCATCAGTTGTGAGCTCTAAATGGATATTTAGGGTAAAGCAAAGGGCAGACGGTAGTGTGGACCGCTATAAGGTAAGGCTTGTGGCCCGGGGGTTTACCCAAACCTATGGGGTGGACTATCAAGACACCTCTCTAGTAGTAAGACACTCGACACTCCGCATTCTTCTATCAGTTGTAGTCTCCAAGGACTGGTCTCTTCACCAGCTTGATGTGAAGAATGCATTTCTCTATGGAGATCTACAGGAGGAAGTATATATGCAACAACCACCAGGGTTTGCTATTAAGGGGAGTCCCAGAAGGTGCGCAGACTCCATCAAGGTCTTAAATGTCGGTTTCGATCACCATTTCGGTATCGACTAAAATAGAATTTCGGTGGAATTTCGACCGGAATTTCGGTCATTTCGGTCATTTTTTGTACTAGGACCCCCATATTTCGGTCATTTCGGTCAAATTTCGATTTCGACTGGATATCGATATTCGACAGAAATTCGACCGAATTTTGCTGAAATTTGAGGCCATGGACTCCATAAGGCCATTTATAGCCTAAAGTAGAGTCTGAGAGCTTAGTACCATAAGCTATCGGAGTTGATAGAGCTTAGTACTACGGATTATTCTTTGTTTGTTAAGAGGACACCAAGAGGTACGGTGGCTATTCTTGTTTATGTGGATGATATTGTCATTACAGGATATGATGAACATGGCATTCATGCTGCCAAGGAATTCCTAGCTCAACAGTTTGTGACTAAGGACCTTGGCAATCTTCGTTACTTTCTTGGGTTGGAGTTCACCAGGAACAAGCGTGGTCTTGTGATGACTCAGAGGAAGTTTGTTATGGATCTTCTTTCTGAGACATGTATGACAGGATGGAAACTTGCCACAACTCCTATGGATGCAAGTATGATATTGTATGGCGGGGACACTGAGGAAGTTGACAGAAGGAGATATAGAGAGCTTGTTGGGAAGCTCTTATACACCACCGTCACCATGTCAGATATTGTATTTGCAGTAATCAAAGTTAGTTAGTTAGTTCATGGAGTAGCCCAGGAAGATGCACATGGATGCCGTTCTTATGATCTTGAGATACTTGAAGAATTCACCTGGTTCGGGTCTTATATTCAGTAGGGGTATATCCCTTGAAGTGACAACATGCGTAGATGCAGATTACGCAGGTTGCCCAAGAGATAGAAAGTCCACTTCTAGATTTGTTATTTTCATTGGCAGTTCACTTGTTTCATGGAGAAGAAGCAGACAATGGTGGCTAGATCAAGTGCAGAGTCTGAATACAGGGCGATGGCCCAGGGAAGTGCTGAAATGATGTGGGTTGGATCGGTGTTGACTGATCTTACTATTGGGGTTCCTCTACCTATGCAGCTTGTATGTGATAATCAAGCAGCTGTATTTATTGCTAATAATCCTGCCTTTCACGAACGGACAAAACATATAGAAGTGGATTGTCATTACACTAGAGACATGATCCAGAAAGGTCTCATATCCAAATCTGATGTGTCTACTAGAGATCAGACGACTGACATCTTGACCAAAGCACTTGCTAGAGGTCCCTTTCAGATGTGTTGTTCCAAGCTGAGCATGATAGACATATATGCTCCAGCTTGAGGGGGAGTGTTAAGATAGTTGTATCTCTCAGTGCTTTTATGTTTTACATTTTCTTTATGTATCTCTTGTGTAATTAACCCGGGGCTTTTCTCCTATATAAGAGAGCCCTTGGGTCTCCAGTTTATGTTATGAACTTATTTTCCATCAACATATGTTTTTAACCCTGGTCCTCCATGCTGATTCAGATCTATACTTGCCCCACAAAAAGTTCTTTACAAATTCAACATCGACCATTAATGGAAATTCAACCACTTGCATCAGAGGAACTTGTGTTTCTAATAACTGACTTGTTGACTGGAGTTATATGCTTACAATACAAAAGGTGGTTTTATCCATGCACACTTCCAAAGTGCAGACCACCCTTGTTATTTTGGATTCTAGAAGATTGAATTTGCAAGAATTTTTGGCCAGGTAGAAGCTGGCTGTTTGCCTTGAGATGCTTGCCTATTAGTATTTTGTTTATTTTATACCAGATTTTAAGTAGCAGTACGTAACATTTGTTCGTTACCTGCCAGAACACATTTTTTTTGTCTTTTGATCATCCCTACTTCATAAGTCTGGTGGTAGTGCAGTATGCCTAACACCCAAAAGACCAGCATTCTAATCTCCCATTGTGGGGGTTGTGTTAGGTTGATGAGAGCCATAATAAAAAATAGTCGGATATTTCAACATGGATTTGAGCAGAAATCCATGTTGCTGACCCTACTTAAAGTGGGTGAAGGCTCTGCCCTTTTTCTCCATCATCATCCCTACCGGAATTTCAAGTTAAAGAATTTTATTTTGTTCCATCTCCAATGATATATTTAGTATTTGTGCAGTACTGTAAATCCAAGGTTTATACCGTAAATTGTGGGATGGCGTATGGTCAAGCTGCAATGCTGTTGTCTATTGGTGCAAAGGGTTTCCGTGCTCTCCAGCCAAATGCATCCAGTAAATCCCCTCCCCTCTTGATCTCGCTTTAGTTTTTCCTTGCACGACATATTTACCCTTTTTATGTTATCTGAATCCCGTTGCAGCAAAACTTTATCTTCCAAAGGTTAGCAAGTCTAGTGGTGCTGCGATTGATATGTGGATCAAGGTATGTTGCCTTCACGTACAATTAATCTTCATTTAGTTTTTCTTGGTTTCAAATGCATGATTTTGCTATTTCAATCCCATTTAAAGGCAAAAGAGCTTGATGCAAACACCGACTACTACATCGAGTTGTTAGCCAAGGGAATTGGAAAACCAAAGGAAGAAATCGCCAAAGACGTCCAGCGACCGAAGTACTTCCAAGCCCAAGAGGCCATTGCTTATGGTATTGCAGACAAGATCATAGACTCTCGAGATGCGGCTTTTGAGAAACGGGTATGCTCATTTCCCGAGATTTGGTGTATTGATTGTTTCCATTTCATGACTTGGCTTGCTTTCTTGCTCAGAATTATGATGAGATGCTAGCTCAGTCAAAAGCAATGCGGCGAGCAGCTGGTGTGGGTCCACAAGCCGCGCCCTCAGGCTTCAGGTAGTAGACTGTATGCCAATTATGTAGTGATCCACAATTGTCTTTTAGTTATAGTGGGCTAAGGAAAAAGAAAATTGTACCATGCGTTAGATTTTTGGTAGTCTTTCAGACATTCAACTGTATCTTTAAGGTGCAAAGATTTTTACTCATGCGTCATTACATGCTAAAAATTTGCAAATTTTTTTGTATGAATAACTAGGATTGGTTGGTACGAGGAGAGGTAAGCTATTTTTGACTGGTAAGTATAAGATTTTCTATCTCAAACGAAAACAGCAACAAAACAAAACGGTAGTTGGCTAGCCATCCATATTACAGGAGGGATAAATAAATGTTGTCACAAAAAAGAAGTATCTACAATTCATTTTATTCCAGCAAAGTTTGCACATACTGCCTGGATGACAGAAGCTGCTATCGAATGAGTGGTGTGGGAAGTGTTTTCAGCTCAAAGGAGATCTAATCCATTCTACAAAAACAAGCAAGACTCAACCTCTGTCCATCCACGGCAAGCGGGCCAATAGAAGATTCAGTCCATTCTACAACGTCAAACGATGAGGTCTGTCGCTGTTGGGACAAAGACATGGCTTCACAGAAATCATCTAGTATACCTTGCGAGAACATACATGCAAAGAAACTGTGATCCTTGCTTTCATCGTTTATGTTGCATAACAAGCAGATTTGAGTGCAACTGTGCAAGTCATCCCAGTCTTGATCATGCGATCAATTGTTGGTAGTTTGTTCCTTATTGTCAGAAAAAGACAACACGAGTGCTTTGGAGCAACTCTTTTGGCCCAAATTCCATGAACCCACAGAACCTTGTCGGCGGCATACGATGGTGGTCGCTCGTAGGCAGAAGAGACGGAAAAATCTCTACCCTTTGACAAGCGAAATAGAAGGGGCAACTGAGCCTTGAATTGCCATTCTCTTTCCCTCTTCCCTGATGAATGGCTCTCCACAAGGGAGGAGGGTCATGTGGCATAGACATGTCCCATAAGTCATCTTCACAAAAATATTTTTTTTCGAAGGAACACCCAAAGTGGGTCCCTTGCCTTGAGCAAGCACCGTGTCGATCCTAGAAGCATGACGTCCTTAATCGTTTCCAAAGAGTGAAATTCGAGTCCACCCTCATCCTTAGGAAGGCAAACATAATCTCGTGCAATCTCGTGTTGATGATCATCCCAAAGAAAATCATCACATGCCATTGTTGTGGATCAGAAAGGGTGAGGGTAAGAATGGCCATGCCCTAGTATAGGAGGACCTCGATTGATGACAATCTCGAGGAGTTGCAGTCGTCTAGCTAAGGAAAGAAGCTTTGCTTTCAACCACAAAGGAGGCTTAACACCTTCTCTTCCAAACAATAGGTAGACTTTCACTCTCCAAAGGAGGAATCAAGAGGAAGCCCTGGATAAGTAGTGGGAAGTGAGCTGCCCAGAAGGTTAGTCACCCCTTGAGAAGAAGATTTGACTTTCAACGTGTTCATTTTAGGGCTCGAGCACCGGTGAAAGCCCATTATTTCCGTGTTTAAGTGATCTTTGAGAGCATTTGCAAAAAACCAGCAAATCATCTGTATAAACAAGTTTTGGAGGCAAGGTTCTGCCCTGCCCATGGCCTAAAGGCCATCATTGCGCATTGCTGGTTCCACTATCTCAGAAAGGGATCCCAGGACAATGGTGAAAAAGGTATGGTCCGTGGGGATCACATCCCTTAGGCCACATCATCCTTGAAACACCCCATGACGACATTAGTTTACCAAGACAGAAAAGAATATTGTAGCTATACAGTTGCGCATCCAAGAGATCCATACTTGGCCAAAGCCCATAGCTTTGTGATTGTGATTTTGAAGGAGGAAACTATGATTCACCGAGTCGAAGCTTTTAGTAAGGTCAATCTTGAGACATGCCTTCTTTCCCCGTACCTTTAGCTCGAAAACAAATGTCATTTCTTATGCCACTCTGATTTTCTTGGAGGGGAGGGGTGGAACAAAAGGGAGTCCTCTTCCCTCACTCTACGTCTGACTTGTGGCACTCTCCCCACACTTCCATCCTGTAGGTACAATTTTGTGGGATTTTTGTTATCAAAATCTAATTGTAAGCATTAACCTTATAATGCAAATAATAATATCCATAAAAAATAGGGTAAATTACAATTTGGGTCCCATCTATGGGTCCGATCTTAGAATGGGTCCCGATCTTTAAATTGTAACGATTCAGGTCCCAAAGTCATTAATGTAAGGAACTTTTTGGGGCTAATGACGAGTATGCCCTTGTTTAAAATATGGAACCCAACCCCCATTCCCTTTCCAACAAGAGCATATTCGTCATGAACCTCAAAATTTCCATTTCCTAAATGGTTCTGGGACCCGAATCGTTACAATTTAAAGATCGGGACCCATTCTGGGATCGGACCCATAGATGGGGACCCAAATTGTAATTTACCCTAAAAAAAATAAAGTAAACGAATATAACCATGTCATGTATTATAATTTACTTCTGTGATTGTTGGACAACAAAAATATTTTTTATTCAACGAAATGAAAATGAAATACAACTTCTATTTGATCAAAATGAATTTCATACTAATTAGTGATTTAAATAATGGAAAATCCAATCCTTCAATCCAAAAGGCCACGGTTATAGCTCATAAACTGTCAGTTATAATAAAAATAAAAAAAGACGAAAAAGTGTATCATCTATTTCATCAAAATTATTATTTACGGAAATACCAATCACTATTAAAAAAATAAATGCATTAAGCTAGATTTCCAAAATGTAATGAAATATCAAAGAAAACCACAACAGATATATCCTCGTACTCAACCAATTATACGTCACTATGCTCTATTAATTAAAAGATGTCGTGGATATTAAAAAGCCCAACATATGAAATGTAAAAACTAAAACAAAGGTGCACTGCATATATTTGGTGAAATACTTTGGTAACAAATGTCGATTGACAAATAAGAATCCAACCATTAATGTTAAATTAAAAAATGTATGAAAAATCTAGGAACACCCGTAACTAAAGGTAGTGGAGACATAAAATAGAAATAAGTTGTTAATAGAAAATTATAAAATAGTTAAATTTTAAATTTGGTCATTTTTTAATATTATACTCAAACTTATTTTAGATTTACAAAATATTATTTGAAAATTACAAACATCGTTATCAAATAAAGAGAGGGTTGATTTGTGTGTGAGCTCCATATTATGGGAGCGTGAAAGCAGTGAGTCGGAATCATTAGATTTTGCTCATCATTTACTGATTGATTGAAGGAAGAGAGATATGAGAATAATCTAATGATTCAGATTCATTTTTCTCACTTCCACAGTCTATGGGCTCTCACATGATCATCCCTTCAAATAAAGATGTCCATATGTATATATTATATTTTTGTGTTACCGTCGAAATGTCCCGTTTATTTTTTGTTAACATAATCATTCATTGCCAATAAGGCTGCATCATTAACTTATTAAGAGAATTGTATTAAAAAATCAGTCTCCGTTATCTATCACTTTCCTCTTTTGAATAACATACTTGTCATGTTATGTTGACTCAATATTATTTTAAGAGTAAAGTAGAAAAAGCGATTTCAATCATGCGTCGATTCACGATTAAGAGTCTCATATTTCAAAGGGATTTTATCACTTGTGCCCCTCCGAGATGTTGCAATATCAGTTATGCCCCTATCTTTTTCGTAATATCAGTTGTGCCCCTCAAAAGTTTCCCCGTTATCAGTTGTGCCCTTCCGTCAGGTTGACCGTCAATGAATTGACTTAACCATGGTTTTTTCAAACTTTGGTGCATTTAAGAGGGGTATTATTGTCCAGGGACCTCTTCTTCCTCCTCCAACCTCCTCCTCCTCCCTCTCCGGCCTGAGCTCCGCCCCGAGCTCCCCTCCCCTCCCCGACGCCGCCCCGAGCTCCCCTCCCCTCCCCGGCGACACCCCGCAGCCCCTACCCTCCCCGGCGCCGCACCTCCTCCCCCCGGATCAGACAGCGGACGCCCACGCTACAGAGACAAGATTATAAAATATTTTCTTGAAATTTCCCTACCGGAGTTCTTGGATAACAATGACGGAGACCTTGACTTGGAAACTTCTTAATTAATCTCATCTCATCTCTGTGTAAGGAAGGGTAGTTGCAGTTGAGGTGGAGGAGTTAAAGATGGGTTCCGGTCGCGTGGTGCTGTTCCCAAGCCCATTCAGAGGGCACCTGAACCCCATGCTCCACCTCGCCTCCGTCCTTCACGCCACGGGGCGCTTCTCCCTCGTCACCGTCATCCACACCGTCTTCAACTCCCCCGACGCAGCGTCGCATCCCGACTTGGAGTTCGTTCCGATGGAGGTCGAGGGGCTCGACGACGGCGCAGGTGAGGATTACATGTCGTTCCTCATCACCCTCAACGCCAACTGCCGCGAGCTGTTCGCGAGACAGATGGAGAGGATGATGCTGTGCCGAGCAGGAGGGGAGGCGGTGGTGTGCCTCATCGTGGATGCTCACATGTACTTCACGAGGGAGGTTGCGGAGAAGCTCAAGGTGCCGAGGTTCGTCTTCCGGACAACGAGTGCCAGCAGTTTCCGGACAACTGCAACTGCAACCACGCCCACGCTACAGGGGAGGGGGCGGCGCCGGGGAGGGGAGGGGGCACAGGGGCGGTGTCGGGGAGGGGAGGGGGCGGCGGGCTGGAAGGAGGTGCGGGGGGAGGAGGTGCGGCGCCGGGGAGGGTAGGGGCTGCGGGGAGCTCGGGGCGGAGAGGGAGGAGGAGGAGGTCGGAGGAGGAGGAAGAAGATGGGAAGAGGAGGAAGAAGAAGAGGTTGGGGAAGAGGAGGAAGAAATGACCATATAACCTTTTAAAAAAAATAATTCCGCTTATGTCCTCAAAGTTAACGTCCGTTTGCACTGTAGATGGACGGTCACTAACCCGAGGGGCACAAGTGATAAAATAGCAAGTTTTGAGGGGCACAACTGATATTACGAAAAAGATAGGGGCATAACTGATATTGCAACATCTCGGAGGGGCACAAGTGATAAAATCCCTATTTCAAATGTAACAAGGAGAAGTCTGATCTTTTTTTATCAAATGCATGCCTTCACAAAACTTTTGTGAGCCTTAAAATTGAATGTTTAGGCCTATGTTTGTTAAATTTGAAAGATGATACCTTTAGTTGGTAATCGACGTATATACTTGTAATTTACCTTTTTTTCTTACAATTATACAATTCCGTGCAACTTTTCAGAATTCATCTTAATGTTCTAAATTAAAATCTAACTAAATATTCTACTATTCTTTTTTTTTTCCTTTCATGAATTACTCTCGTGTTGTAAAAGGTAGGTTACAGTATTTTTTCTTTTGCTAAATTACAAAAAGGGTCTCAATTATGTGTCAGTTCGCAATCAAGGGACTCATCTTGCAAATATAATAAAGAAGAGCCTGATCTTATTTGTTTGTCTCACTTGCAAGTCTAAAGAGCATGATCTTATTTGTTTGTCTCACTTGCAAGTCTATGTCAGATTCTTGGGTCCTTGTACGTTGACGTTGAACCTTAAATTAGAAAGTTAAGGTCCCTCTTCGTTATATATAAAAGATGAAGCCCTCAATCGGGAATCGATGCCTTGGTCCTTTTTGTAATTTACCCTTTTTCTTAGGAGAAAGCTGAAGTTATATTCATCCAGAAACAACCCGACCTCTTGTACAAAAGAGGGTCGTGTGCCAGATCATTAGCAAGCGACACAAAACAAAACCAGCATACATGTAGTGTTTGACCCAGTCTTGGCTCTCCCGTCTTATTTTTTTATTTTTATTTTTTTGAAAAATTTTCCTTGGATTTTCATAACTATATCCCTGTATTATGTCATTCAAGTTTCGTGAAAAACAGAGACTTCTACGACCTCTATTCATATGGGTACATTTCAACACCGCGACTGTTAAAAATAATTGCCTGGATGGAGGTAGTATGAGTCTATGTTTCGCATGAAACTTGAATGGCATAATATAGGGATATGATGATGAAAACTCATGGATCTATTTTTTAAAAAATAAAAAAAATAGGAAAAATGAGGTGGGAATGAGTCAAGTTAGCTCTCCCAAGGGCAACCCCATTTTACCCCTATACATGCATATGGGTAAAATGGGGCTGCTCCCAGTTAGCTTCCCCTTCCTCCATTTTCCCTATTTTTTATTTTTTTGGAAAATAAATCCATGAAAATTCATCGCTACATCCCTATATACTGTCATTCAAGTTTCGTGAAAAAAAGAGACTCCTACAAACTTCATCTAGACAATCATTTTTAACGATCGCAAAATTGTTGAATCGACCCCGCCTTGATGAAGGTTGTAGGAGTCTCTGTTTCGTACGAAATTTGAATGACATACAATAGAGATATAATAAAGAAAATCCACAAGAGTATTTTTCAAAAAAATAAAAATAGGAAAAATGAGGCTCCATATATATATATATATATATATATATATATGGTTAAATGGGGCTGCCCCATAGGGGGAGCTAACTTGGCTCCCCCCGCCTCATTTCGCCCAGTTCTTTTTTTTTTGAAATTTTCTTCCGTGTAATTTCATCACTATATCCCTATATTATGTCATTAAAATTTCGTGCGAAACAGAGACTCCTACGACCTCCATCCAAGAAGTGATTTTTTAATGGTAACAGGATTTTTTTAAATCGACCACGTCTGGATGGAGATCCTAGGAGTCTTTATTTCGCATGAAATTTGTATGACATAATGTAGGGATTTATGAATTTACACGGTTTTAGATTTCAAAAAAAATAAAAAAATTGTGAAAAAAGGGGTAGGGGGCTAAGTTAGCTCCGCCTAGGGGGCATACACATTTTTCCCATATATATATATATATATATATATATATATAGAGAGAGAGAGAGAGAGAGAGAGAGAGAGAGAGGTAAATGGGGCTGCCCCCAGGGAGTAGCCAACTTGGCTACTTCCACCCCCATTTTTCGCTCATTTTTTTATTTTTTTGGAAAATAAAAATTTGTATATTCATCATTATATCTCTCTCATATTCTATTAAAATTTCGTCAGAAACAAAGACTCCTACAGCCTCCATCCAAACATGGTCGATTTATAAAATCCCGCGACCGTTAAAAAAATGACGTCTGGATGGAGGGCTTAGGAGTCTCTGTTTCTGACGAAATTTTAAAAGAATGTGAGAGGGATATAATGATGAATATACAAATTTTTATTTTCCAAAAAAAATAAAAAAAAATGAGGGGAAAATAGGAGTGGGAGTAGCCAAGTTGGCTACTCCCTGGGGGCAGCCCCATTTTACCCATATATATATAAAGGAAAATGGGGCTGCCCCCTAGGGGGAGCTAACTTAGCTCCCCCCGCCCTATTTTCTTCAAATTTTTTTATTTTTTTTGAAAAATTTTTTCTGTGAATATTCATCACTATATCCCTATATTATGTCATAAAAATTTCGTGTGAAACAGAGACTCCTACGACCTCCATCCAGACAGTCATTTTTTTAACGGTAACAGGATTTTTTAAATCAACCCCATTTGGATGGAGGTCGTACGAGTCTCTGTTTCGAATGAAATTTGAATGACATAATATAAGGATTTAATAATGAATTTACATGGTTTTAGATTTCAAAAAAATAAAAAAATTTTGTGAAAAAGGGCGGGGGGAGCTAAGTTAGCTCCCCCTAGGGGGTATACACATTTTACCCATATATATATATAGGATATTTATCCAGAGGGCACTGTGCCCATATAGGTTCAAATGAGCCCTTCATATCCACCGTTAGATCAGACGGGTAAATCCCATGATTATAGGAGCGATAATAGTAAGGAATTATGCATTGATTTTGAATCGGATCAAACTTCCTAAAATAGTATTTGACTTTTTTGGTACCGGTTGCTTGTGTTTTGAGAATATACTCATTTTTCTCATTTCGATATGGATTGATCGATCATTCTTGCGGATCTTTTTTTTGTGAGATAGGCTATTCAAAATCAAAGGTATTTTGATAGATTTTTGTTATGATTATATGTTTTTTCTTTTCTAATAATTTTTTGTAGGTTTCGTACATGGATAACTCGCGAATGGATTGTGATCGTTATATTTCAGAGGCAATTATGAGAAACGATTTCCTCGAAGGATTAGAGAGTGAAGATAATTTTGATGAATTCAATACTGAAGACATCCAACTCGATTTGGTTGATGAGAACAATAACTCTGAAAGATCAGGTATATATTAATTTTTATAATAATCTATCTCAATGTTTCACTTTTCATTGTGATCGTAATATTTCAGGATCTCTAACATCGTGTATTGGCTTTGATTTGAATTTTATAAAAACATAAAAAGTAGTCTTTGATTTGTCTTCAGTAACTTTATTTAATGTATCAGTAAGTCTATACCTATCACAAGTAACAAGTAAGTAATATATGAATTGGAAGTTGTATAAGTAAGTATTATAATACTACCAGTAACACATAGTCAACCAATTCGTAACTTTCGCAACTATCAAAAATACTTTGATGGATTCTAAATATAAATTGTAACTTTTACAGCTGCCATCAGTAACTTTACAATAGGTGCCAGTAACTTCTTAAAAATTGTAAGTAACAAATCAATAAATTTGGATATTAGTATGAATATTAATAAGTCCAGTAACAATTATCAATTAAGTAACATTCTTAAAATTATCAGTAACCTTTTATTATATGTAAGTAATAAAAAAACCAGTAAGTTTTAAAATTAAAAAATAAATAATCTCATGCTAAATGAAATATCATCGATAGTCAGTAAATATCATTTAATTATCAATAAACTTGATCACGACTACATTATAATTACAATTCATTATTTTATTTTTTCTATTCCATGATTAATTCTTACGAGTTATATCTAATTTTTCCTGCTTTATTTTTTCAGGTATGCTAGATGTCTGGATCATCAAGCATATTATTGTGATGATAATCTCTTTTCTCATAGATTCCTCTGTGGAGTCATCATCTCTCCATATCATCATATCGCAGAACGACCAATATATTTATCATCATGGAGGCGCACATGTCATATTTTTCCATGTCTATTAATTATCAATCCTTTATGCGTATACATTTGTCATTTGTTTTCGAGAAATGTGATGTATAAGGACACAAATTCATTTATTTGTTCGTTACTAAGCTCTGGTTAAGAGCTTGAATCAATAAAACATGTTATGTGGTATATTTGGATGTCGACTACTTCAATTGTATAGGTAAGAATGAGAGGAAATTAAGTAAAATGTAACTAGTAATACAAGTTATTGGTATCGCTAACTTGGTATAATAGAAAATTTTTATAACAAGTAACTTGTAATGCTGTCACCTGTAATAATTTCGAAGTATAAGTAATTTATTAGCATACGTAAGTAAGAGCATATAACTTGTATCAGTAACTATGAGAGAAAGACCAGTAACTCCTAACAAAACTTTTGTAACATCGACAATTAGTATCAGTAACTTGATATATTAAAATAGTATATATTTTTTAGTGTTTCCATCAGTAACATTATTCGAAGTATAAGTAATTTGTTTAGGATACGTAAGTAAGGTTATATAAAATTGTACCAATAAGAGAGAAAGACCAATAACACCTAATAAAATTACTTGTAATATAGATATTGGTATTACTTAGACAAGTAACTTTACTGTTACCATCAGTAACACTTTTTGAAGTATCAATAATTTGTTATGATATATATGTAAGTAACTAAGATAATATAAATATTTTACCGACTTTGGAATAATCATAAAATTACAAGCACACACAATGATACAAATTGTTCATTCAAGAGTTAACGCACCATTATCTTTGTTGTTAAAACATCAATTGCAAAACTAAGCAATCATCAACAAATTCTTTCACTTTAAAAATTAAAAGATATTCATTTGAGAAAGTTTGAATTAAACCCTTTGTTTGTACATTACATAACAACTTTAAAAATTTCTATACTAATTACAAGTGAATTTGACATTGTCCTCATACATTTACAAAAAATTAGATCTAAAAAGAAGCTAATGAATAATTCATTTCCTAGACTTCTTTCCGCCTCCACACTTCAGGAAAATAGAAGCAATCTCGACGCGGAATTTAGGTATTTCTTCAATATCAAATCCGGGCACGACCTCATTGCAATTGAAGTCCATGTTGTCTTCAAGTAACACCTTACACATAAAATAATTTTTGAAACATCAGTAAGTTTGATATTATAAAACAAGATATATAAAAAGTAATATTCATGTTGCATTCAGTAACAATATTTGAAGCATCGGTAAGTTTTTAAAACACGTAAGTAACTAAAGTCATATAACCTAAATAAGTAATAATGATAAGAATACTAGTAAAAATCTGGCGTTTGTTAGTAAGACTATATAAAGTATCAGTAATTTCTTAGGATATATAAGAAACTAAGGAAATATAACTGTATCAGTAAGAATCTGGGATAGACTTGTAACTCATAACATATTTTTTGTAAAGCATCAATAAGTTGTATACGTAAGAATTAGAGTACTATCAGTAACATATAAGAAAATGCTTCGTAACTTCGGAAACTTCCTAAAGTATTTTGATGCGTTTTGAATATAACTAGTAATTTTTACACTTACCATCAGTAACTTTATAATATGTATCAGTATTTTCTTAAGAATTATAAGTAACAAATCAACAATATTTGGTATCAGTAAGAATATTACTAAGACAGGTAACAATTATCAATTCAGTAACAATCTCCTAATTACAAGTAAGCTTTTAATATACGTAAGTAACAAAAAAACTAGTAAGTTGTAAAAGTAAGAATTAGATAATCACCATTAAGAAAGAAGAATATTTTGGTAACATTTGACATTGCAATAGTATTGCGACTTGATAATAATATCAAGTAATAAAGCCAAAAAATTCCTATGACAGAAGGAATATTAGAAAGACAACGATTTCAATTTCGCAAACAAAATCTTGATATACTATATGAATTAAATTTTGATTAAAATATGTAAGAACTTGTATTAGTAATTAATCCATTTATTCGCAAACAAATACTAGGTGAATCTGAGAAATTGAAATCTTCATTTTCATAGAGAAAAAATAATAAATCAGTTTTTATACATACAGAAAATATACTAACTTATTCCATGTGTTAGAATTTGTTGATTGAATGTTAATAGACATAAAAACTTACCGATTATCGATGCAGAACTACCTTCAATCGATCACCAAAGAAAATGATAATAGGGATTGTCTTTGTTTGTTCGCCGTCTGCCGCAGTCACAAATCCCTAATGAATTTTTAGGTAATTACTGGAATAGTAATTATGTTTTCAAAAGGAAACTAACGTCCTACAATTTCGCACGAGCGGTTATGGAAATCAGAACGTGCCAAATTTACTATTAAATTTTATATTTAATTTTAACCACAAGATTATAATCTAACGTCTCTCATAGGATGCTCACTACAACCCAAATGGGCACAGGGCCCTCTAGATAAGCCCTATATATATATACCTATATGGGATAAATGGGGTTGCCCCCTAGGGGGAGCTAACTTGGCTCCCCCCGCCCCATTTTCACCATTTTTTTATTTTTTTTTTGAAAATTTCTTTCATGAATATTCATCACTATATCCCTATATTATGCTATTAAAATTTCGTGCGAAACAGAGACTCCTACGGCCTCCATCCAGACAGTCATTTTTTAACGGTAACAGGATTTTTTAAATCGACCCCGTTTGGATGGAGGTCGTAGGAGTCTCTGTTTCGCACGAAATTTTAATAGCATAATATAGGGATTTAATAATGAATTTACACGGTTTTAGATTTCAAAAAAAATAAAAAATTATGTCAAAAAGGGGCGGGGGGAGCTAAGTTGGCTCCCCCTAGGGGGCATACACATTTTTCCCTATATATATATATATATATATATATAGAGAGAGAGAGAGAGAGAGAGAGAGAGAGAGAGAGAGAGAGAGAGAGAGAGAGAGAGAGAGAGAGAGCAGGGCATTTCCAATGAGGTGCACCTTTCCTTGCACTATGGGAAGCCATCAATATAGAGCTTCGGATCGTGATCCGATGCCTTCGATCAAAACCACCAAACATTACAAAGGGTGGTATTTCTAATAACCACATTCCAAAATAGAAGGAAACAAATTCAAAGACGTGCAATAAATAGGAAAGAGAACAACAATCAATACTTGATTTAAATAATCAACAATATGCCACGTAAGATGAGAGATCCATGTTTAAAGGAGGGTCAAATTGCGTTAGCATCAGCGTCTAACTTTCCATAAAAATACGTTAATATCAATCGATTTGATAACAAATGTCCATGTAAAATACAAAATACACGACAAAAATACAAACATGTCTAGAAATTTACAAGCTTGGTTGATATTTTGATATTAAAAAAGGCTGAAAACAAAAATTGTAACTATAATATAAGATTTCAGAGGAGTCTTTATAAATGAAACGCACATGTTACAAAAATAGACTATTTGTTCACAAAAAAGTATTTGTGAATTACATATTCGATACTTAAAAATGATATAATCAATTAAGAAGCAATGAAATTTAAGCTTGTATATTACAATATTAAAATATGTTTCACAAATTAGTGATAATGAAATACAAAATTAATTTTTATTTTGATAAAAAAAATAGGAGACCATCTTATTTAAGTACGTAATAACTTTTGGTTAATAGCTATACAAGTACATGATCTTAACTTACAAAAAGTTGTATGTAATTTACAAAACTAAGCTATTTATTTACAAAAAATATTTGTAAATAACATACTAGATTCTTAAAAATAATATAATTAATAAACAAGCTATGAAATTTAAAGGAGTATGTTACAAAATCATTTTTTTAAAAAACAAGTTTTTGTGAATTAAATATTTGATACTTAAAAATGAAATATTCAATAATGAACATGTGGAATTTAAATAGGTATATTACAATACTATTTGTTCACAAAAAAGTATTTGTAAATTACATATTCGATACTTAAAAATGATATAATCAATTAAGAAACTATGAAATTTAAGCTTGTATATTACAATATTAAAATATGTTTCACAAATTAGTGATAATGAAATACAAAGTTAATTGTTATTTTGATAAAAAAAATAGGATACCATCTTATTTAAGTAAGTAATAACTTTTGGTAAACTGAGATACAAGTACATGATCTTAACTTACAAAAAGTTGTACGTAATTCACAAAACTAAGCTATTTATTTACAAAAAAATATTTGTAAATAACATACTAGATGCTTAAAAATAATATATTTAATAAACAATCTGTGAAATTGAAACAACTATGTTACAAAATCATTTTTTTAAAAAAAACAAGTGTTTGTGAATTAAATATTTGATACTTACAAATGAAATATTCAATAATGAACCTATGGAATTTAAATACATATATTATAATGCTATTTGTTCACAAAAAAGTATTTGTGAATAACATATTCGATACTTAAAAATGATATAATCAATTAAGAAACTATGAAATTTAAGCTTGTATATTACAATATTAAAATATGTTTCACAAATTAGTGATAATGAAATACAAAATTAATTGTTATTTGATAAAAAATAGGAGATCATCTTATTTAAGTATGTAATAACTTTTGGTTAACAGATATACAAGTACATGATCTTAACTTACAAAAAGTTGTATGTAATTTACAAAACTATGATATTTATTTACAAAAAATATTTGTAAATAACATACTAGATGCTTAAAAATAATATATTTAATAAACAAGCTGTGAAACTTAAACGAGTATGTTACAAAATCATTTTTTTTAAATAAGTGTTTGTGAATTAAATATTTGATACTTAAAAAAGAAATATTCAATAATGAACCTGTGAAATTTAAACACGTATATTACAATACTAAACCACATTTCACAAATTTGTGACAATGGAATACAAAATTCCAAGATCAAGTAAAAATAATGGGTGTATCTCTACATAAAATATAAATTCTTGATTATAATTACGAAATTGGTTAATAGGTATTATCTTTTATTCGTACATTGAGGTCGGTTAGTCTCTATGAGTATGGAATCTCATTTAAAATTTTCATTGATGTTAATAATTAAAATAACGAAAAAACCTAAATGATATAAACCATGTTGAATAATTACCTTCGGAATCAACTATTGCATCCAGACACGTAGATGCCGAAGCTGCAGACTTCGATGGTGAATACGACGACTCCCTCGCACCCAACGATTGCGAGCAGGTTCTTAATGTGCAAGAACACGAGCGGATCCACGAGGGTCACGTTGATTATGGACATAACAGGTGATCGGAGCTGTTGTAGCAGACGTAAGCCAAGTGGAGGACACGGTGGTGCCCGGAGGGGATGTTGATGCCAATGACCTTGACGTTTCCCAAGCAGTAGCAACACACGGAAGTCAGTGCCTGCACGTTGGTAGTAGTTATTGAGCTCGATGTTGCGGGTGAAGAGCTTAGGGGGATGTGGTCACGATTTCAGATGAGGGTGAAACTTCTAGCAGTGCCATCTCGGAGATGACATAGGCATAGCCATACGGGGTCATCGGATTCGAGGCCGAAGGGGTACGAGGCTTCAACGTCACCGCATGTGCGGTTGCAATTAAATGATCCACCTGCGGCTTCGACTCTATCTCTTGCGGCCTTCTGTGACACCACCGCGAGGACCATCAGGAACGTAGGAAAGCGGGACACACCCATGATTTCTCACCTTCTCTCTACTTCCGTGTGCTCACCAGGTTTCTCCCGTTCTCTTCCATGGCAGAGATGAAGGAAGGATTTTTGGGAGAGAAATGAAATTAGTCAAAAAAAGGAAAGTTTTTTGAGGGTATTAGCATGCAAGGAAAGATTTTATTGGGCTTGCAGGTTGCATACTGTTTAAATTATACCATCACAAAAATAGAAAACCGTGAGTGGTTTTGATGGTGGGATGACTGATTTAACTGCAACCGTGGATTGTAAATATACGGTGGAGATTGATGGCTTTCCATACATTAAGGAAAGGTGCACCTCATTTGAAATATTTCCTATATATATAGGGATTGGGAGAGCCTACACCCATGTGTAGGTAACTTTCCTACACCCACCTCTTGTTCCTTAATTTTTTTTATTTTTTGAAATGGATCTTTAGGGGATTTACTTAGAATATTAAATGAAATATGTGTTTCAAATTTCATGTAAAATAGACATTCCTAACAGTTCCATCGGAAGGGGCCGGTTTCAGCAAATCTCAGACCGTTAAAATTTGGCTGTCATGATGGATAACTAAGAAGTCTCGAAATAAGTTGAAATCTGGATGACGATATGGTGATATAATGTGATCTAAATCCCCCAAGGAATTATCTCAAAAAAATAAAAATTTTTGAGGGAACAAGAGGCAGGTGTAGGAAAGTTACCTACACATGGGTGTAGGCTCCCTTTTCCCATATATATATATATATGTATGTATGTATGTATGTATGTATGTATGTATATGAGTTCAATGGGTTGTCCCTTGGGGGAGCTAACTTGGCTCCCCCCGCGCAATTTCGTCCATTTTTTTATTTTTTTGAAAAATTCTTGCATGAATATTCATCACTATATCCCTAATTATACTATTCGAATTTCGTACAAAACAGAGACTTCTACGGCTTCCATCCAGACAGTCATTTTTTAACGGTAACAGAAATGCTAAAAACAACCCTTCTGGATGGATGTCATAGGGGTCTTTGTTTCACGCGAAATTTGAATGACATAATATATGGATATATTGATGAAAATCCATGGGCATTTTCAACTCTTTTTTATTTTATTTTTCAAAAATTCCAATATGGATTTTGATAACTACACACGCGCACATGCACACACACGCACACACGCGTGCGCGCATGCACACACATGCACACGCACACATGCACGCACGCACACACGCACACGTACGCACATACAACACACTAAAACCGTTAAAATTACATGTTCTAGATTAAAGGTATTGGAGTCTCTGTTTCTGATGAAATTAGAATAATGAAAATACATAGTAGTATTTTGAAAAAAAAATCACCGTAAAATGGGGGTCAGCTCCATTTTTCCCATATATAGTTTTTATCCAATAGCCCTCATGTCCATTAGACATGAGATGCGCCCCTAATCTCAGCTATTAGATCTTAATCCGACGATCTCTAACTTTAGAAACTTTTGAATTGCCATTAGTAACACTTTATATCAGTAATACTAAATGCATCAGTAACTTCTGTATTGCCATCGGTAACTTTGAATCGATTATAAATAAAGGAAGTAATTTAATCGGTAACTTTGATTCGCACTTACTTGTAACTTTATATAAGTTACTAGAGCTATGATATTACTTACTAAAGCTTTGATATATATTACTGAAGCTTGGATATATATTACTTACCAAAGTTTATATTTCTATTAATGAAGCAGTTTCATCTCATTTTTAATGGACACGGGGTCCGTTGGATAAAAATTACACACACACATAAGGGAAAATGGAAGCTACATCGAGGGTGCAACCACCTAGATACACCCGATCATTTTTTCTTACTGATTTTTTTATTTTTTTTAAGGAAATCTGTGGAAATTTACTTAGTTTATTGAGTGGAATATGTGTTTCAAATTTCATGCAAAACAAATATTCATAACACGCCCATCAAGATAGAGTAAATTCCAACAATTCTGAGACTGTTAAAATGTGATGGTCTTGATGAAGATGATAAAAGTATCGAATTTAGTTGAACTTAGCATGAGACCATGGTAATATATGGTTATTTAAACCCCTCTACGTTTCATTTTAAAAACACAAAAAATCATTGAAAAAATGATCTAGTGCAGTTAGTTGGATACATTTATAGGCACAACTTTCCCTTCCCCTATATATAAAGTCATGTATTGGATATAATCCATCTACTTTCCTTAACGTGATTAATTTGGCATATCTAAATTTTATTACAGAAAGATAATGCATCCCACTAACTAATGCTCTCTCTTGACTATTTTAAATCAAAAGGGTTTAAATTTGCCCGGCCCATATGATTGACAAAGATATGTCCAGTCAATGTTGTTTATGATAAAATTAAAAAAAAGCATCAAGTTGAATCGTATGAACAAGTATACTAAGTAAGGCTACAAATCTAATATTTTACAATATTTTACGGATTAGATTATGATACACATGATAAATATTATCGTTTAACTTGCCGAATAATGAAAACTTTTTCAACCAGAAATCTCGAGAAAACAAGTGTGAATACATATGCATTCCAACCATCAAATCATAATCGCAGTTATGGAAACGAGGGAAAATTCTTCAACAAGAAGAAGTCGGAAAATTCTAAGATCATCGGACCATGAAGGAGTTTTCATGCACAGAACTAGAGTGATATGGGTATCTCCTTTCGCATCAATAGATCTTACAACCATGAAGATGATACGAATCGTGTTAGGATATGAACCTTCAATTCGGATTTTGAAATCGAATGAGATTCCTCGAATAATTGTTTTACCTTAATATGATGACTTGTATGTGGATTTGCCTTTCCCATCTCGTTCCTCTTCTAACTGGACTTCGCACCTTCGACGACCTCTGCGAGAGTCTCTCCTCCTCACCCGATGGTTGTGGAAGGTAGAGAATAAATTAAGATTTTGGTGGCCATCTTTAGAGAGGAAGAAATGGATAAAATAGGACTTACATTGGTTAAATCTCGTAATCACCTATTATTAGAAAATTACAAAAATGTCATTGCAATAAGTGAAAATTTCATGTTCATGGGTTCATGGGTATCAAATTGACGAGATGCTTCAAATGTTTACCTATTTCTTGGTTAACTAATGAAACTATTTTTAAAAATTTCTTTAAAATGTGGATAACTTATTCTATGCTTATTTTGTTTAGGTATTTGAGAAGCTAGGAATTTGTCAATATTTTCTTTTACATTTGTGAATTTTGAAAGATCTTTTAGCAGCTGAGTTAACCTTAATGAACAAATATTTAGTTTTAATTTGTTAATTTTGTTGTTCATTTTATCTTTTTTTCAAGTAAGAGATGATTTTGGATAAAAGTTGTATTGTTTTATTTATAAAAAAAGTAATAATCATTTATAGTTATGTTATTCGCATTCTTTAGTTCTCTATATTCTTTATAAATATCATTATTTCATCACTTGTTTCTCAATTTTCCTAAAAAGCTTGTCAAAAGAATTTACTTCCTACCTATTATATTTAATGTATTTTATTTCATAGAAATTTGAATGCTTTAGAAAATTAATAGGGTATTGTGAGCTTAGTATTTTCATTCAAATGCGAATTACGTAATTCGAGGATAATATGAAAGTTGTTGACAATACAAAGAAGAAAGAAGAAGACTTTTCTAACAGACATACATAAAAAGTCTCTCTCTCTACATATACATATATATATATGCATGTATATCATCTAGTGCTCTAGAGACATCTTATTTCGGGTCTAATCCATTTTAATGGATCAACCTTCCACAACCGATCTATCAACAATCATCAATTGATCACCCTATTTGATTAATCGATCACTGCCTGATCGATCAACTGTTGACTTATGATCGGTCAACTCCTGATTGATAAACTTTTAGTATGATCGATCAAGTTTCAAATTCAAGTACTATGACAATATAATGGCTACTTTTGATCAATCACAATGACTTTATAATGGCTACTCTTGATCGTTCAACTGATTGACCTGTCGATCAACTTCTATTCTGATTGATCAACCAGAATGTTCTGAATTTCTCAACTTAGTAGAATCTTGTTGATTTATTTCCATTCTTGGACCAATATCTATATTTTTAAATGGATGTTTATGAAAATCATAAATAGACATGCAATCCTTTGTTGAAAGACCACATTCGACAAGGTAAATATAAACATCATTGCTACAACAACATGCCTCTCTCATAGGCTCTAATTTTTGAGGCGTCTCTCTCGCTCTCTATTTCAAACATTAATCTTGACTGCCATTGTTCTACATATTAGGGTTGCATTTCTTTATTCAATTATATCATGCATCAATTTACATCAATTTTCACTGCATATTTATACTTGAGGCTTTGTATATTGTTGTAATATTTTATGTATGTTAGTATTGTACTGTAAAAATTGGTGTTTGATACAAGGTATAGAAATAACTTGGTGTATAATCCAAGTCGTGGGTGAAGCCTTCTATATGTGATCCAAAGCACATTTATGTGGTTGATTTATTCATGGAGAAATAACTCGAGGTAGTGGATTAATTATTTAATTGTGTCAATTAGAAATCGTAAGTTAAGAGATTTTTGTCATGGTACTTACCTAATAAGGTTTCTAGGTTAAATACTCCTCTTTTTGTTGTTTTGTTTCGCGGATTGCATTTCACATCTACAGTGATTATTATCTATTATAATTATCTATTGGTCATAACGATTTGTTTAGTGGTCTAGATTGCATCTTATATTCGGTATCAAGCAAAAATGATACTCATGTTTGGTACTTGAGCATGTAACTAAAATCCATGCATATGGCCTCCATCACCTATGCTACCTAAGGACAATTCATGGTAAGAACTCCTTTTTTTATGGTACTAATTTTTGTTATTGGAAGATGTTAATACTCGAACTTGGCCTCTCTCAGATCCAATATCATAAAATCCAGCTCGTCAAGAGGAAACCAATAGAATTTGTTTCGTATGAATCAGACTTCAGTTGGAATTGTTATGTTTTTTTGGAAGAAAGATAAGTAAGGAGACTTAAGATGTCATTAACTAGTAATGATTGTCATTAAGACAAATTAAACACAATTAAAGAAACTAAGGACGAATTGAGGATTGCTAATGATCATTAGCGAACATTAATCAATGGTTAGCAAATGTTAAGTGTAAGATGCTAATGGTAAATCATGATTAGTGAAAGTTAATCATGATTAGTGTTAATTAAGCATCGTTAGTGAATCCAGAATTCTCTAGAAAATTTCAACTTAAGCCTTAAGTTTCGGGATAAGCTTCGGTCAAAACCATAGGCCAAAATCATGTACAACTAACTGAGGTTAAGGTCTAAACCATGGTTTACTAACCATGGTTAGTGACTTTCTAAAGCCTATAAATAGCACCCTACCCATTCATTCTCTACAATTTCCACTACCGTCACCACCCCAAGGGCTAGGGTTGAGAGGTCGGGAGGAGGAGTAAGAAGCGGAGAAGGAGCGCTAGCGAAGCGCTGCCGGGAGAACGAGGAGGAGGGAGGTACGATCATATCCTAGTTGATTTTGTAAGTATGCTTGAACTTGAGCTAGGGTTTTTTATTAATATTCTTTTTTCCATCTTAGTTTCAATTCATCTTCCTTTTGATTTATTTTCTTTTGTGTTTCGAGGAGAAATCTGTGTAACATCTTACTTAGGGTGACTATGCATGTCAGTGAACCCTGTGATTCGTCACACCTTCACTCACCTAAAGATGCATGGTGTCTATCGATTCTCCATCGCTTATAGTTCTATTAAATTCTTTCTATTTTGCTTTTATACTTGTTTTGAGGGAGAAATATGTGTAATACCCTACTTAGGTGCAGGTGGTTATGCGCATCAATGACCCCTATGATTCGTCACACCTTCACTCACCTAACACGTGTGGAGTCTACCGATTCTCCATCTCTCACTGTTTGATTATATTCTTTCAATTTCGTTGTTGTTTTCCTCTCGATGATTTTATAGAGGAAACTCTTTCCGTTTTTCTTTCAAAAATGTCTCTATATAAGGGGAAACTTTGTCAAAATTTCATAGAAATATGTCATGATATAAGGGGAAACTCTATCGAAATTTTCATAGAAATATGTCCCGATATAAAGGAAAACTCTGCTGAAATTTCAAGAGAAAATATGTTTTTCACATTCTTCATGTTATTCGTGTTCTTCGTGTGTTCTTCGCATTCTTCGTGTTCTTCGTTTGTTCTTCATGTTCTTAGCGTTTTTGATGCAAAAATGAAATTCGATTGTTTCAGGAACCGTAAATCATCCTTTCTAAAAACGAATCATGATAAAGTAATGCATATGCGAGAGAGATCTCGATTAGGTAACGAAATCCTACTTTTGTTGTTGAGTTTTCATATGAGATCATTGAGATTTCTTATTTTATGCTTCTTGCTACGAAAAATCCTAATTTAGCTATTTTTGAGAAAATATGAAAAGGTTCTTTGTGATTTCAACTAAAATAAGATCTAAGCATCGAATGGATATTGTGGCTTGGAAAGTTAGGGTTTGAAAGTTAAAATGAGTATAAATATGAGTATATAAATATATGAATTAATATAGGTGTAAGTCTATTACAGCGAGCGACTGGAGCAGTAGGGAGCCGAGGAGCAAAGCAATATATAAGATAGAAGAAGGGGCCAGGCTCTCGTCTGAACGCTCTTTCCCTCATCTCCGCTTAACAGCTTCTAGTCTGCCCCGCTAGTCAAAAGCCCTTTCAGCTCACAAGGCCACTCCCCGGAGGTGCCGATCACGGGAGCATCCAGGGCCCCTTAGCTCAGCGGAGCTGAAGAGGCCTGATCTGAGAAGTGCATCTTCAGGAAGGTCCTACTGACTTCTGCGAATACTCAGTATTGATGAATATGCAAAGTGAAGGCTTAATGGAGTAACTACATCATGGGAATTGATGTGTATTAAGTTGGTCCCTAAAAAGGATCGTGTTTTACGTTAAGAATGACTGAGAGTAGAACTACATGTCGGTCATGCAATGTGTAGGTTTGTCGAAAGGAACACATATTGGCGTTGCCCTATCTAGGTGATACATGGTATAAGTGCGCACGGAATGAATGATTTGTAACGCATGGTACCTGGTGCCAATATATTCGGGTTGAACGACGGAAGATGTCGTCGTGTCATGTGGAGGCATGGTGGTTCAATAGAGGCTGAGTCATCATAAAATGTATTTAAAGCCGATAGGTTATGTGATTACAGGTTAGCTTGAGATTTTAAGCAACTGGATCCTTGAGGATGGTGTGCTTCTTGGTTTTCCAGGCTGAGGGTTTACGACCCTAGATAATAAAATAAAAGGAAATTATTGGGGTAGTGTTGAAGGATCGGTTGAGGCGACCTGTGGTGGTATAAGCTCACCAAATCAATGCAATCTCCAATCCTAAAATGTCCACAACTTCGGAGTTCATGTATGGTGGGGTTCCCTTGGACTAATCCCTGATGTGGAATAGAAGAAATAAGACTTAAATTAATGAGAAGGAATGAAACTTTTTGTGGCAACAAGTTTTGCAAAATTACACCATTTGTTTGCTTTTCTCTTCTTCGTTACTTAGCATTCCCTAATTGTTATCATATGATTTATGAAAAACTCAATAGATGTCGGCTGTCACGAGGACTTTAGCCATATAGCCAGCCACAAGCTTTACTCTATAAGGTAGTTGGTAATCTTTTATATATTTCCTTTCAATTAATGTACATGTATATGGTTATAGTGGGACAATGTATCATGTAAGTTTTATTTTGTGAATGGAAAAGAACTAAATACTTCTTTTTGAGTATTTTTATTTGTAATCGGTTTCTAAATGTTAATTGGAATTGTTGAATAAATTATTACGAGGTAACCAAGTCCGGATATGTGAGGATGCATCGACCTGCAATTGGGGTCGTGACAGTTTGGTATCAAAGCACAGTTACTCCAGTAATTTAATCAGTAATTGATAACTATGAGCAGTATTCAGAAATTAAGGTTGTCTTAAGATCATTTGATCTTAATAAGTGACTGCAGCACCATTCACAAGTCATTGTACCTTATGTAAATTATGCTGAAACATATAGGATCTAACCTTTAATATTGATTCGTCCCAGGATCATGGCGGAACAAGATATGTTTAGGCAATTAGCGGCTATGGCCATAATGCTCCAAGAAATGGGGCAAATACAACAAACATTGGAGGAGAGGCTTAATGCACAAGTTAGAGGACCTGAGGCATCCAGACCTATGGATGCTAGGATTGAAGGATCTATCCATCCTTCTGAGGAAAAATCTAGTTGCCATCCTTCCTTTGAGTCTGCTCCTACTCCAGCTGAAGGAGCAATGGAAAAGCCCTTCTTAGACATCAAAAATTACTTGACAATTACCGAAGAGAAAAGATTTCTCGATTCAAGGACATAGCGACACCTGCTGAGGCAGAACTATAGCTTGATGATGTTAGTAGTATGTTGAGAATAATACATGCACGGGTAGATACTTGGGTGCTTTTTGCTGATTACTCCCTAGCAGACTACGTAAGACAATGGTGGATAGAAATTTTCAAGAAATTAGTAGATCATGTTCCATGGGATATCGTTAAAGAAAGGTTCCAATCTCACTTATGTACCTCCCATCGGGAAGAATTGAATAGGAGGGAGCTGGCTTCTTTGACCCAGGGTTCCAAGAATGTACAAGATTATCATATTCACTTTACGAAACTATTATGTTACTCTCCTGCTCTAGAACCGTCACCACAGGAATGTCTTACCAAATTTGTTAGCAGGCTTCAGAGAGATCTTAGAGAGAAGCTTGCAGGTTTTAGATCCACCACTATAGATGAAGCCATTCACATCGCCTCTCGTATGAGATGGAAAGGAATGAAAACTACCAAAGAAGAAGCTTCTCTGTTACTGGTGGACCATTCAAACGTAAGGCGAATTATAACCGTGGAGATAGTCGCTATCATTTTATTGGTTCTAGTATAAGAGAACCACAAACTTTGGGTCAGGAATTATCATGAAGAGGGGGTTTCTCTAAACCTCCACTATATCCTCGTGACTCAACAATAGGAGCTAGTATCTCTATAGCTGAGTCTTCAGCTCAAAGAAGAATATATACATGTTATTATTGTCATCAAGAAGGACACATCAAGAAAGACTATCCAAAATTTAGAGGTCTGAGGTTTAAACCAACCCCAATTATTAGTATGACATACACCCTGAGCAATGGAGCAACATGCGGAGGAAGACAGGGTAGAAGTTGTGGTTCACAAGGAGTGTCTCCTACACAGCAATAACCAGAAAGTGTTGTGGGTTCTAGTTTTGATGTTCCTAACGGCCAGCTCAATGCAATCACTGAAGAACAAGCCTACAATACATGCATTGTCGTATGAGGTACCTTTACTATTTATGGATTAGTACATACCTTGTTTGATTCTGGTGCTTCATATTAATTTATTGCTCGACAGTTAGTACCCACTTTGGGTAAGATACCGATAGAAGTACAACGGTCCTATCTGATCAAGGGACCAGGAGGACAAGTATTTATAATCCAAGAAATCATGGATAATTGTGCAATACTTATAGCGTGACATCAGTTACCTGTTTCACTACTACTCATCGAATGGAGGATTTTTATCTCATCCTGGGGACGGACTGGCTAGAAAGGCATCGTGCATGCCTTGACTATTTTTAAAAGATAGTAACTTTTCACCTTCCTAACTCAATAGAGTTCCAGTTCATTGGAAAGACATCCAATGATAATGTCAAATACATCTCTACTCTGAAGGCATAACAGTTGCTAGAGCAAGGGTGCCCGGACTATTTAGCTTATGTATCCACTACATCAGGGACAGACAGAATGATAAAATATGTACCTATAGTATGCGCGTTTCCTGACATATTTTCAGAAGAACTACCTGGGTTACCACCTGAGCGAGAGATTGAATTGAAATCTCTCTCACACCTGATACTCTACCTATCTCTATCCCTCCATATAGGATGGCACCAGCTAAGTTACGAGAGTTAAAGGTATAGTTACAAGAACAGTTAGATAAAGGATTCATTCGTCCCAATACTTCTCCATGGGTGCAACTATCTTATTTATGAGGAAAAAGGATGGGTCAATGCGGTTGTGCATTGACTATAGACAACTAAACTAGAAGACAGTAAAGAAGAAGTATCCTCTGCCAAGAATAGATGATCTCATTAACCAATTACATGGTTCAACTATGTATTCCAAGATTGACTTAAGATCAGGATGCTATCAGTTGAAGATTAAAGATAAGGATATCCCCAAGACAACCTTTCAAACTAGATATGGACATTATGAATTTTCAGTTATGCCTTTTAGACTGAAAAATGCCCTAGCAGCCTTCATGGATCTCATGAATAGAGTATTCATGGAGTTCCTAGATCACTTTGTAGTAGTCTTTATTGATGACATACTTTTTTACTCCAAGGATAAATACCAGCATGAACACCATCTCCAGCAGGCACTTGAAACACTAAGGAATGACACACTGTATGCTAAATATAACAAATGTGACTTCTGGCTATTTGAAGTATCTTTCTTAGACCATATTATTTCTGTGGAAGGTATATCAATTTATCCTACAAAGGTTAGTGCAGTGATTAGTTGGGAACGCCCGAAGATTGTCATGGAAATACAATTCTTTCTGGGTCTAGCTAGGGATTATAGAAGATTTGTAAAGGACTTTTCATGAATAGCATTGCCAATGACTAGGTTGACTCAGAAGAAAGTCCCATTCATATGGTCTGATGCATGCGAAGCTAGCTTTCATACACTGAAAGAATGCCTAACATCTGCACTATCCTTACTCTATCCTCTAGGACTAAAGGATTTACAGTGTACATTGATGCATCTCAAGAAGGACTAGGGCCAGTTCTTATGCAACATGGTAAGGTAATTGCTTATACATCATGACAGCTCAGGATACATGAGAGGAACTACCCAACACATGACCTTGAATTAGCTGCCATAGTCTTCGTTTTAAAGATATGGAGACACTACTTCTATGGTATTACTTTTGAAATCTTCATTAATCATAAAAGCTTAAAATATCTACTTGATTAGAAAGAGCTCAATATGAGACAGAGACGGTGGTTGGAGCTATTGAAGGACAATGATTGCACCATATCGTACCACTTCGGTAAGGGGAACGTCGTAGCAGATACCCTTAGTAGAAGAACTTATTCACATGGGTTGGTGAGTTTTATCCATTTCTAGGGTTTATTATCAACGTTGAGTTAATGGAAATTATTTGATAATAGTGCCTATACTATAACTATTCCTCACCAATATAAACCAGAGATCTGGGATAGAATAAATAAAGGACAAGAGGATGATCCAGTCCTTAAAGACTTGAGACAACAACTTGAGAAGAATGAGATAGAGGGATTCCAGATACAAGATGGGTTACTATAAAACCATCACAGAGTTTGTGTACCAAACACACTTGATTTGCGGAAAGATATATTACGTAAAGCTCATTGTTCTCGATAATCTATTCATCCAGGAATAACGAAGATGTATAATGATTTTTGTCCATACTTTTGATGGTCGGGAATGAAGGATGTTGCTGAATTTGTGAATTCATGTTTCACTTGCCAACAGGCAAAGGCTTCACACCAAAAACCATCAAGATTATTGCAACTCCTACATATACATGAATGGAAATGGGAAAGCATTTCCATGGACTTCGTTACTGTCTTACCTTAGACAACTAGTGTTAAAGATAGTATATAGGTTATAATAGATAGTCTGACCAAGGTAGCACACTTTATTCCAATAAGCTTATCCTCCACTCCAGACTAGCTTGATGAGTTATATATTATACATGTGATTCGTCTCCATGGTATTCCAAAGGTGGTAGTTTCCAATCGAGATTCACGATTTACCTCACACTATTGGGAGAACTTCATGAAAGTCTTAGGCACACAGCTATGCTTGAGCACAATTTATCATCCGCAAACATACGGTCAATCAGAACGTACGATTCAGACTTTCGAGGATATGCTACGAGCGTGTGCCTTAAAATGAAATGGATCATTGATAAACGCGGAATTGAGAGCGGTCGTATTGATTCACAAGGCGAATCAACAGTCCGTGTGTTGACCACTTCAAAAACCCATATTTAATCAACAATGAACCCACAATCAAATATCAAATAATGACAAACAAAATGTGGAGTCAAATTTATTTTTAACTCTACAAAAAAATGTATATAAGCAAGTATGTAGAGAGTTCAAACACAGGGAGCAAGGCAGGATAGATCTATGCAATGATGCACAAAATGTGAATGTGATGTGTTGTCTACACTATGCAAATATTTTTGTGGGTTTTAATTTTTATATTTTTTATTTTATTTTTAATTTTTAATTTTGTATTTTTGTTTTTGATTTTTCTGATTTTATATTTTATTTTTGTATTTTATATTTTTATATTTTCTTTTACCAATAATAGAATATATACACAATATAAGAGAAACATGAATAGAGTATTTATAAAAATAGGTAAAAATATTAAAAAATTAGGAAATAAAATGTTTTTGGTCTTTTTATACTTTTCTAATATTTTTATGATTTTTTTAGATTTTTCTGAATGTTTTTGGTGTTTTTAAAGTCAAAAATATTGAAAACAGTCAATAGGAGTTGCTGGCCAAAATTAAAATGAGGGTGAAAAATAGTAATCAGTGTCCAAAATTCCTCAAATTAATTTTAAATGGAATATAATGAAATAAAAAAATTCAGAAACTGAAAACACAATTTTTAGATTTTTATAGATTTTATAAATTTTTATAAAAGTTTTTAGAGTTTTATAATTTTTAAGAGTTTTCTTTTATATTTTTTAGTGATTTTTGGCCTAAAATTAGAACACACTAAAATATGCAATATATTTTTTTTGGGAATTGTCTGGGGTATTTTTGTAATTTTTATGGATTTTCTAATGCAAACAGTAGGAAAAATACATGTTTTTTTATTTTTAATAAATATTAAAATGCAATAAACATGGAAAATAAAATATGCCGTGAATGTGATATGCAACAGAGACCTAAATTAATTTTTGTGGATTTTTAGGGAATTATAGATGCACGGAATAAATACTAGAAACATAAAGAAAATGCACACATGCAGGGGTATTTATGCAATTATAGAAAAGTTTGGAGGCTGGCATGTAAATTTCCCAAAATTTTAAAACTGGAATAGAAAGTTACAGCACTAATTTGAAATAAACAAAGCAGCAAGGTTACTTTTGCAAAAATGCCCGGGCGCACGTGACTTACATGCGTGCCTGGCAGGGGTATAGAAGCAATTCTCGAAAACGACAGGGCTAAGATGCAAAATTTACACAAAATATAAAAGAGCAGCGGAATGCTTTGGTCCTGATATTTAAAATACAAAATGTACGAGGGGAAAGAACAAAATACCCACGCACATGCTTGATCGAACGGCCGACCTCCCCCACTTATACACGTGTCGCGCGCAGGTCGCGCGATACCCCTTCGCAACCCGAGGTCTGGATTAGATGATCTCCAGCTAATGGACGGTCCTGGGCACACCAGATCTGACGGGCGATGCTGCTCTGCAAGATCAGGGGAGGATCCGACGGTCCTGGAGCATGGAGGAAGAACAAGCGACGGACAGGCTCCATGTGATCCTCGATCTGGTGCTGCTCATTTCTCCGCCGGCCTGATGCCCCACCAAGGGGCTCCTGACGTTGCTGCGGCTCCGGAGAAGCTCCCAGGTGCACGAAATAGGACCGAAGACCAACGGATGGTCCCCGGCGAGTTGACGCAGCTCCGGCGAAACCTGGGGCAGCTCTTGAGCAAAAAGCGAGGCACAATTGCCTCTCCTGGGACCTGCAAATGACAAACAAAAATGCAGCAGCACAAAAATGCAAGACCCAGGTCTTATTGGCGTAAGGCGTGCGGGTGGTGAAGTGGTAGTTGGTGGTTCACCGGCGCGAAGTCCGGCGAGTTGTGAAGAGGTTGATTCGATGGCGTAATCACGAAACGAATGGCGGGGAAAGGTCCTACGACTACTAGAGATAAAAACAAGCAGAAAAATGCATAAAAATGGCGACCTCAAGGGTTGAATACCCAAGGTTGGACCTCAATGGCCAAACATGGCCGGAGGTGGTGGAAGCTCCGCTCAAGGCCTCGCCGTGCTCCCCTGGGTTGCTGGAGAGGTTGCTGTCACCAAGCTCAATCCGAAGCTTGCCTAAGGAAGCAAAAAATGAGGTCAAGAGGGGTTCAAAGGGTCAAGGAGGAAGAGGGGGCGTTTTTGAATGGATGGTCGTGGTGGCTCAAAGATCGAAGATTATCGGGCGGTTCTTGGGTCCAAAGTCCAATCTAAGCCTTGAGCGTGTAAGAGCAGTGGACGAGGAGCGAAAGTCATGAAGACGCCGACATCAAAAGATGCAAGGACCGTCCTCGAAAAATCCACAAAAGCGGACAAAAACGACTTCTGACAAGGCTGCAGGAGCAAGAACCAAGGAGTTGACCAACGGGTCAACTTCAACCCGGTTGGTCCACGTGGACCAACCAGGAAAATCCATGGAAAAAACAATTGTAAAATCAATAAAAAATAGCAAATCAATTTATTAAATTATGGTTACAAAATAAAAATGTTTATTATTTTATAAATTATTTTATTATGATTTTTATTTATTTTTTTGTAGGTTAATAATTACAAGTTACTTATTTTAGCCTTTATAGGTATATTTATCTATATATATAAGTATTTTATTTTATTTTGTGAATTTAATTTATTTATTTACTTATATTATTTTATAAATTTATAAAGTATTTTTATACACTTAAAAAGTCTTTTTATTTTATTTTTCTGATGTATTTTATACACTTAATAAAATATAAGTGTGAATTATATAGGTATGTATACAGGTATTATACCTATGTATATTATATACAAGTATTTTATTTTGAGTTTTATTTGAGTTTTTATTCTGATTTTAATACACAAATATATTATAAGTAATATTTAAAAAATTATAAAAATATAAAATTATAAAAATAATGAAATAATAAAATGAATATTTTAATCTGTACAAGTATACAATAGGGGTCCAAAACTCAACTTTCAAACCGTAACTCGGAAAAATATTAAACCACTGCCATTAAATAGCTTATTTTAAACTATATACAATTAAAGATGAGTTTGATATATTTCGAGTTTTTATTTGCAAGATACGGGTATAGGAAGTTGGAGTTTTGGAATCTTATTCAGATCATAACTTTTTATCTGTACATTATTTTTCAGTGAAATCAATTTTGTATTTTTCTTCATTTAATTATCTACAACTTTCGTGTACAAAATTTCTTTATTTGAGGTATAAAAAGTGGAATAAAAAATGAGTCCCAAAATGAATAAGGAATGAATTAAATAAAAGGTGTTTTTATTGTATTTTGGCCCTTATCTCCCCCTACTTTATTCCTTGTCGACCTATTCATCAAGATGCCTAGGTCTCGGGGTTTCGAGTCATAAAATATTTACAATATTTTATTCTTTTTCTTTTCTTTTCTTTATTCTATAATTTTGACTTTAAAAACCACATTTTTACACTATTTACACAATAATGCATGGATGATAAAATGCCTAAATTAACGCTATTTACACGCATTTACTAGGGTTTTTAAGGCCAAAATGATAGAATAAAAATGATGAAATGTAGATTCATCAATCATGGATTAAACATTTTCTCTTGTATAATCACGTACAACAATAGTTACCATGCAAGTATTGGCATGGCATCATTTGAAGCATTATATGGACGAAGGTGTACTACTCCTTTGTGTCGGCAATAGGTTAGGATAAAGAACCTTTACAAATCAGATAGACTCCAAGAGACACGGGAAGTTGTAGAGCTTGCTCGAAAAGACTAATAACTGCTTAGAGTCGTCAGAAAAGTTATAGTGATACCAGGCGAAGAGGCCTTGAGTTTGAAGTAGTTGATTTTTTATTCCTTAAAGTGTTGCCTATGAAGGGAGTTCAGAGGTTTGGCTTACATGGAAAGTTAGCACCTAGGTTTGTGGGTCCCTTTGAAATTATTCAACGGATTGAAAAATTTACATATAAACTTGCACTTCCTTCACATCTTTCCGCAATACATGATGTTTTTCATGTATCAAATCTGAAAAAGTATATTAAGGATCTAGAGCATAAGATAAGCTATGATGGTCTGCATGTTGAGCCATACTTGATATACCTTGAAATACCTGTGAAAATACTAGACAAAGATATAAAAAAGTTGAGGAATAAATATGTACCTCTAGTTAAAGTATTGTGGCAGAACCAAGAATTTGAAGAAACCACATGCGAACCTGAGGTAGATATGAGAGAAAAATATCCCTACTTATTTGAATGATAACACTATGTATTGTGTATATCTTCATTGTAAATGAAATGATGTTCATTCTCTTTAAGGTTGTTATGGTTTCAATTCTCTTTAAGGTTCTTATATCTGCATTTCAAGTCTCGAGGATTCATGAATCTATGATTCATCACTCTAAAAGTTGAAAATAGAGCTTTGTTCTCGAGTAATTAGCTGCATATTTCCACTTATATTGTATAATTAGCATTCATGAAAGCATAAATAATATCTGCATTTTGAGCGTTCATATTCGCATTTTCACTTGTAAACCGGTAAATACCATATTGTATATATTTTATACTAACTCCAAACTAAATAAAATTGATTCTATAGTGTATATATTACTAACATTAATAAAGGAAAAATATCAAAAAAATACTAACTTGTAAAATTGACCAATAAAGTCCAAATCCAAGTTTGAGACTATAAATTTTAAAATGCACATATCTCTCTCATACAGTGTCTGATTTAGGTCTACTCACTTTAAAGTAATATACATTCAAAGACCTTCAAAATGAGACCAATTTCATTAAAATTGGGGATCGTATGCAAGACTTAAGTTTTGGGCCCCTATTGTATATTGTACATATTGACCTTTTTGCCCTTGTATTTTATCCTTTTATTTTCTTAATTATTAAAAATCCAAAAAATAGATTAAGTTGTAAATATTTCTTTCATATTTTTTCTAACTTTCTTTTAATTTTCTCTTATTTAAAAATGACAAAAAAATGCAGAAGATAAAATCCGATATTTTATACCTATAAGATACTACCCAAAAATATTTTTGTATAGATCTTGTCAAGATAAGCAACTTTCATGTTGACTACTTTTTTATTTAACCCCTTTTGTTATTTCTTTTTCATTTTTCTTTACATTTAATTTTTGAATTTTCTGGGAGCGACACGTGGCAGCTCCTAGAGCTGCCACATGTTATCCTATTTTTTATTATTTTATTAATTTTGTATTTTATTTTTAATTTTAATCATTATTATTTATTGTAATTATTTATTTATATTATTTATTTTTATATATATTTATTTATTTTCTCCTTATTATTTTAGTAACCTACTATATTACTTTATTATTTATTTATTTTATTCCTCTTTTTACTCCTTCTCCCCTTACTTGTCTTCCACTCCAAGCCATCAACTCCCCACTTCTCCACTTTCTCCATCTCTTTTTCAACTTCCTCCTCCTATTTATATTCACATCTCCTCCTTCATTTTTCATCATCCGCAAATTTCTGAGAAGAATTCCAGCTCCAGAGAGGTCGAGGTGACAACGACAACCTTATTATGTAGAGCGACGATGAGTTTCAGCCATCTTTGGCTATTGGCGAGATCGTCGAGCCTTGTTTGCGTAGCATCCCTTCACAAGGGGAATTGCCTAGCTTCTTAGTTTTTCATCAAGCTAATCAAGGCTACGACTGAGGTTGCATACCATAGCTCCTCCAAAATCCGATGAACCACATGTAAGTATCCCTCAACTTTTCCTTGTCATTTTTTATCTAATATTTTCATTGTTGTTATTCTAGATCATCATAAATCACACCATCATCACATACCGCCACCATCATAATCATCGTCATCACCCTTATTTCATCCATACATTTTTTTTCTTGTTTAAAAAAGTAAATATATATATATATATATATTATAAAAAAATAAAAAACAAGAACAGGGAGGAAGCAGCTGCATTCGCCGCCGTCCCCCTTTGCCTGCCTCCACGTGCTCCATTCCTCGTCCAGTCCTCGGTCCAGCGGCCGCCGTGCTAAAGCCACTCCCTGCCGGCCGCCAGCTCCACGCTCCGTCGCACCCTCTGGACGCCAGATACGACGCCAACCTCCGCCATCAGCAGGCCTTCCACGGCCACATGCTCTGCCCTACGCGACCGAACGCCGCTCCCCGTGGCACCTCCATCCTCCGCCATTAGCAAGCCACCCAGGGCTGTGCGATCCGCCCTACGCTACCAAACGCCTCTCCCACGGCACCTCCTTCCTTCGCCATTAGCACGCCGCCCACGGTCGTCCGTTCCGCCCTGTGCGACCGAACGCTGCTCCCTGCGGGATCTCTTTCCTCCGCCATCAGCAGGCCGCCCACGGCCGCGCGCTCTGCCCTGCGCGGCCGAACCCACTTCCCGCATACCTCAGCCACACCGTACGGCCCTCACGAGACACCCCAGCCACCCATTGCGCGGGGCTTCTGCTCCGCACCCTCCTACGTGAGGCCACCTTCCTGGCCACCCGCTAGCCACACGACACGACGCGCCTGTCTCCACGCACGTGCCCCTCGGCCGAGATCTAGCGTCGCCTCTGGGGACGCCCAGTCGCGCCTCTCGCGTGCCCTTCGAGGTGCTGCTGCCGGCTTCCCTTTGCCCCTCAGCTCCGCCGGATGCGCGCATGTGCGCCAGACGCATTGCGCCGCCCGTGGTGGACCGCCCGTCGCCCCCTCGCCCAGAGCCGCCTCCCTCTTCGTGCCTCATCGTGCCCTAGGGATAAAGTGTCACTCTTTTTTATTTATTTGAGAAAATTGCATTTAATTCATTGTATAATTTTATATTTGTAGTAGTGCATCTGTGTACACTTTAGTTTGTTTATTTTAATTGTGTATTGCAAAGACACCCCTGCATTGTCATATTAATTTGGATGGAATTTTTGCATCATTTTTTAATCAAAAAATAGCATTTTATAGAGCATTTAAATCTTTATCTTTTAACTATTTATTTATATTTTTAAGAGCATCATATTATTTATTAAAAATCAGAGTTGGAAATTCAGTGATATTTTATCCATTTTTGCTCTGAAATTTGCACATGTTCATTTCTTACTCCAAAAATTGTGAAAATATTGTGGATTATGCCTCTAGTTGTGTTTTAATTTCTATCCAAATTTCATACAAATTGGAGTTGTCTTTGATACAAAATAAATTATTGAGTGATTTCAGTAAATGATTTTTAGTTAAATCAAAAAATATCATTTCTGTGAAATTTCAAGTCTCTTGGATTGCAAATGAAAATATCAATTTGAGATAAATAGCTATCTGGAAAATTTGATTTCGTGGACTTATTTAGAACTAAATACTAACAGTCACTCTATTTTCAGTAAAAAACATAAAAAATCGTAAAGTATTAGAAAATTCTAAGAAATAGTGTAGCCTCATTTCATCATGTTTAACTTCCAGTAAAGTTATCGTAATTTTTGCATATCATTTGCATGAAAATTGCATAAAAACTCCAAAAAAAAGTTTGCATTTTTCATTATTTTGTTCTAATCCAAAAATTCCAAAAAAATACATCTTGCATTCGTCGATGGATTAGGTTTTTAGGAAAAATACAACTTGGCTGATTTGGATTAATTTCACATTATATTAAATTTGGCTAAGTCGATGATTTTCTTGTTAACTTAATTTAATCTGCATTTGTGCATTGGCATTTTTTATTGCATAAAAAATTACAAAATAAATCCCACTTAGAAAATGGTGATCTAATTCATCTAATCTGATCCAAAGTTGTTCCTTTGCCTCCTTGAGTCGACCCTGGGGCTTGCCTACGTTAAAAAACATAAAACCGCGCGTTAATTCATCCATCGATTCATAGATCCATGCGGGTATTTTTTATCGATTTGGATTTATCTGACTGCAACGAAATCATTAATTCAATACTATTAAAAGGATAGACTCCGGATCAATCAAATGGCGTCGTTGCTGGGGAGGCAAACGACTTAAGATCACTTTAGATTTACGTTTTCTTTTCACTCGTGTAGTTTGACACCAAGCCACCTTGTAATTATCCATTTTTTCCTTAATTATTTTTCTGGTCATTTCTATATATATTTTGATATCTCTCTCTGACATAATTTTTATCTTTTTGTGCGAGGGTCCGATGGACTTGGAGCGGCTTTTTTGAAGTCGATGTATCTCGAAGAACATCAGAGGCCGACTATTCATGGATCGAGTCGGTAGCTGAGACACCAAGGAGATCATTGAAGAGTGATTTTTACTAACCTGTAATTGCATCTTTAAAGCGGTACCCATTTGGGATCTCGCACGTTTAAGTAAATAATAAAAAGAGTCTCCGTGTGTTATGGGTTGATTGACGTAGATTAGGACCTGCACTTGCGGCTCTTAGAGCTTCCTAGGACTGTTTGAGCTCGTAATATTTAGGACCACACTTCACCATTAAAAGATGCACTTTGCCCGTAGAACTTAGATAAATTAAACTCATTCTTCACTCGCTAATAGAACTGCCTTTTTAGGAGCGGCTTTTCATCGCTTACATTTCATATTTGTAAAATTCAATCCAGTTTTGTATCCCACATTGTTGAGAGATGGAGGCACTGTAAGTCTTCTTACTCAAGCATTCATCATCGTTTTCTCGATTGTATCAACTTTTTTTGATTCTCTCTCTTAGTTTTTCTAACTTAGGATAAAGGAATTGGGGCTGGACGGTAGACATGATTGCTTGTGTGGATTAATTACAGTAACAACTAATCTAAAAAATGAGACTGTTAATAGAATTGGACCCAAAAAATCGACTAAAATTAACCCTTGTTTGCAGGAGAGTAACCCCGACATTGATTCAGGATGAGTGAGGGTACAGAGTGTGTGTACACACACTAAGGCAGAGCCAAAATCCCGGCCTTCCATATCATGTACCTCGATCCTAGCAAATATCACAAGCTGATTTCTTGTAGGTTCACTGACTAGCACCAAGTAGCCTCCGCCTATTCCGGCAGGTTTAGATAGGGCGAACCAGCGGTGCTCTGCGACAACTTGCTAGTAACCCTTTGGGGTGAATTATCAGCCTTGTCAGCCTCCGCCTACTTCAGTAGGTAGATAGTGGCAGGTCTTTGAACTTCTCAGCTAGGGATAGGAGCGAAGAAAGGAAGGGCGTCGGTATCTTATGCGATATGTTAAATAGGGAAGATGCATCCGACTTTGATCCGACTTCCCTATAGGCCACGTAATCCTTGCTATTTGTATGAAAAATCACACTTAAAATCAACCAGACTAATCGGACTCAATTTCGGGTCCTTCATCACGTTGAGTGTGAACTCAGGGTTTGCTCTTGCGTTTGTCTTTGTGTCTATCAGTGTGTGTTATCCTGTGTAATTGCACATTTTCTCTCTTGATTTGCTTACATTCATCCTTTCCTCTTCAAGATGTCGGGATATTAGTCCCCATACTCTGAGACCTCTGATCATTCCTCCTCGACCATATACCATTAATCTTCACCTTCTCCTTCTTCCTTTTATCCTTCGCCATCCACGGGAGACCTTTACCCGTGGTCGGTTCCACCTCGACCCGATTATGAAGTTAGAATTTCGAATGACTTCTCCACCTCTTCGCACTTCTCACCTACTCCATATTCTAGCACTCCGGATCCACTTCCATCTTGGGCTGACTGTCCTTATTCTCGAGAGCTTGTCGGAATCAATGAACCATACCAAGAGCAAACCACTATTGAGATAGAGGACTGGCAAAATTACTTGGTTGATAGAACATATCGAATGGAGAGGCATGATGATCTGCCTGACTTGATTGGCTCTAGTATCAACCCTACATTGACCAACCTTCATATCACACATTTGGAGAGCCTACATTCATAGGATTGGATTCATGGATTCAATCGACGAGCCCTCTCTGTATTGACTCCATCATATGAGGCTCCGACCAATATTTGCCATTCAAATGGTCCATACTCGACCCAGCATTACATGCCAGAGTCTAGGTATGTTGAGTATGAGACCCCAATATCTCAGCAGTATCCTCCAATTGAGCAGAACTCTCCCGTGATGTGTCATGAGAATTTTGTGGAGGATGACATCTCTAGAATTATTGAGAAAAATGAATCATTTGGTAACAAGTTAAGAGATGTCATGGAAATATTGCACTCAATTTCTGCCAGCCTGGGTATGAAAGTGGAAAAGGAAGTAAGTAGATTTGATATTGAAAACCGAGCGAGCATCAGGGAACCCATAAATTTTGTACAGTTGGAGTCTATTCTAACTTCCTCTTCTACTAATCACTTACCCTCCAATCTAGAGTTTGGCCATTCATCCATCAAAAACACCGAAAAATTGAAAATCTCAAAAAGATCATAAAAATAGAAAATCAAAAGACTTAAAAAATTAGATCCTACCCTAAGGGAAGCACTCAATGAAGAACTGATTTTTAATCTTCCCTTAATAAAGACCATATATCACTTCCCCGACCTTAAGAGATTTGTAAAGAGTAAATTGATGTCCAAGAGGTCGGGTAATAAGAGAACAAGGACAGAGACACATGGTGTCTATGGTCACCTCCTTGGTGATGGGGAGAAAGACCAAAAGTCGCAGAGTGAAGCGATTGCCTCAACTTGAGTGTGAAATCAAAGACAACATTTTTACCCATGCAAGAATCGATGATGACTCGCCGGTAAATATCCTCCCGACCTCTGTGTTTGACAAGCTCAAACTCAGGTCAATCAAAAAGTTGAGAGAGATCGTTCAACTAGCTGATCGATCTATCAAATGGTCAAGAGGAACCATTTTAGTCATCATTACTTTCCAAGGTGCTCTACTCCAGACAGACTTCACGGTCATTGACATTGAGCATCGAGTAGTGTTTACCTAGACTCTTATTATTCTCAAGAAGCCGTTCTTAGCCTCAGCTAAGGTAACTATATCTTTCGAGACTTGGGAAATCGATTTTACAGCATTGGGAACACTTCGACCTCACCCATTCTTTGAAACACTTTACTCTAGGTTGCCCCAAAAAGTTGTTGATAGTCATGACCATCGAGAGGTAGATGAGTCCCACCTCTCTGCCACACCTGAGATATCGATTGTCCCAACGACCGTTGGTTCAGAGACTCCCCACACCTCCACTTCACCAACTGATTGCACCACCACTGTGACAGCTTCTAAGGAGGACTCACGACTCGTGGCTATCATTGAGTCAGACACAAATTTTGTTGATTACCTTGACCATTTTGATGATCTGACACAATAGCCCAATAATGCCGAGCCAACTGAGATCACTACCTTCCCGAGACGGACACTGATACTTTAGGAATATCAATCTATATGGTGACTCATCTGATGAGGAAACCATGGATAGAACCACACCACATCCCAGACCTTCAAAGGAAACAATCAAGACTGAATTGACCCATCCCAAAATCATGTCTGCTCCTTCTTCTAGTCGGTTATCCAGTGAGAGGAAGTTGAGAAATGATTCCTCAAGGTGTTCCCCGAACCCCTCAAGACGCATCACTCTCCTCTCCCTCTCAATGATTCAGGTTCTAGAAAACTGATTAAGAAAGTTTCCTTCAACATATCGGAGAAGGAATTTTTGGAGGAATCCTCATCGGGTTCGGATGAGGTGATTTATATGAGTGAGCTCAGTTCGGCTGTTCTTAAGCCATATCTGAGCAAGCGGCCATGTGTCGACCCTCATTGGACGATCCCTACACCTCATTGTTATTCATCTGAGGACGATTCTGACAGCGACACATATGTATATTATCCACCTCTTCGTGTCCGCAAGAAGGTTCGCCACAAACCTTCTTAATCCTTATATATTCTCACTCTTTCTTGTATATACTTTCTCTCCCTCCCTTCCCAGTGATTCGAATCACTCGCCCCAGCTCCATATCGTTTCATTTTAGGTCTATACTTAGGATGACCAGATCCTAAGTATAAGGGGGAGAGTGACCTGAATCTATTCACCATTCCTTGTACATCCTCTAGTTCCCATCGGTTCTCAAATCCACTCCCGTCCTATACTTAGGCTGACCAGAGCCTAAGTATAGGGGGCAGAACGACTTCTATACATTTTTGCTATTTTAGCTCTCCTATACTTAGCACGAGCTATGTCTTTTTCCTCGCTTTTCGTGCTCTGTGGACATAGCACACGCTAAGTATAGGGGGCATGTATATACTACATATATACTTTACCCATAGCTCATACTTTCACGTATTTTCGTGTATTTTTGTATATATTATGCAATAATTATGGGTGGATAAAAATTGAAAAAATATACATGATTTTATATACTTGTATAGTATATTGTATAATACTTGCAAAACTCTTGTAAAAATTGAAAAAAAATACATGTATACTTGTATAATACATATAATACTTGAAAAAAAGTTGTAAAATCCTTGTAAATAATACTTTTGTAAAATTTGTTGTAAAATAGGATGTATACAAAAAAATCATGTATACTTGTATACTATGTATATTATGTACAAGCTGTATAAACTAAAAATTGTTGTAAATAATATTCTTGTAAAAATTGTTGTATACCAGAAAATAAAACAAAAATGTTGAAAATAAAGGCTTCTTATTTACTCTTACATATCATCCTTGCATTTAAAAAAAAGGTCTTGTATTTCATTCATCTCTGTAGCATGTCATCTACATCTCATCATCATGCATTTGCAAAGTGGAAAACTAGTGGGTTCTGAACCAGGTTATGAATAGATGTTGAGGAGGGACTTGATTTGACCTTAACCCATCTAATTTCAAAGGAACCTTATAGGAACTGGAGTTAAGATTTCTCAGGTCAAGTGACTTAATTCTTTGAGTATGCAAGTCTATGTTTACAAGTCATCTTGATTAGTCTAAGTAGAATATCTCGTGTGCACACACGATTCTTATAGATAGTGACCTAACTTGGACAAGCACAATGCACGTAGCTTTTCATTGATGAGGCTGTGAGGTTGTAGAATCCTTTGGCTTGGAGTAGGACACGGGCGGAGACATCCGTCCTCCTCTAGGGAGGGAAATGCATCTCAACCTAGTCTGGTGGTGTTGACGTCTAAGGACGGGATGCTATTGGTTGCAATAAAGCTTCAAAAGTGGGATAGTCTATTGGCTCGAGGAGAAAAACTCATGATGTACATGTTGCACCTTGTATATAGTTCAAAAAAAGAAACAAAAAAGAAGAAAAGGAAAGAGAGAACTCAAAAAAATGGACAGGTCTGAGTGAAAATAAAATGTCTGTCGGAGTATGTATATTAGCAAGAAGCTTGCAGCTGGATGACTTGGCTACACTGGTCAAGCATCCTGGGATAGGTAGCTACACTGGCTACCGTCGATTCTTTTCTCCACCCCTCCTCTTGAGCTGGTTGCACTTGAACTTAGAAGGGAATACCCCACTCCTCGAGGAGAGAGTTACTGGATCGGGAAATTAGAGTTACCTTGTTAGAGGAGGCTGGTTCTTTGCCATTTCTGTTTTGGAGAGTTATATTTTACTTACACAGTGCAAGTAAAAATCATAGTCATCAGAATTTGCCTATGAGGATTTGTTCTGACCTAACTGTTGAGACGTCTTGAATAGAAGACTTGTGGAACTTAAAGTTTGTTAGGTCTTAAATTCAGATCCCAATAAGATTCTGCCACATTATTAGTCCAAAGTTCGAGTCAAGCTCTATTTTCACCTTTTGTTCATGACCTTGGTATGGAATCCTAAATCATTTCACTCTTGCATTCCATTTTAATTGCTCGGGGATGAGTAAGGTTTAAGTGTAGGGGGTTGATGAATCTGTGGTTCACCACTCTAAAAGTTGAAAATAAAGCTTTGTTTCTAAGTAATTAGCTGCATATTTTCTGGTATGTTGCATAATTAGCATTCATGCATGCATAAATAATATCTGCATTTTGAGCATTCATATACGCATTAAATAAGGAGCCAAATTCACTTGTAACAATCACCTTTAAATACCATATTTGTATATATTTTATACTAACTCCAAATTTAATAAAATTAATTCTATAGTGTATATATTACTAACACTAATAAAGGAAAAATATCAAAAAATACTAACTTATAAAATTGACCAGTAAAACCCAAATCTAAGTTTGAAACTATGAACCTTAAAATACATATATCTCTCACATACGGTGTCTAATTTAGGTCTACTCACTTTTAAAGTAATATATATTCAAAGACCTTCAAAATGAGACTAATTTCATTAAAATCGGAGATCGTATGCAAACCTTGAGTTTTTTGCCCATATTGTATATTGTACATATTGACCTTTTTGCCCATGTATTTTATCCTTCTATTTTCTTAATGAATAAAAATCCAAAAAAAATTAAGTTGTAAATATTTCTTTCGTATTTTTTCTAACTTTATTTTAATTTTTTTTCTTATTTAAAAATGATAAAAAAATTGCAAAACGAGCACCACCCAAAAATATTTTTGTACAGATGACTTTCTTTGATTTTTGACCCTTCACGAAAGTTGTAGATCTCATCAAGACGAGCAACTTTAATTGACCACTTTTTGATTTAAACTCTTTTGTTATTTTTTTTTTATTTTCTTTACATTTAATTTTTGAATTTTCTGGGAGCGACACGTGGCAGCTCCTGGAGCCACCACGTTCTATTATTTTATTAACTCGTATTTTATTATTTATTTTAATCATTATTATTTATTTTAATTATTTATTTATATTCACTTAATTAATTAATTAATTAATTTCTCCCTATTATTTTTAGTAGCCTACTATATTACTTTATTATTTATTTATTTTATTCCCCTTTTTACTCCTCCCCTTACCTGTCTTCCACTCCAAGCCATTAACTCCCCAATTCTCCACTTCCTCCATCTCTTTTCCAACTTCCTCATCCTCTTTATATTCATATCTCCTCCTCTATTTTTCATCATCCGTCAATTTCGTGAGAAGAATTCCAGCTCCAGAGAGGTCGAGGTGACATCGACAACTTTATTCTGTACAACGACGACGCGTTCTAGCCATCTTCGGCTATTGGCGAGATCCGCGAGCCTTGTTCGCATAGCTTCCCTTCACAAGGATAATTGCCGATGGAGGCCGCATACCATGGCTCCTCCAAAATCCGACGAACCATAGGTAAGTATCCCACAACTTTTTCTTGTCATTTTTTTATCTAATATTGTTATTGTTTTTATTTTAGATCATCATAAATCACACCATCATCACATACCACCACCATCATAATCATCGTCATCACCCTTATTCATCCATACATTTTTCCTGTTAAAAAAAGTAAAAAAATATATATTACAAAAAAATATAAAAAATAGGGAGGAAGCAGATGCGTCTGTCGCCGTCCCCCCTTGCCTGCCTCCACGTGCTCCGTGCCTCGTCCAATCGCCAATCTAGCGGCCACCACGCTCCAACCTCTCCCCCGCGGCCGCCAGCTCCACGCTCCGTCGCCCCCTCAGGCCGCCAGATCCGACGCCAACCTCCTCCATCAGCAGGCCTCCCACGACCGCACGTTCCCCCCTGCACGGTCGAATGCCGCTCCCTGCGGCACCTCCTTCCTCCGCCATTAGCAGGCCGCCCACGGCTACGCGCTCCCCCATGCGTGGTCGAACGCCGCTTCCCGCGGCACCTCCTTCCTCCGCCATTAGTAGGACGCCCACGGCCGTGCGCTCCGCCCTGCACAACCGAACGCCTCTCCTTGCAGAACCTCCTTCCTCCGCCATCAGCAGGCCGCCCACGGCCGCGGACTCCGCCCTGTGCAGCCGAACGCCGCTTCCCGCGCACCTCAGCCACACCGTGCATCCCGCATGAGTCACCCCAGCCGCCCGTTGCGCAGGGCTTCCGCTCCGCACCCTCCAGCGCGAGGCCGCCTTCCTGGCCACTCGCCAGCCGCGCATCGCGACATGGTTGTCTCCATGCGCGTGCCCCTCAGCCGAGATCCAGCGTCGCCCCTGGGGACGCGCAGCCGCGCCTCTCACGTTCCCTGCCACGTGCTACCGTCGACTGCCCTCCGCCCCTTTGCTCCGCCGGACGTGCGCCAGTATGCCAGACGTGTCGCACCGCCCCACGGTGGACCGCCCTTCGCCCCCTCGCCCAGAGCCGCCTCCCTCTTCGTGCGTCATCATGCCCTAGGGATAAATGTTCGTTCTTTTTATATTTATTTGAGAAAATTGTATTTTATTGCTCGTATAATTTTATATTTGCAGAAGTCCTCTGTGCACACTTTAGTTTGTTTATTTTAATTATGTATTGCAAAGACACCCCTACATTGTCATATTAATTTGGATAGTTTTTTTGCATCATTTTTTATCAAGAAATAACATTTTATAGAGCATTTAAATATTTATATTTTGGTTTTTTATTTATATTTTTATGAGCATCGGATTATTTATCAAAACCAGAGTTGGAAATTCAGTGATATTTTACCCATTTTTTCTCTGAAATTCACACATGTTCATTTCTTAATCCAAACATTGTGAAAATATTGTTGATGATGCCTCTAGTTGTGTTTTAATTTCTTTCTAAATTTCATATAAATTGGAGTTGTCTTTGGTATAAAATAAATTATTGAGTGATTTCAGTAAATGATTTTTATTTAAATCCACAAATACGATTTCTATGAAATTTCAAGTCTCTTGGATTGGTAATGAAAATATGTTTTTGAGATAACTCTCTAGAAAATTTTATTTTATGGATTTATTAAGAATTAAATACTAACAGTCACTCTGTTTTCAGTAAAAAATCATAAAAAATCATAAAGTGTCAGAAAATTCTAAAAAAATTAGTGTAGAATCATTTCATCATGTTTAACTTCCAGTAAAGTTTTCATAATTTTAATATATCATTTGCATGAAAAATTGCATAAAAACTCTAAAAAAGTTTGCATTTTTTATTATTGCATTTTAAATCCAATTTTCCCAAAAAAAAAATTTTCCATTCGTCGTTGGACTACGTTTTTAGGAAAAATACAACTTGGCTGATTTGGATTAATTTGACATTAAAATTAAATTTGGCTATGTCAATTATTTTCTTGTTAACTTAATTCAATATGCACTTATGCATTGACATTTTTTATTGCATAAAAAATTGCAAAAAAAATCCCACTTAGACAACTGTGATCTAATTCATCTAATCTGATCCAAAGTTATTCCTTAACCTCCTTGAGTTGACCCTGGGGCTTGCCCAGGTTAAAAAACTATAAAACCGTGCGTTAATTCAATCATCGATTCATCGATTCGTTCGGTAATTTTGGATCGATTCGGATTTATCTGAATGCAACGAAATCGTTAATTCGATACTATTAAAAGGATAGATTTCAGGTCAATCAAGGATGAGACTTCCTTTAAGGTTGTTAAAGGCACGTGCGACGCATATGCAGTGACTTAATTTAATTTAATTTTTTTAATAAAAATGAATAAAAAGAGGCCCAAAAAACGCTGACATGTGGCGGCCCCAAAGGCTGCCACGTGTCGGCACCAGAAAAATCTGTAGGAAAAGATTTTGTAAAATCAAAAATAAATAGCAAATGACCTCGGATCGAAAAAGTTCCTTCATGAAAAATGCTCGTATCAATGAGATCTACAACTTTCATGAAGACATCAAAGATAAAATAGATCAAATGCAGAAACTGAATTTTTGGGGTATCCCATATACATAGAATATCTAGATTTTTGGATTTTGTAATTTTTTTGTCATTTTTAAATTAGATAAAAAAATCCAGAAAAATATGGTAAAATCAAAGATAAATATTTACACATTATTCTAATTTTTTTTGGATTTTTATTAATTAAGAAAATATGTACATAAAATGTAAGGTCAAAAACCGCTAAAATACACAATGTACAAACGAGGCCCAAAACCCAACTTTTACATATGAGCTCCGATTCACTTGAACTTGGTCTTGTTTTGCAGGTAATTGAATGTACATTAGTTCAAAAGTGAGTAGGAACAAATTGGATACTGGATGGGGAAGATATGTGCTTTTAGTCCAAGAATCCTGAAACTAGGGAAGGTTTTTTGGTCCACTTATTTGAGTTAGATATTTTTTGTATTTTTCATTTATTCTTGTTAGTGATATGTACACAGTGGAGGTAGTTTTGGGTTATTCGGAGTTAGCATGAAGGATTTAAAAATCCGGGAAGTTAGGCTATTTACAGGTTATTTTTAGCTTGGATTTTTGGCTTCTTATTTTGTGCAAAAATTATGGATAAAATGCAATTCTTATGAAGACATGCATGAATGCTAATTATGCAGAGTAAATGCAGAAATGCTGATGATTTTGAGGGATTTGAGCTTAATTAATGAGATTTAGAATGATGAATCTGAGATTCATCATTGACCTCTCTCGAATCCTATATTATAAGATTCGGCTCGTCAAGATGAAAACAATAGAATTTGTTTCGTACGAATCCGACTTCATTTGGAATTGTTATGTTTTTTGGAAGAAAGATAAGTAAGGAGACTTAGATGTCATTAACCTATAATAACTGTCACTAAGACTAATTAAATACAATTAAATAAACTAATGATGAATTGAGGATCGTTAATGACCATTAACGAACACTAATCAATGGTTAGCAAATGTTAAGTGTAAGCTGCGAAAGTTAAATCATGATTAGCGAAAATTAATCATGATTAGTGTTAATTAAGCATCATTAGTGAATTTAAAATTCTCTGGAAAGTTCTAACTTAAGACTTATGTTTCAGGATAAGCTTTGGCCAAAATTATAAGTCGCTAACTATGGTTAAAGTCTAAACCATGGTTTACTAACCATGATTAACGTCTTTCTGAAGCCGATAATAGCCCACTACCCATTCATTCTCTACGATTTCCAATACCCCCCAAGGACTAGGGTTGAGAGGTCGGGAGGAGGAGTGAGAGGCAGTGAAGGAGTGCTAGCGAAGCGCTGCCGGAAGAACGAGGAGGAGGAAGGTACGATCCTCTCAAGTTGGTTTTGTAAGTATGCTCGAACTTGAGCTAGGGTTTTTTTTATTAATCTTCTTTTTTCAATCTTAGATTCGATTCATCTTTCTTTTCGATTCATTTTCCGTTGTGCTTTGAGGAGAAATCTGTTTAACACTCTACTTAGGTGCGGACGTCTATGCATGTCAATGAACCCTGTGATTCGTCGCACCTTTACTCATCTAAAGATGCGTGGTGTCTACCGATTCTCCATCACTTATAGTTCTATTAAATTCTTTCTATTTTGCTTTTATACTTATTTTGATGGAGAAATCTATGTAACACCATATTTAGGTGCGGGCAGCTATGCGCGTCAGTAAACCCTGTGATTCGGTACACCTTCACTCACTTAACATGCGTGGTGTCTACCGATTCTCCATCTATTGTTGTTTGATTATATTTTTTCAATTTCGTTGGTGTTTTCCTCTTGATTATTTTCTAGAGGAAATACTTTCCGTTTTTCTTTTAAAATATGTCCCGATATAAGGGAAAACTCTGTATAAATTTTCATAGAAATATATCCCGATATAAGGGGAAACTCTGTCGAAATTTTCATATAAATATGTCCCGATATAAGGGAAAAATCTACTGAAATTTTCATAAAAATATGTCATGATATAAAGTGAAACTCTCTCGAAATTTTCGTAGAAATATGTCCCGATATAAGGGGAAACTCTGTCAAAATGTTCATAGAAATATGTCCCGATATAAGGGAAAACTCTACTAAAATTTTCGTAAATTTATGTACTAATATAAAGAAAAACTCTCTCAAATTTTTCATAGAAACATGTCCTGATATAAGGGGAAACACTGCGAAAATTTCAAGAGAAAATATGTTTTTTGCATTCTTCGTGTTTGTATGTTCTTCGTGTTCTTCATTCCTTATTCACGTTCTTGGCATGCTCTTAGCGTTTTTGATACAAAAAAGAAATTCGATTCTATCAGGAGCCGTAAGTTATCCTTTCTGGAAAAAGAATCACGATAAAGTAATGCATATGCGAGAGAGATCTCGATTAGGTATCGAAATCCTTCTTTTTGCTATTGGATTTTTATATGATATCGTTGAGATTTCTAATTTTATGCTTCTTGCTACGAAAAACCCTAATTCGACTATTTTTGAGAAAATATGAAAAGTTTCTTTATGATTTTAACTAAAATAAGGTCCAAGTATCGAATGGATGTTGTTGCTTGGAAAGATAGGGTTTGGAAGTTAAAATGAGTATAAATATGAGTATATAAATATTTGAATTAATATATGTGTAAGTCTATACTCGGTATTGATAATGAAGGGGGAATTACATCATGGGAATTGATGTGCATTAAGATAGATCCTGAGAAAGATTTGTCGGAAGTAGAACTGCAGGGTTTTGAAAAAGTTAAAATGATACATTAAGAATGACTGGGAGTAGAACTACAGGTCGGGCATGCAACCTATAGGTTTATCGGAATAAACTCATATCGATGTTGCCCTACCTAGGTGATACACGGTTGCCCTATTATGATAAGTGCGCACGAAATGAATGATTTGTAATGTACGGTACCTGGTGCCAATATATTTGTGTTGAACGACGGAAGATATGGCCGTGCCATATGGAGGCACGTGCGATTCAATAACAACTGGGTCACGATACCATCTATTTAAAGCTGCTAGATTTTGTGATTAAAGGTTAGCCTGAGGTTTTAAGCAACGGGGTCCTCGAGGACGGTGTGCTTGAAGGATATGGTTAGTTCCTCAAGCGCATCACAGAAGCGTGAGCGTCGCATCGAATACGACGAAGAACGACTAGTCGCACTAGTTGTTCTATGCAGCGGAAATTAAAAAATTTTATGCGACGAAACCACATGATCCAAGAACACTTCTCGGATCGTTTCGTCTAAACCACAAACAAGTATTAGGTTTACCTCTTGAAGCGTGGTTGCGATCAAGTCTCTAAACGAAGAGACCTCCTGTCTTAAGTCCGATCCGACGGAGGAGACGCTTGCGAGCGCGGGGATGAACCGCGTGCTTCTCGCAATCCATGTGGATGATCCAAGCGGCGGATCTCCTGATCTCGACACACGAGATCCGATGTCTTCTTCACGAGCGGGATGCACCGAAGGAGACGGAGATCCACGAGCAAATCATCGGGCAGCATAACGACGATGCCGCGGCGATGGAGAACCTCTCTAGGGCATCCATGGTGGACGGCCACATGAGAGAGAAAGAGTGAGGACGTGTAGAGAGAATGAGAGAGAGAGAGAGATTTGTTGCCTCAACTTATGTGTCAAGAAGAGCAATGGGGTGCCTCTCCTTTTATAGGGTTTTGGGATCCATGGATCTCAATCCATGTGTCAACACAAATCCAATGGTCCACATCAATTTGTGTTTCTTTCAATGGTCATGATTTGTTGCTAAAAACACAACAACAATTAATTTAATTTAAATTAAATATATGTTGATAAATCAACACAATTTAATTACAAAATTAAATCATCAATACATGGAGATAATGAAAGGAGAGAAAGCCTCCTTCCATGTGGAGAGGGGGGACGGCCTCCCTTTCCTAATGGGAGTGGTGGCCGTCCACCCTCCTCCATTAGGAAGGTGGCTATTTCACCTTTTATGTAATCTCCATTATTTGCAACAACTTTTGTTGCAAATTATTTCACAAAAAATAAATCCAATTTATTTTGTGAACATTGCAATCATGCCATTGAAAAATTGTGAATCACATTCACAACCCAAAACAAAATGTAATTACATTTTCAATTTGATGTCCAATGTGAATCCAATTCACATTAACATTTAATTAACAAATGTAAATTACAAATAGCTCTCTCTTATATATTATAAATCACATTTATAATATATATGACTAATATGGATATTGCTATCCACATTATTCATATCCATGATAATTAAATCATATTTAATCATCTTGGATCTCTATTCTCTTGTGTCCAAATAATATGAATCACATTCACATTATTTACATCTTTGATAATTAAATCTCATTTAATTATCTAAGATAACTCTCTTTATAATATGAATCAAATTCATATTACTCATGATAATTAAATCACATTTAATTATCCATTTTCTCAATGCTCGGATACATATATCAACAATAGAATTATCCATGAACTCCTTCAAGGATAACGCGCTTTCTCCGCAGATACTTGGAGATAAGGACAGGGCGATTGTATTGTTCCACGTATAGTGACATGGATATTGAGATCGTATCTCAAATCCAGATCGCGGGCCTCCCATAGATGCTTGATTAAATCAAGACCGTAAATCTAATCTTCTCATTGTATCTGAATCACATTCAGATCAATGTCCAACACTTGGACCAAGATCAGATCACTTCTCTAATGAGAGGAGTCACTAAAATCCAGACCCGTTTCATCACTTCCTAGGAATGGAAGCGTCATGGTTATACAATCGTTTATGATCACATCACCCTCAGGTATTCCCAATACCTGTACATCCTGCATACTGGAAGACTTAGACTAAACCCGAAGTATTCGATCAACTTTATACTGTCTACTTCATGGTTTTATCAGTAAGTTTCTCATTCGATCATTGGGAGTCGGTATTGATCATATACTTTCCAAAAGCATATATCATACCTAGGTCTTGATCATATACTTTCCAAAAGTATATATCAAACCTACAAATTCAGTCAAGCTTTCAAAGCGAGACGACCGTGTGCACGGAATTTGATTCTTCCCAATATCTCATGAGTGAGCTCATGTCTTTCGGTTCAGTAACTGAACCTGTATGATCCCTTTGAGAGATCGTATTACTCATATGCCCTTATATGCACACCAGCGCGCCGGTGTATAGACCTTGATTAGGTCATCAACCTATTGGTCTGCCAAATGTACATACTTAGACATATAGCAACACATCTGTCTCCGGTCAGAGGATGCGTGCCTATATCCTGACAGCATACGATATAGGACTTTGGTTATCTCGATCTCGTTAAGTCAACTCTTTGACCTAACTAATCTGACACCTCCGAATCTCTATTCCTATGCAGAGGACCTGCATCAAGAGGTCGGTCAGATATCAGCCTTCAGAGATAAGGATTGCCATCTCCTACTCAGGCTGGAGATCATCTCTTAACAATCATCTGACGGTGCTTGATGAGTCCTCAATCTAACTCTTTAGATATTCATTCAAGCACCAGCCTCTATGATTCAATAGTTGAATCAACAGCTGTATGATCATCAAGATGGCCATGGTACATAACCCTAATTGTACTAAGGGACCTATTATGCAAATTATGTATTCTTCATTTCAGATTAAGGAGTGAATTGCAATAACATTTATTGCATAATGGCTCGCCGTGGGCTCGCATTTCCAACAATCTCCCACTAGCCCAAAGAGCCATTAATGGGCTAATCATTTAAACCCGCACTCATGTGACAATCATAGGCTATTTAGAAAATAGCTAGGTAAGCTGATCAGTCACTCTATTCCTGCGAGACTATGCCAAGTCCTTTTACGGCACTTGCATATCCCCAGTAACAGTGCTCGCATCTAATGCGAATGTTGCATCTCATGCAACCAATACTCAATCTAGTTGGTTACATTGTCCCTGACATCATAACCAGTATCCCCATAATCCTTATTAGAATACCTTCATTCCCGGAGATCTCTATCTCCTAAGGTATCTATAGTTTAGACCATTATAGATCACTATCTACATGGTCTTAAACTTTTGAAGATAAGACTTTGAGATTACTATCTCAAAAATCTCCTCATCTATGAAGATTTTGTTATTACTGCAATCAAGTGTTTTATCTCTACAGTAGGATTAGTAACAATTTACTACTCCCACTGCATGACAGACATCTGGTATTTGTACACTCTAGCATACACTCAGCTTCTCGTAACTAATGCACAAGTGCAAGTAGTTGTAGCATTTACTTCCTCAACTCTTTGAGGTGCTATCCCTTAAGATAGGTCAGTACCATATCTTAAGGGTTAGAAGCCTTTCTTGGAATTTCTATGAATAGAATATGTCCAAGGCATACTACAAATGTGACAGTCCAATTATCCTCTTCTCTTGGCTTCTGAACAACTTCAGAACTAAGATCTAAGAGGTATCTTTGAAATCATATTTCAAGATATGGAATAACCAGATTATAAAACACTTATTATTATTATCCTTATATCATTTTAAATGATCAGGATATCATCTATGTTTAGCGCAATGAACACATAGGCACTCCCACTAAGCTTCGCATGGCTCATCAAGATTTCATTTGAAATCATAACATTTATAATTTCATCAAATCTTATGGTCCATCTCAAAGAAGCTTATTTGAGTCCTTAGATGGATTCCTTATCTTGCACACCTTGCTTTCCTCAACCATGAAGCCCTGGGGCTACTTCATGTGAATATCCTCAGAGAGATATTCATAGAGGAATGCAATCTGGACTTACATCTTGAAGATGCAATAGTCAAGTTGTGTAGCTAAGGTTAGCAATATTCTGATGATTTTAAGCATGTTCACCGAAAAGCAAGTCTCATTGCAAGCAATGTCTTCTCTTCCATGTGTAGCTTATTGCTACGAACTATGCTTTGAAGGTATGTACCTTCTCATCAGGTTCCCTTTCTCTTGAAGATCCATTTACACCTTTACGGGTCTTACCCATATAGGTGGATCCTCGAGGGTCCATATACAACACTTGTACATGAAGTCTACATTAGACTTTTATTGCTAACATCCATCTATCCATGCTATGATCTTCAGAAGCTTCATCACATGAAGTTCGATCATTGTCAGATTTCTCTGACACATGGAATCCATCCTCAAACTTATTTGAAGAGGTTTTAGTGTTTCATCTTCAATTATCCTTTTAGTTTCCAATTTTAGGAGCCTCATTATCTTTTCAAGATTAAATGAGTTCCTACACTTCATTTTTTATCTTGATTCTCAAGAGTCTCAACCTCCAAGGATCACATTCTCAGAGATGAGATATTTCAAGAATCTCAAGGTCATAAAGTAGGTATCCAATACCATCCTTTATTTTCTTAATGAAGCAGCACTCTCAAGTGCTAGATTCCATCTTGCATGGAACCTTATTAAGGATATACATTGTAGTCTCTACTACACATATATACCTGGAAACTAAGGGATAATTATGCTAAAATTCACCATTGATAAGATCATGTCACACATGATCCAATTGTATCTGCCTATAACTCTATTGAGTTAAGGTGTGTTAGGAGGATTGAGATAGAAATGATATTCATATCTCTATAAGGTATTCTTTGAATTTATCTAACAGGTACTTGCTACCTAGATTAGATCAAATTCATTTTATCTTCCTTCAAACTTTGGTTTTAAACCAAAAATAATGAAATCTTTGAACATTTCAAAGGTTTCTTAGATGAAGAGAAGAAATCTCATATCATACATAATCATCAACAGATATCACATATCCATAACTTTTACTATGATATAGATGATCTACATACATCAATATGTATGAGATCCCGAATACCTTGACATCTTATACCTTTCTCTAAGAAGGGTGTATTGGACATTTTTCTTTGAATACAATATTCATAAGTATGTAAGTTTTGAAATTTTAGACATTCTAAAGTTTCATCTCTTACTAGCCTATTGATCAAATCAATAGACAAATGTCCAAGGCTTGATGCTAGATCATTGTCAAATGATCTTCATCCTCCTATTGATCTTAAGGTTTAATTTCAGTATTTAGAAATGTTAATGAACCATTCATTAATTTTCTAATTTAGTGGAGTCCACTTGATTTTAGATTACTATCTGAAATATCTCCATCATAACTTTTTATGATAGTTCTACCTCAGAATTCATGTTTATTTCCAACATTTAGAAACAAACAATGAGTGTATTCTTATATCTAGGTTATAGAGACATTCTCTAAGACTAAGGACTCTCCCACTGAAATTAACAAGTCTATCAATCCAACAGAGATTGTTGCAACAATTGCATCAATATCCATGTGGATAATTATAAACCTTTAAGATCAAATTTTCCAGTCTTCTAAAAACATATGCAACCTATTGCAAATGTCATCAGAAGATTGAGATACAATTATTTGACTTTATCTTGTCAATGATTTATGTAGATTAATCTGATGCTCCATCCGAGTCCTTCTCTAAGGATTCTAGATAGACTTGATAGTCATACTATCAACACATCAACTTATTGCAGTATTGGCATTCATCCAACTCTTCGGATGACATATGGAAGTCATAGATGTATAGTCAACTCTTTGACCATACTTCTTACTCGGGTCCAACCCATGCTTCCACTGCGCTCCCTTTATCTATAAGCAACCATTGCTTAAGACTAAGGATCTCTTATGTAAGAGCATTTCAACATTTATACATGCTTCATTAAATTCATACAATATGAATATTATGAAGCTTCATGAATGACCAGAGTATAGATAGTAGAATGATGACACTCATCATCTACATCCGTCTAAACTCTTAAAACATAGGTTCAGGTAGGTACTCAAACAATTTGAATACACCATCTCTTATAGAGCCACCATTCTGCATGATGCAGTGAACCATCTCATTCATGTTAAATGTCAAGAGCACATATGTATGCCTGAATATCTTCATAAATTTTATAAGGATTATTTGACAATTGCGATCATCATCGACATGTCACTTCCAAAGTACATCCGATGAGAGATCAAGACTATAGAGACATACAAACCCTAGGGTTGTAGTCTTATTATCTATTTAATTGTCATTCCTCATTATTATGAGGAAACTTGCTCATTGCAACCACATACATTATGTGTCCAACTGCAAGTACAATATTTGGATCATGAGTCCAATCCAAGATATTTCACTGGTTATTATTGAGTATATCATTGAGTGGGTTTTAATGAAGGATTATCTGAAATAAGAAATTTGCATAAACATATAAATATATATATTTTACTTTGATTTAGGATTTTTTTATATATCAAAGTTGTCTTGTCTTGTCAACACTGAAAGTTCATTCCCTTAATCACTTTCAATGTAAGAGATATACTTACCATTATATCTCAACAAGAACTGGGATCTCCTTCCTTATCTTTGTTACATTCCAATAATATGAGAATCTGCAACTCGGATAAAAAGAAGCGGGAACACATTCCGCTTTGCAAGTCCAACTTGCATCTCCCAATTCGGTCTTTAACACCCGAGCCCACCACCCCTAAGGCGATGTTGACCCGTCGTTAATTGAACCAACCATCAACAGGAATAGTACTCGCTATACGCAATCCAATATTGCCCCAATAATATGAGGATCCGATATTGGGGTCACTACGTATACGGCCTTACTCTTTCGAGAAGCAAAGAGTCCGATCCAGATGCGCTTGCATACAGGAGCTGTCACTTCGGACAGGCGTCTCCCACATACAATCCCTGGCGACGGAACCCTTCACCTTGACGGGAGACCATGGATGTCACTTATGTGATCCTCCACCTCATATTCAAATTTTAATTAATTATCGTGAATCGCATTCACATAATTAATTCTTCCAAGGGAATTATTAACTCTAATAATATTAGAGTATTTCAATCTTAATTGGATTCCAATTAATCTAATCATATTAAATTAATGATCTAATTAATATCCAACAAACATTTTAATAGTTACTTGAATAATGGTATTATCTCAAATACGTATTATTTCGAATTTTAATAATTAGAAAAATATATCTTAATCCCTCGGACATTATCCCGGCCCTACCCGCTGTCATGGCCAGTACCGACGAGAGTGGGACGGACCACATACGTTGCAACCCGCAACCCCAATGCTCTCCGACTAGGCACCATATCCGCCTCGGGAAAGGATAATGCCAAATTGATTAATTTGTACTTGAGATGATCATCGGTTCTTCAACCGAAATTGTACCATATAGTAGTAATCAAAACATTTTTGATTAACATTATAATGAGATTTGCTAAACAAATCCCAAGTCCTATTCAAGCAACATGTTTGTTGGAATGTTGATCATGTAGATCATGTAACCAATCTTGATCTAGATCACATCTAATCATTTGTTGGTTAGGGCAAAGTCATTTAAGGGCATAATTATCATTAAATATTTCACAAATATTTATGCATAATTATTCCAGGAAATTAAACAATTTAATTTCACTAATTAATTAAATGACAATCACTAGGTTCTTGATTAGGAAAGTATTTTCAGCAGTGACCCTCACTTACTAAAAATATCATATCTCAATCAATTTAAATCCAAATTAAGCAAAGTAAATTTCTAAAGTTTGCTAACTTGATTTACAACAGAACCCAAGTGATTTGGACGCATTTCAAGGTGTTTCAAATCCGCAATTAACATCTTAATTACGTCATGATCCGCAGTCCCCGAAACAGTGGATACATGTTCACTAAAATGAGCATATCTAGAGCAAACGGAATCGAAATCACGCAAACTCAGATCCTACGGTTTCCTTATTTAATGGGGAATAAAATCCAAATATTATTTTCGTGTTCAAACAATTTAAACAGTGCCGAAAATAATATCAAAACAGAGATGCGAAAATGAAATGCAAGAAAACTTTCGCATACCCTAATGAACCCAAGTCGTCCTCGGTTTATGGATCGTATCCAAAACCACCAACCTGGCTCTGATACCACTTGAAGGATATGGTTAGATCCTCAAGCGCATCACGGAAGCGTGAGCGTCGCATCGAATACGATGAAGAACGACTAGTCGCACTAGTTGTTCTATGCAGCGGAAATTAAAAAATTTTATGCGACGAAACCACATGATCCAAGAACACTTCTCGGATCGTTTCGTCTAAACCACAAACAAGTATTAGGTTTACCTCTTGAAGCGTGGTTGCGATCAAGTCTCTAAACGAAGAGACCTCCTGTCTCAAGTCCGATCCGACGGAGGAGATGCTTGCGAGCGCGGGGATGAACCGCATGCTTCTCGCAATCCATGTGGATGATCCAAGCGGCGGATCTCCTGATCTCGACACACGAGATCCGATGTCTTCTTCACGAGCGGGGTGCACCGAAGGAGACGGAGATCCACGAGCAAACCATCGGGCAGCATAACGACGATGCCGCGGCGATGGAGAACCTCTCTAGGGCATCCATGGTGGACGGCCACATGAGAGAGAAAGAGTGAGGACGTGTAGAGAGAATGAGAGAGAGAGAGATTTGTTGCCTCAACTTATGTGTCAAGAAGAGCAATGGGGTGCCTCTCCTTTTATAGGGTTTTGGGATCCATGGATCTCAATCCATGTGTCAACACAAATCCAATGGTCCACATCAATTTGTGTTTCTTTCAATGGTCATGATTTGTTGCTAAAAACACAACAACAATTAATTTAATTTAAATTAAATATATGTTGATAAATCAACACAATTTAATTACAAAATTAAATCATCAATACATGGAGATAATGAAAGGAGAGAAAGCCTCCTTCCATGTGGAGAGGGGGGACGGCCTCCCTTTCCTAATGGGAGTGGTGGCCGTCTGATAACCGGAGATTTATCGAGGGTCTAAATCTGTCGCTGTGCGACCCACAATAAAACGCGATTAATCAACAAATAACCCACACTAAGATCAATGAATTAGAAACAATGTGGAGTTAAGATTTATTTTTAACTCTACACAAAGGATGTATAGCAGTCAAGTATGCAGAGAGTTCGAACACAGGGAACAAACAGTGTAGCTCAAGCAAGTGAATGCACAAGTGTGTGAGTGTGTGATGTGTCCACACTAAGCAATCAAAGCAAAGAAATATTTTTGTGGGTTTTTAATTTTTGATTTTTTTTATTTAATTTTTAATTTTGTATTTTGATTTTTGATTTTCTAATTTTTATATTTTATATTTTATATATTTTTTTTTCTTTTTCAAATATTGGAAAACAAGGGGATATAATACAAGGCAAGCTAAGATATGTATAAAAATGCACAAAAATGCTCCAAAATTCAGAAAATACTTGTTTTTGGTCTTTTTAAGGTTTTTTACTGTTTTTATGATTTTTGGGGATTTTTCAAGATGTTTTTGGTATTTTTAAAGTCTGAAATAAGGCAAACAGTGGAAATAAGGGGCTGGCTGTGAAGAAAATGCACTTTAAAGATATCAACCAGTACCAAAAATATTTCACACTATTTTTCTAATAAAGGGAATGAAATAAGGAATAAACAGAAGCTGAGTTTGCTCTTTTTGGGATTTCCTACTATTTTTTATATTTTTTTGAAGTTTTTGAGTGTTTTTATATTTTTAGTGTTTTTCTTTTGAGATTTTTAGTGATTTTTGGACTGACACTAAAATAGGATAAAATAGACACTAGGTAATTTTTTTGGAATTTTTAGAGGTGTTTTGATATTTTTTTGGTATTTTCTAAGGTAGACAGTACACAAAATGAGAGTTTTTGATTTTTAATAAATATTTAAAAGTGATAAAATTAAAAACTAACAATAGGGCGTTAAAGTATACGCATCCAGTAGCTTAACCCTATTTTTGTGGGATTTTTGGAGTTAAAGTGATATTTTAATTAATTAGAACAAGACTCCAATCATCAAACAGTGCTGGCAAGGGCATAAGTGCAAATATTGAAACATCCAGGGGCACATGCGCAATTTTTCCACAAAATATTATACTAAAACTTGCATTTCAAGGATTAAACAACAATATCCAAACCCGCAAGGGTAGATGTGCAACTTACCCACAGGACGCGTGACTTGCACGCGCCTGGGAGGGGTATTTTTGCAATATTACAAAGCTCAGGGGGGTTCAATGCAATTTTTCCAAAATATTACAACTTAACAGAAATGTTCATGGACTCAAACGAAATAAACAAACAACCGAGGGTATCCTTGCAAAATGCCCACCCCCTCACGTGTACAGGTCACGTGAGGTGACGTGGCGAGGACCTCAGTGCAATTATCAAGAGTCTGGGGGTTGTTTTGCAAATATTACAGAATATTTTAAACTACAGAGACAAGTTTATATGCTAAATAGTAAATACAAAAATGGCGAGGGCTGGGGTGCAAAATACCCTCGCTCAGGCGCTCCGATGATGACGCGTGGCGCGCATCCAACGGCTGGGCGACGAGGCGCGATCCAACGGCTAGATGCGATCCACTTATCCACGTGGCGTGATTTGAGCGGCTGATGACGCTTGGGCTCGTGCGGCTGAGATTAGAACTCCTTCGACGATCGAACGGTGGGCACTAGTGGAGATCCAACGGCTGCAGCACGATCTGGGGAGCTCCTCGTTGATCCGACGGTCACGGAGGTTGAGGGAAGAACACGGAGGAGCTCCGGTCTGGCGAACTTCTCCGAGCTCCTCCGACCGACCTCGGCGACGCGGGAGCTTGCAAGGGGGGCTAGGATGCTCCTGCAGGTGTTGGCTATTGTCTGGAAGCTTCAAAATCCACCGGCAGTCGCCGATGCTCTCGCACGGAGGTGGCGGAGCTGCGAGGCCCCAGGTGCTCCGGCGAGAGAGCAAAATAGCTACAGAAGCGTCGATGTGCTCCAAGACCTGCACCAAAAAGTTAGGGAGGTCGAGGGCAAAATGCCTCGACCTCGGGTGGCGCTCGAGATGGACAGGGATGCGATGTGGAGACTCGCCGGAGTTGCGCTCCGGTGAGGTGATCGATTAGGTGAAAAGGCGATCGATTCGATTCGGAAATATGGGGGAAATGATCCTAGGACTAACAGGAATAACATGCGAAACAAAATGGGGTGGATGGCAACCTCGATGGCCAATGGCCAGAGGGAGAGTACCTCACGGGGGTGACCGCCGGAGGTGATGGAACACGCCCAGATCGCTCAACTCCGCCTCCCCGAAGGTGTGGAACCAGGAGCTGTCACCTCCAGGTGCTCGAACACGAACGAGAAGGGGTAGATCTGTGTGAAATGCGGTTCAACCCGAGAAAGAAAGATGGGGGCTTGTATTTGAAGCTGGTGGAGCGCGTGACTTCGAGGGAAGATCACGGCTGATTCGAGCAGATATGGGTGGATTTGAGGAGATGGCGATGGAGGTGATAGATCGAAGAAGAGATCTTGTGAAGGAGGCGGCCGCAGAGGATGAGCGGCGTAGCCTCGAAAAAGGCGCGAAGACAGGAGGAAGATGACACGCGCGTGAAGACAAGAGGCAGAGGACAGACTGTTGACCCGCCGGTCAACAGTCGCTGGCTCCTGGTTGGTCCACGTGGACCAACCAGGAAAAAAGGAATAAAAAATGTTTTATAAATTCATTTACAAATAGAAATACATCGAATTAATTTAAAGTTATAAAATGAAAATTATTTGTTATTTTATGTAGTATTTTATTATGATTTTTATTTAATTTTATGACATATATTTCTATAAGTTCACTTTTTAGTTTTATATAGGTATATTACCTATGTATTTTAATACTTTTATTTTTATTTTGTGTTTTTAATTTCTTTATTTGTGTTTATTATTTTCGAAAAATATAAAATACTTTTATATACATAAATATATTTTTATTTTATTTTTCTGATATGTTTTGTATATTTAATAAAATATAAGTGTATTCTATACAGGTATAAGTATAGGTAGTATACCTATGTACCTTTTATACAAGTATTTTTATTTTGTGATTTCTTTGCATTTTTATTCTGATTTTAATGTACATACATATTATAAGTAATATTTACAACAATATAAAATTATAAAAAATGAATAAATAATGAATAAAGAATAAGTTGAATATTTTAATCTGTACAAGGTACAATGTGGGTCCAAAACTCAACTTTCAGACCGTAGCTCCGCCAAATGCGAAACCACCACCATTAATTAGATTATTTTATTCTATATACAATTAAAGGTGAGTACGCTGCATTTGGAGTTTTTATTGGTGAGATACAGGTCTGGGAAGTTGGGATTTTGGATTTTTATTCAGACCATATCTTTTTGTCTGTGCATTATTTTTCTGTGAAATCAATTTTGTATTTTTCTTTATTAAATTATCTACAACTTTCATGTACAAAGTTTCTTTATTTGATGTATAAAAAGAGGAACCAAAAATAGGTCCCAAAATGAATAAAGAATGAATAGATTGGATAGGTATTTATACTGTCTAGCTGACCTTATCTCCCCCTACTTTATTCCTTGTCGACCTATTCATCAAGATGCCTAGGTCTCAGGGGTTTAGGTCATAAAATATTTACAATATTTTATTCTTTTTTTTCTTTTCTTGATTTATTCTATAATTTTGGGCCTTAATTAAAAGTAATTTACACACTAAGTAGATGCACATGCATGGATGCTAAGATGATGATTTTAATGCTATTTACAGGTATTTGCTAGGGTTTTAAGCGCCAAAATGATAGAATAAAGATGATGAAATGTGGCTTCATCATCCCCCTATACTTTACCTTTGCTAGTCCCTAGCAAACACATATGCAATATGTGCAGAAATAAAATGAAAGAAAAGAAAAAGAAGAAATTGGATTTAATTTGACCATTAAACTTGTCTTCATAAAATCAAAGTTTGGGGCTTAAATCGGACCTTTGGAATTTTAGTGCGTTCGGAACCTTAGTGAGAACCAAAATTTGAAATCCAACAGTCCTTGAGTATCCCAAAACTCTGCCCAAGTCTCCTCAATAGCCAGGTCAGAAGTATATCAACTCATACGCAAACCCTTAAGACTATGAGTCTGACTCGTACAGTGTAAGTGATATGTAGCTCCCCACCTCAGAAGTAGCAAAGAAACAACCTCCCCTAACCTGGTAACTCTAATGCCTCGGTCTGGCAACTCTTTCCTCGAGAAGCGGGGTATTCCCTTCTAAGTTCAAGTGCAACCGGCTCAAGAAGAGGGGGAAGAAGTATAGACTTTTGGAAGCTCAGCCAGTGTAGCTGAGTCTCCCGCTGCAAGCTTCATGAGATGTAACATGGATACCATAAGCTTTTGCTTATTGAACTATATACACTCCGGTGGGGTTATTAAATTTTCAATCCGACCCACCACTTTTTTGGAGTTCTTTTTGCATTTTGCATATTTTTTTTTTTTTTCAATTGCATCTGTACAACATATCTACATGGTGCAGCATATATACAAGAAATTTTCCTCTTGAGCCAGTAGACTATCCCTCTTTTGAAGCTTTATTGCAACCCACGGCTTCTGTCTTTAGCTTTCCTCACCACTAGACCAAGTTGAGGTGCACTTCCCTTCACTATAAGAAGAAGAGAGGTTCCGCCTAGAAGTACTACCCTCATATGCTACCCCAAGCCAAAGGAAACTGCCTCCTCACCACCTCATCCGTGGGAGAGCTATGTGAAAGGTGCAGGTGTCCAAGTTAGGTCATTATCAACAAGAGTCGTGCGTGTGCTCCGAAATACTCTACTTAGGCCGTCAAGAATCCATTGAACCAAGTCCCAAGATCCTCAAAGAATTAAGTCAACTAGACCTGAAGTACCTCAAACTCAGTTCCTATAAGGTTCCTGTTATTAAGTAGATTTTAAGGTCCAATCAAGCTCCAATCTTCGGATTTTACTTAGACATGTTCAACTTTCAAACTCAAATCGAAAAAAAAAATGCGAATGCCATGCAATGCTATGCAGAAAATATTTTTGTGATGCAATTTTCAGAGATTTTGAACTTTTTATGGATTTTTGAAAAGATGATGCATGCACATGCAGATGCATTTTTTTGTCTTTTTCAAAAAGATTTTTCAGGATGTTTTTGGATTTTGATTTTGCAAATGTTTTTGGGAATTTTTGAAACATAAAGATTTGGCTGAAGACTAGGTGAAAATATGTACACGGGAGTGCTTCTTATATTTACAAGAAGTGGATTTTACGAATTTACAGGGTAAGTGATCAATTTTATACATATATATACCGTGGCTTTTTGGTGTGATGTGAATATTCCTCAAACTTGTTTGACACAAGCTTTTCACACAATTTTTGAAAACTATAGTCCAAAATAGTTTTTACAAATATTTACACACATTTGAAAATCATTTTGCAATCGGTTTTCAAAACAGTATGTATAGAGTTTTCAAATATTTTTTTGCAACCATTTTTCAAACCATTTGCAAATCATTTTTCAAACATTTTATTTCAGACAAAGAAAAGAAATTTTTACAAACCACTCATTTTTACAAAGGTTGAAAACATGTAGCAAAATATTTTCCAAATAGTTTTCAATAGATTTTTCACAAAGATTTTCAAACTATTTTTCAAACATTTTGCAGAAACGTTTTTACCTGATTTATTAATCAGTATATACAAAAAGAATTTTGAGGAATAACCACATCTTTGTATTACGAATTTTAATGAATTTTAAAGAATTATTGGCCATATTGTTAGGAAAATACGAAAGTACGAGTTATGGCTAAAGTATATACACAGTATGTACGACCCCCCTATACTTAGCTTGAGCTATGTCCTCATAGATCGGAGAGAAAAGAGAAGACATAACTCGTACTAAGTATAGACAAGTCTAAAGAATAAAGGTATAAATAGATGAATCAATAAATCAGAAGTTGACCGTCCCCCCTATACTTAGGATCAATTAATCCTAAGTATAGCAGACTGTACACAAAGCAGGGAGGGTCAAGGGTGGGAATGAACAGATCGTACTCAGATTGTCTCCCCCTATACTTAGGGTAAGATATCCCTAAGTATAGACAAGAAGAGGAGACAATGGAGAGGATCGAAAAGAATAAAATAACTTGGGGTGCACACCCCCCTATACTTAGGACAAAGTACGTCTTAAGTCTGGGGAACTGTCTTCAAGGGCGGCACCTTTTTGACAGATAAAGAGGAAAGAAAAGGAAAAGAAGAAAAGAAGAAAATAAGAAAATAAATCAAAGTGATATTAACAGATGGATCTGTACAGCGGCAGATGGAGTTGATCACCATGTATGAGATGCAGAATTATATGAGTTAAAGAACACGTCTCATACCAGAAGAATGGGGGCAACGTCAATGGTCGGCGGATCATGATCTCGATATAGCTTTAGGCGTTGACCATTGACGCGGAAGGTGGACGAAGATGACGGTTCGGATATATCAATACTGCCATTGTCATGTACCTTCCTAACCACATACGGACCTTTCCACTTGCTCTGCAATTTCCCTGGGAATAATTTCAGCCTGGAATCAAACAACCATACTTTCTGATCTGGCTCAAACTGTTTATGGCTGATATGCGAATCGTGCCATGTCTTCACTTTTTCTTTGTACTGTAGGCTGTTCGAAAAGGTTGTGTCTCTTAGTTCCTCCAGGGCTGCCAATTCTGCTCTTCTCTGGTCTCCTATATTCTCGGGATCCAAAAGTAACTCAGTAACTGCCCATAAAGATTTGTGCTTGATTTCCACTGGTAAATGGCACGGCTTGCCATAGACGAGACGAAAGGGAGATGTCCCCAATGGATTTTTGAAAGAAGTCCGATAGGCCCATAGGACCGAGTCCAAAAGCTGAGACCAATCCTTTCGGTCTGGGCGGACAACTTTCTGCAAGATCGTCTTTATCTCCCGATTCGATACTTCAGCAAGACCATTAGTCTGAGGGTGATAAGGAGTGGCAACCCGATGGTCAATACCGAACTCGTCAGCAAGGGCCCTAACTTTGTCATTGATGAAATGAGACCCCCCGTCAGAAATCAAAACTCTAGGTACCCCGAACCGTGAAATGATATTTTTCCTCAAGAATTTGCAAACGGTTTTAGCATCTGCGGCTCGGGCGGGGATGGCCTCGACCCATCGACTGACATAATCTACAGCGAGCAAAATATGCTCGAATCCCTGACTCTTAGGAAATGGGCCCATGAAATCAATCCCCCATGCATCAAAAACTTCACAGAAGTGAATGGGTTGCATGGGCATCATGTCTCTCTGTCCGCAGGTTCCCATTTTCTGACAGTCAGTACATCCCTTCACGAACTCATCAGAATCCTTGAAGAGAGTAGGCCACCATAGGCCGGATTGAAGCACCTTCTGTGCTGTCCTTTTTCCTGAATGATGTCCTCCTGCCTCAAGCTTGTGGCAGTATGTGAGGACGCTATGCTGCTCTTCTTGAGGAATGCACCTCCTCCAGATACTATCCCCTCCTTCATGATAAAGGACGGGATCCTCCCAATGGTAAAACTTGGCCTTAGCTAGGAAGGTCTCAAGTTTCTGCCTGGGCCAACCTTGAGGGACTGTCTTGGCAACAAGATAGTTTACAAGGTCAGCATACCACGGGAGTGAGGTGACAGCCAAGATCGCCTCATCTGGAAACGTCTCTGATATAGGTGCGCTGGGCTCAGATTCCTCAAGATTCTCCAACCTGGAGAGATGATCCGCCACCACATTCTTGACTCCAGGCTTGTCCTTAATTTCAATATCAAATTCCTGGAGTAGAAGGATCCATCTGGTCAGACGTGCTTTGGCATCCTTCTTGGCCATTAAGTACCGGATGGCGGTATGATCGGTGTACACAGTTACTCTAGATCCGAGAATGTAAGATCGATACTTATCAAGAGCGAAGACTACGGCCAGCATTTCTTTTTCAGTCACGGTATAATTCCTTTGAGCGGCATCTAAGGTCCGGCTGGCGTAGTGAATGGCAAAGGGTAAACTATCCCTCCTCTGTCCAAGAACAGCCCCAACGGCAAAATCTGAAGCATCCGTCATGATCTCGAATGGAAGAGACCAATCGGGTGGCTGAAGGACAGGAGCTGAAACAACCATATTTTTGAGAGTCTCAAATGATTCAAGACACTTATCATTGACAATAAACTCGGTGTCTTTGGTCAGCAAGTCGGTTAACGGTCGGGCAATTCGACTGAAGTCCTGAATAAACCGTCGGTAGAAACCGACATGCCCCAGAAAAGACCGTAACTGACGCAGATTGGACGGCGGATTGAGTTTTCTGATGATATCCACCTTGGCAGGATCGACCTCCATGCCTCTGTTGGAGACGATATGCCCAAGGACCGTCCCTTGAGTCATCATGAAATGACTCTTCTCCCAGGATAATACGAGATTGACCTCTATGCATCGCTTGAGCACACGATCTAGGCAGTCAAGACAAGCATCAAACCCGTCGCCATAGACCGAGAAGTCATCCATGAAGACCTCTAAACAATTACCCACCATGTCCGAGAAAATGGACAGCATGCACCTTTGGAATGTCGCTGGAGCGTTACATAGACCAAAGGGCATCCGTTTGAAAGCATATGTCCCAAACGGACAGGTGAAAGTCGTCTTCTCCTGGTCTTCGGGCGCAATGGCCACTTGATTATATCCAGAGTACCCATCAAGAAAACAGTAATGGCTCTTCCCGGCTAACCGCTCGATAATCTGATCAAGGAAGGGCAGCGGGAAGTGATCCTTCTTGGTGGCCTCATTTAATCGTCTGTAGTCCACACAGACCCTCCAAGAAGTTGGTACTCTGGTAGCGACCTCCTCTCCGAACTCGTTGACAACTGTTGTGATACCCGTCTTCTTGGGTACCACATGCAACGGACTTACCCATTTTGAGTCGGAGATGGGATAGATGAAATCAGCGCTCCACCACTTTGAAATTTCGTTCATGACGACCTCTCGAAGATTCGGGTTCAGCCGTCGCTGGAACTCACGCGATGGCTTAGCGTCATCCTCGAGATAAATGTGGTGGGAGCACAGCTTCGGACTCAGCCCCTTGAGGTCAGCTATATTCCAACCGATTGCCTTGCGGTTTCTTTCAAGAACCTCCATCAGACGAGATTCTTGTTCTCCCGTCAAATCTGCTGAGATAATGACTGGGTGCATTTCAGGCTCACCCGCAAGGAATCTATACTTCATTGATTGCGGCAGAGGTTTTCTTTCAGGACAACTGCGAGGTGGCAGATCTGGCTTCTGATATGTCTGGGTGAATGCTACCAGGTCTGTATGAGAGAACTCTCGCATGGCATGAATTTCTGACGACAGGCGGCTGACTGAATTATCAATGTACTGTACGGGCTCGCACTCTGTCACGGTTGCTGGTTCAGAATGAGTCAGACACGACAACGGATCATCAAAATAGGCCCATTCAATGTCTGAATACGAGGGATCAGAAATAGAAGAACAGGAATTGAAATCATCGGCACCACTCGTCACGATGCTGTCAGCCTCAGGTGTATCCCGTATCCAGGAATGTGCTCTCCCGACTTTCGATTGCCATGAGCTTGAGGTACAATGATTCAATAGGCAAGGCGAGAGTCGGTGCTACAGGGTCTTTCCAGTTAGATTCATCATCAGTCAACTCGAAATCACGAACCTGGTGGACGTCTAGCTCTTCCTCTATCATTGATGCGGCTTCGCTTGACTGCTCCGAGCAATCTAATTCTCTAGCTCTGGTTTCCTCGATCGTCTCTATTTGTATGGTTTCGCCCTCTACGCGAAAGCATACCTTCCCACAATCATGATCGGTCACTGCCTTGGCTGTGGCCAAGAATGGGCGTCCGAGTATGATGGGGGCATCGGTTACCGACTCAGGGATCTCCATGTCCAACACAACGAAGTCCACGGGGAATTTCAGGCCCTGAATGGTAACGACCACGTCTTTCAACAACCCCTTCGGCCTCTTTATCGACCTATCAGCAAACTGAAGGACTGTTCTGCTTCGATGAAGAGTGCCGAACTCAAATTGCTTGAGTAAGGCAGCCGGGAGGAGATTGATTGAGGAGCCGCTGTCTAATAGAGTACGATCAAACTGTTGCTCTTGAATCTCGCATCTGACATAGGGAGCTCCTGCATCTGGTCTCTTGGCTGGCAACCTGTTCTGAATGGTGCAGCAAGTGTCATGTGTGAGCATATGGATCTGATCTCTGTGCCTCCGCTTTCTTCTGACAGTGGTTGTTTCTTTCAAATTCTTCTTGAAGAAAGGGATATGCTCAAATGCCTCTCATAGAGTCAGCTGAATGTGAAATCTGTCGATCATCTGGTTGCCGAACTCTACCTCCTGGTTCTTTTTTGGATTTTCTTTTTTATTCCCCTTCGCCCGGCGAAGTGCCTCTGGGAAGGGGATAGTAGGGGCCTCCTCAGATGGAGGACTAGAAATAGGTTCCTGTGCCTGTGAAGAAGGGGAATCCATACCAACATCATCATTCAATACATATGGATCCGTAATTTGAACAGAAACCTTTTCTTTATTCATATTTTTGTCGTTTTTGTTTTGATCACAGTCCAAAGATACAAAACGTGGTGACACCACAGCTGGAGTTTCAACAAAAGGAGATGTGGTGGCCTCAGTACCACCACTGGCACCTGTCTCTGCGGTATCAGCACCGCTTTCATGTTCTGCATCAAAAATGGTGGCATCAGCACCACCGTCTTCATCTGGTATCACGACGGCATCAGCACCGCCGTCAACATCATCATGAGCTGCATCAGTACCGCTCCTCTGCTCTTCTGGCGCTCCTGGTTCTGCATCCGGTTGTCGCTCAGAAGAGACGCCGCCGGCGGGTATCCTACCGCTCCTAGTAGTAACAAAATCAGCATCATGATAGAAATTATTCACATCATTCTCATGGTCACTAGGAGGGGTATCCTCAGAAAACTCTACCTGCTCAGGCTTTCTTTTGAAATTATTAGGGTTTGGTTCGATCTGAGCTGGTATGGCGGCTTTGCCTTTGATTATCTCCCTCATTTCCTGCCGGAATTCATCCATTTCTTCCCTGAAGGAGGCTCGCTGTTCGGAAAGCAAGCGGGAAAGATCATCAAGAGCGGGGTTCTCAAAGGAATGGTGCTGAGAACCTGATGAGTTTCCCTGCTGGAAACGAGGCTGTTGCTGCTGGTACTGGGGAGGCTGGTTCTGAAAACGCTGAGGCTGCTCGCGCTGCCTCCACTGCTGTCCCTGATAGTTGGGACGAGGACCACTGTGATAGTGCGGAGGTTGGGCATACTGGGGCTGCTGGTGCTGCTGCTGTGGCTGGCTGTTCTGGTATCCTTGGGCAGGGTTCGGCTGTTGGGAAGAGGATCCACCGTTGCCCCAACGGAATCCGGGGTGATCCCGACGAATTGCGGGCTGAGGGTACCGGTCGTACCAAATCCCATTGACTTCCACCAATGGTTCCTGCTCAAAGGAGGGTGGAGGTAGAACTGCCAGTGGTTGCTCCGGCTGATAGACCACCATCTGCGTATCGGAAGATGGCGGGTGCTCTGGATGGTACTGCAACAAGGGAACCGGCTCCGCCTGAATGTGATTCACTTGATGGTATGAGGAAGAGGCCTGGTTCGGGTTGTTGCCACGGGAGGCAACCTGTGACCTGGGAGGCTGTTGGGTATGAGATTGGGCCTCCTGAATGCATAGCATCTGGGTTTTCAGGTTACTCATAACTTTGGCAATTTGGTCCATCTGGGCCATGCCTTGGTTCTGTTTCTTCTCGAGGATCTCCATGCGGTCCAGCTTCTCACTAATGATGCCCATGTCGGCTGCGGCTGATTCGGCTTGAGCTGCGGCTACCGACACTGTGTTGGGACCGGCATCGACGCGTGCGATCCTCTGAAATGATCCCGCTCCTTGCGGGGGCTTCTGCTGTGTATAGACTCGGGCCTGGGTCATCACTGTGGAGTTCTCTGCCATGCCTTCGTAGATGGCCCAGACGTCGTCTTCTCCCTTGGAGAAATAAGACCCACCGCAAGAGGCGTTCACAAGCCCCTGCAGCTCCGGTGTCAGCCCACAAAAGAAACTCTGAACGAGATTGGGCTTGGAGATATCATGGTGGGGACACCGGTCGATGAGCTCTCTAAATCGATCCCAGGCTTCATGGAATTGTTCATTCGGGATCATGACGAAGTTGCTGATCATGGCTCGAGCTGCATTGGTCCGGCCGAGAGGATAGTATTTCTTCAGGAATGCGGTCCGGAGTTCTGCCCAAGTGTCGACGAATCGCCCAAGGTGTTTGAGCCAATATGCGGCTCTATCAACCAAAGAGAATGGGAAGGCGATCATCCGGATTGTGTCCTCGGTCATCAACCGATCATGGATGGTGCTGCATATCATCTCAAATTCTTGGAGGTGGAGGTGCGGCTCTTCGGTCGGCAACCCATGGAACTTGGGTAGCATCTGAATTGTGTTGTGCCGAAGCTCGAAGTCTCCATGGATAGGTGGGAGTCGAATCCATCGGTGAGTGAGGGATGACGCTGGGTTATGCAATTCCCTCATGATGGTCTGTGGCGGTCTCTCGCCGCCTGGATTGTCTCCTCCTGCATCGGGTCCTCCTCCTCCTCCACCTTCTCCGCCAGCACGGTCTTCTCTCATCTGCGCTATCTCTCGCATGAGATCACCCATAAATGTCCCCTGGTCTCGGATTTGTCTCTGCATGGTCTCCAGGGATGCTAACAATGAATTGTTAATGGTTGCCTGATCAAATACGAATGGCGGGTGCTCACGATCATCTTCATGCTCGCCTCTGTCCGACATGACTGGGTCTTCTGTAAAAGCAAAAGAGGCCATCTCAGGTGCTGTAGAATGATCTGAATTCTGTGATGCACTGAAATCTGAAATAATTGGACTGAGAGAGGGAGAATGGGAAGAGTGGTCGAGGGGGAACAGGGCGGATGTATACTCAGGCTCGGAGAGCGGACTCTCCGAGGTAGTCCTAGATGAATAGGGGGGAGTGCGGGATAGCGGTGCCGACAGGGTCGGCCTAAGAGATCTCCGTCCCATCATCTTGATTTTTAAGAGGAGTAGAGGAAGGGCAAGAGAAGAAGAAGAAGAGTAAGATGCAACAAAATTGCGCACAATTGTGCTGTGTTTTTGATCTTGACCTAAACAAATCTAGCAATCAAACACAAGGCAAGGGTAAGTTCACCAACTCAACACATGAAGCCGTGAAGGTTCGGCTTTTATCTTTTCAATTTTAACTTGATTCAGATATTTATCTTTGAACGAGTCCTTAGAACGCTACGCCTATAGGAGAGAGAGTACTGCCGGAAAAGTATCCCGTACTTGTCCTCCTCCTGTGTAACCTGTAGCTTGTGCAGTTGAGGTCCTTGTAACCCTTCCTGGATCCCTACTCAGCCAAAGAATAAGAGAGGAAGCCAATAGGCGAAACCGATACTTCGGAACTCGCTCGCAACGGAATCACCCGTGAGCGTGCAAGAACCTACTCGGACGCAAGACGATGAGACAGACACCCCCGTGAAGGCGTGGCCTATGCTCGGTACTTCGGACAAGGTCGATGCTCTCACAATAGAGAGTCACCAATGTTGACCAAGCCCTACTCGTCTACGTACGATAGAAGCGCCAATACTTCGGTAATCCAGGCGATACACAAGGCAGCCACAAGCTGGGTTTTTGGCTCTAATCCTTACGAAGCGCTCACCTCACCTGGAAGGAGACCTTCCCATGCAACCTGAATACAAGTGAGGGTATTACTCACCCCAAGCAATGAATCCAATTACCCTTTTTTATTTTGGTCAAGTTTTCTTTAGCAGTCCCTTTTTTAGTTTTTTTTTTTTTTGTGTTATCGCTTCTTTTGAGTAAATTCAAACAAGCGCCTAACGTTTTGTATTTTCTTTTTGGTCCTACTTTGTCCAAAAACAGAGGGAGAGAAGAGTCGGAAAAGCCGTGCAAGTCGACACAAAGATGGAGATCTCACCTTTGTGCCTAAATGATGCGTGCAAAGTAAGAAGACTTACAGCGAATCCCAGCTCTCTCCATGCGGGATGCAAAGCAGAAATTTTTAACCCTATACTATATGCCGGTATGCACACGGAAATCGTCCTAGATTAGGCAACTGCTAACGTGAAGCACCACAAGTCAACTAGCAACTCCTAATCCGAGTGTCCGGTCTTGGCTCACCCCTCCTCTGCCCAACACATTTGGAGTAGGAGAAAGCGCTTGTTCGGGTGTGAGCTCGCGGCGCGTGGATTTGGAAGCTACTCGCTAACTGTTTAATTATTCTAAGTCCAAGCAACGATCTATAGGAGCATGCAAGAGTTGTTAGGGTGTTTGGACCTAGGCTAATCGAATCAAGCAGGACCTAATCTAAGAGCTCAATCCACAAAAGAAAGGGAAAATGAAAACAAAACCGGAAAATGACAAGCGGTCAAAACACGATAAAAACCGCGGTGAGCCCCCGGGTGAACACACACCCGGCAGTTGGGCCCGATAGTTTGAGCGTCCAAGTTCAAGTGTACCTGTATTATTACAAATAAATGGTCTCTCTCTCACCAGATAAAATGCAAGCTAGACTATCACTCAATCTCACTCCTCCTGCTCTCAACTGCCGGCTTGGCTAAAGAAAAGCCGGCTCCACGTCCCAAGGTTGCGTCGGTCGCCTAGGCGATCCGCCTCGCTCCGCGGTCCCTCGCAAGAAGACAAGACAAGAGATGGTCAGATAGCTCAACAAGAAATATCAAAATGTAAGAGAAGATAAGCCAATGCTATGGTAAACAATCACACAATCAAAAATGTGAACTACAAGCTGTTGCTCCCCGGCAACGGCGCCATTTGATAACCGGAGATTTATCGAGGGTCTAAATCTGTCGCTGTGCGACCCACAATAAAACGCGATTAATCAACAAATAACCCACACTAAGATCAATGAATTAGAAACAATGTGGAGTTAAGATTTATTTTTAACTCTGCACAAAGGATGTATAGCAGTCAAGTATGCAGAGAGTTCGAACACAGGGAACAAACAGTGTAGCTCAAGCAAGTGAATGCACAAGTGTGTGAGTGTGTGATGTGTCCACACTAAGCAATCAAAGCAAAGAAATATTTTTGTGGGTTTTTAATTTTTGATTTTTTTTTATTTAATTTTTAATTTTGTATTTTGATTTTTGATTTTCTAATTTTTATATTTTATATTTTATATATTTTTTTTTCTTTTTCAAATATTGGAAAACAAGGGGATATAATACAAGGCAAGCTAAGATATGTATAAAAATGCACAAAAATGCTCCAAAATTCAGAAAATACTTGTTTTTGGTCTTTTTAAGGTTTTTTACTGTTTTTATGATTTTTGGGGATTTTTCAAGATGTTTTTGGTATTTTTAAAGTCTGAAATAAGGCAAACAGTGGAAATAAGGGGCTGGCTGTGAAGAAAATGCACTTTAAAGATATCAACCAGTACCAAAAATATTTCACACTATTTTTCTAATAAAGGAATGAAATAAGGAATAAACAGAAGCTGAGTTTGCTCTTTTTGGGATTTCCTACTATTTTTTATATTTTTTTGAAGTTTTTGAGTGTTTTTATATTTTTAGTGTTTTTCTTTTGAGATTTTTAGTGATTTTTGGACTGACACTAAAATAGGATAAAATAGACACTAGGTAATTTTTTGGAATTTTTAGAGGTGTTTTGATATTTTTTTGGTATTTTCTAAGGTAGACAGTACACAAAATGAGAGTTTTTGATTTTTAATAAATATTTAAAAGTGATAAAATTAAAAACTAACAATAGGGCGTTAAAGTATACGCATCCAGTAGCTTAACCCTATTTTTGTGGGATTTTTGGAGTTAAAGTGATATTTTAATTAATTAGAACAAGACTCCAATCATCAAACAGTGCTGGCAAGGGCATAAGTGCAAATATTGAAACATCCAGGGGCACATGCGCAATTTTTCCACAAAATATTATACTAAAACTTGCATTTCAAGGATTAAACAACAATATCCAAACCCGCAAGGGTAGATGTGCAACTTACCCACAGGACGCGTGACTTGCACGCGCCTGGGAGGGGTATTTTTGCAATATTACAAAGCTCAGGGGGGTTCAATGCAATTTTTCCAAAATATTACAACTTAACAGAAATGTTCATGGACTCAAACGAAATAAACAAACAACCGAGGGTATCCTTGCAAAATGCCCACCCCCTCACGTGTACAGGTCACGTGAGGTGACGTGGCGAGGACCTCAGTGCAATTATCAAGAGTCTGGGGGTTGTTTTGCAAATATTACAGAATATTTTAAACTACAGAGACAAGTTTATATGCTAAATAGTAAATACAAAAATGGCGAGGGCTGGGGTGCAAAATACCCTCGCTCAGGCGCTCCGATGATGACGCGTGGCGCGCATCCAACGGCTGGGCGACGAGGCGCGATCCAACGGCTAGATGCGATCCACTTATCCACGTGGCGTGATTTGAGCGGCTGATGACGCTTGGGCTCGTGCGGCTGAGATTAGAACTCCTTCGACGATCGAACGGTGGGCACTAGTGGAGATCCAACGGCTGCAGCACGATCTGGGGAGCTCCTCGTTGATCCGACGGTCACGGAGGTTGAGGGAAGAACACGGAGGAGCTCCGGTCTGGCGAACTTCTCCGAGCTCCTCCGACCGACCTCGGCGACGCGGGAGCTTGCAAGGGGGGCTAGGATGCTCCTGCAGGTGTTGGCTATTGTCTGGAAGCTTCAAAATCCACCGGCAGTCGCCGATGCTCTCGCACGGAGGTGGCGGAGCTGCGAGGCCCCAGGTGCTCCGGCGAGAGAGCAAAATAGCTACAGAAGCGTCGATGTGCTCCAAGACCTGCACCAAAAAGTTAGGGAGGTCGAGGGCAAAATGCCTCGACCTCGGGTGGCGCTCGAGATGGACAGGGATGCGATGTGGAGACTCGCCGGAGTTGCGCTCCGGTGAGGTGATCGATTAGGTGAAAAGGCGATCGATTCGATTCGGAAATATGGGGGAAATGATCCTAGGACTAACAGGAATAACATGCGAAACAAAATGGGGTGGATGGCAACCTCGATGGCCAATGGCCAGAGGGAGAGTACCTCACGGGGGTGACCGCCGGAGGTGATGGAACACGCCCAGATCGCTCAACTCCGCCTCCCCGAAGGTGTGGAACCAGGAGCTGTCACCTCCAGGTGCTCGAACACGAACGAGAAGGGGTAGATCTGTGTGAAATGCGGTTCAACCCGAGAAAGAAAGATGGGGGCTTGTATTTGAAGCTGGTGGAGCGCGTGACTTCGAGGGAAGATCACGGCTGATTCGAGCAGATATGGGTGGATTTGAGGAGATGGCGATGGAGGTGATAGATCGAAGAAGAGATCTTGTGAAGGAGGCGGCCGCAGAGGATGAGCGGCGTAGCCTCGAAAAAGGCGCGAAGACAGGAGGAAGATGACACGCGCGTGAAGACAAGAGGCAGAGGACAGACTGTTGACCCGCCGGTCAACAGTCGCTGGCTCCTGGTTGGTCCACGTGGACCAACCAGGAAAAAAGGAATAAAAAATGTTTTATAAATTCATTTACAAATAGAAATACATCGAATTAATTTAAAGTTATAAAATGAAAATTATTTGTTATTTTATGTAGTATTTTATTATGATTTTTATTTAATTTTATGACATATATTTCTATAAGTTCACTTTTTAGTTTTATATAGGTATATTACCTATGTATTTTAATACTTTTATTTTTATTTTGTGTTTTTAATTTCTTTATTTGTGTTTATTATTTTCGAAAAATATAAAATACTTTTATATACATAAATATATTTTTATTTTATTTTTCTGATATGTTTTGTATATTTAATAAAATATAAGTGTATTCTATACAGGTATAAGTATAGGTAGTATACCTATGTACCTTTTATACAAGTATTTTTATTTTGTGATTTCTTTGCATTTTTATTCTGATTTAATGTACATACATATTATAAGTAATATTTACAACAATATAAAATTATAAAAAATGAATAAATAATGAATAAAGAATAAGTTGAATATTTTAATCTGTACAAGGTACAATGTGGGTCCAAAACTCAACTTTCAGACCGTAGCTCCGCCAAATGCGAAACCACCACCATTAATTAGATTATTTTATTCTATATACAATTAAAGGTGAGTACGCTGCATTTGGAGTTTTTATTGGTGAGATACAGGTCTGGGAAGTTGGGATTTTGGATTTTTATTCAGACCATATCTTTTTGTCTGTGCATTATTTTTCTGTGAAATCAATTTTGTATTTTTCTTTATTAAATTATCTACAACTTTCATGTACAAAGTTTCTTTATTTGATGTATAAAAAGAGGAACCAAAAATAGGTCCCAAAATGAATAAAGAATGAATAGATTGGATAGGTATTTATACTGTCTAGCTGACCTTATCTCCCCCTACTTTATTCCTTGTCGACCTATTCATCAAGATGCCTAGGTCTCAGGGGTTTAGGTCATAAAATATTTACAATATTTTATTCTTTTTTTTCTTTTCTTGATTTATTCTATAATTTTGGGCCTTAATTAAAAGTAATTTACACACTAAGTAGATGCACATGCATGGATGCTAAGATGATGATTTTAATGCTATTTACAGGTATTTGCTAGGGTTTTAAGCGCCAAAATGATAGAATAAAGATGATGAAATGTGGCTTCATCACCGTCCACCCTCCTCCATTAGGAAGGTGGCTATTTCACCTTTTATGTAATCTCCATTATTTGCAACAACTTTTGTTGCAAATTATTTCACAAAAAATAAATCCAATTTATTTTGTGAACATTGCAATCATGCCATTGAAAAATTGTGAATCACATTCACAACCCAAAACAAAATGTAAATTACATTTTCAATTTGATGTCCAATTTGAATCCAATTCACATTAACATTTAATTAACAAATGTAAATTACAAATAGCTCTCTCTTATATATTATAAATCACATTTATAATATATATGACTAATATGGATATTGCTATCCACATTATTCATATCCATGATAATTAAATCATATTTAATCATCTTGGATCTCTATTCTCTTGTGTCCAAATAATATGAATCACATTCACATTATTTACATCTTTGATAATTAAATCTCATTTAATTATCTAAGATAACTCTCTTTATAATATGAAATCAAATTCATATTACTCATGATAATTAAATCACATTTAATTATCCATTTTCTCAATGCTCGGATACATATATCAACAATAGAATTATCCATGAACTCCTTCAAGGATAATGCGCTTTCTCCGCAGATACTTGGAGATAAGGACAGGGCGATTGTATTGTTCCACGTATAGTGACATGGATATTGAGATCGTATCTCAAATCCACATCGCGGGCCTCCCATAGATGCTTGATTAAATCAAGACCGTAAATCTAATCTTCTCATTGTATCTGAATCACATTCAGATCAATGTCCAACACTTGGACCAAGATCAGATCACTTCTCTAATGAGAGGAGTCACTAAAATCCAGACCCGTTTCATCACTCCCTAGGAATGGAAGCGTCATGGTTATACAATCGTTTATGATCACATCACCCTCAGGTATTCCCAATACCTGTACATCCTGCATACTGGAAGACTCAGACTAAACCCGAAGTATTCGATCAACTTTATACTGTCTATTTCATGGTTTTATCAGTAAGTTTCTCATTCGATCATTGGGAGTCGGTATTGATCATATACTTTCCAAAAGCATATATCATACCTAGGTCTTGATCATATACTTTCCAAAAGTATATATCAAACCTACAAATTCAGTCAAGCTTTCAAAGCGAGACGACCGTGCGCACGGAATTTGATTCTTCCCAATATCTCATGAGTGAGCTCATGTCTTCCGGTTCAGTAACTGAACCTGTATGATCCCTTTGAGAGATCGTATTACTCATATGCCCTTATATGCACACCAGCGCGCCGGTGTATAGACCTTGATTAGGTCATCAACCTATTGGTCTGCCAAATGTACATACTTAGACATATAGCAACACATCTGTCTCCGGTCAGAGGATGCGTGCCTATATCCTGACAGCATACGATATAGGACTTTGGTTATCTCGATCTCGTTAAGTCAACTCTTTGACCTGACTAATCTGACACCTCCGAATCTCTATTCCTATGCAGAGGACCTGCATCAAGAGGTCGGTCAGATATCAGCCTTCAGAGATAAGGATTGCCATCTCATACTCAGGCTGGAGATCATCTCTTAACAATCATCTGACGGTGCTTGATGAGTCCTCAATCTAACTCTTTAGATATTCATTCAAGCACCAGCCTCTATGATTCAATAGTTGAATCAACAGCTGTATGATCATCAAGATGGCCATGGTACATAACCCTAATTGTACTGAGGGACCTATTATGCAAATTATGTATTCTTCATTTCAGATTAAGGAGTGAATTGCAATAACATTTATTGCATAATGGCTCGCCGTGGGCTCGCATTTCCAACAGGATGAAGGTTTGAAATCCTAGATAATAAAAGAAAAGGAAATTATCAGGCTATTATTGGAGGATACGTTGAGGCGATGTGTGGCGACATAAGCTCACCAGATCAATGCAGTCTCCAGGGGCGGAATCAGGAATTTTATGAGGGGGGGCCAACTAAACAAAATATAGGATAGAGGGAGATAAAGTGAGTGATGAGCGTGAAATCCACCTCTTTAATAGTCGATAATTGTAGTATAGGAGGCGGATTTCGGTCGTCAAAATACCACAAGCCTTGAATGTTGTGGACTATTTTATACTTGGCAAGTTTACCAAGGTCGAACTCAGGGAACGGTGATTTTTAGTTGCGCGGTCTTAAATCAAATTTAATAATTGATTAATGCTCGATTAATTTCTGTGTTGCGAAAATTTACAAAGCTATGAGAATGCAATGTAGATGCAAGGAAATACATAAAGACAACTGTTCAGCACAAGATCTGTGATTAATGATTCAGCTCAAAAATAAAAAAATCAATAACCTCGACAATTTATCACAGATCAAAAGCTAAAATTCAAGAGAAATGATCAGAGTGTCAATAAATAATCTCATATGTTCTGGGCTCTGATGCAAATTTCTTCTAAATTCCCTGTAGATTAATCTTTAATCGATAGACATTATCTTCGAAAAGATTCAAGGGAAATAAATATTCAATCTTCCTTTCCAAAGCCCCTGCATAAAATAAGTCCTCAATAATATCTCAACTCTAACAATTCCCTGTAAAATAAATCGTCAAGTTTTCCAAGGGAGATATGGCACAGATATGTCAAAATAAGCATGTATAAGCCAATAGAGATCCTCAAATAATAATTGACAATAAATAAATTCAGATCTGATCACAAGCTATGCTACATGATAGAGCACGGAATTAGCTTCGAAATGACGTATTATACGCTAAAATCGGAGTCCAAATGGAGAAGATATGCTAAAATGAAATTACAGGGACTAAAATGTAAATAAAATAAAGTTTTCTTCGCAAAAAGGTCCCTGGTAGGACTTATCTGTAATTAATGAAAACTTGAGGGGCACTTCTGAAAATTACCCCTGGCGGGGGTATTTCTGCAATATCTGGAAGCTGCAGGGACGTCCGTGCAAATTACCCAGGCGCGCACGTGCGTTGCACGTGCGCCCCGAGGCTTGGTGGCGGGCGTGAGGCTCGGGTGGCCGAGCCTGAGGCTCGGGAGTCCGAGGCGGAGGTTAGGAGGTCCGGGCCTACGTGGCCGCAAGTGGAGGCTAGGTAATTCCGAGCCTAGGTTCGGGTAGCCCGAGCCTCTAGGCTGGGGCCTAGGCTCGGGTGGCTATCGTGGAGCGCTGGTGACCGTCGGATCAAGGGCAGCCTGCCCGATCCGACGGCATCTGTGCTTCGCGAGGTCGGGGCGGCGCAGCCCGTGGCGAGGGCGGAGCGGCGGTGGGCGCACGGCCGAAGCTGAGCCGCCGCGCGGGCGGTGGGTCAGAGCTTGGGCGGAGGCCTCGCGCGAAGGAGGAGGTGGCGCGTGGGCGCGGTGACCGGAGGAGAGGATACCGCCCCTCGACCGACACACGGCTCGAGGGCGGAGGTAGAGATGCCGCTGCGGCCGAGGCGATGGCGGAGGCGGCAGGGTCGCGGCTGAGAACCTGCAAGGTTAGAAAGATGGAGGCAGCGAGTGGAGGACGAGGGCGGCACGGTCGCGTGTGGAGCGGATGGAGACCGTCTAGAAGGCTTGCGCGGAGGAGAGGCGGGGAGGAGCTCGCAGCCGAAGCTTGAAGGTGATGTACCTGCAAGGTTAGAAGCAAGAGAAAACAACGGGGGATGGGGGGGTTTCCAGAAGGAGATAGGAGCGGGGCTCCGGCCTGTACGAGGCTGGAGGAGGAGATGTGCGATACGGAGGTACAGGAAAAAGGACGAGAAGGGGATACCTGAGCCGTGCTCAACGGCCACTGAACCGGTAGCTGGGGCAGCTTCTCTGAAGAAGGTTGCGACGAGGTGCCAAACACCTCGGATCTCGCCAAGCGGAGGGAGGTGTCGGTGCTGTCACCACCAGGGGAAGTCCTCAGCTGTCAAATGGCGGATGCCAAGAACTTCGGCAAGGGGAGGCTTTATAGGATTGGTGTGAGTGGGCGTTATGTGCGAGGGGAGTGGCCGAGAGGCGGCGAGGAGGAGCATTGATGGTGGGTGGGCCGTTACGAAGGCCGCGCATGGCGGCGGCGTTAATGGTGGGAGAGGGCAACGGCTGCGGGAAGAAGAGGGGGGCGGCGATGGGCGTTACAGGAGGAAGGTGGAGGAGGTCACATGCTAGACACGTGACCTGGGGGCAGTGAGAGAGAGCAAGTGGGGGTGCCACGTGGCACGCCCAGGGGCTGCCACGTGGCGCCCCAAAAAAATTTCGAAATAAAATTAGAAAAGAAATAGCAGGAGGCCTCGGATCGAAAAATTTCCTTCACGAAAGTTGCTCGTCTCGACGAGATCTACAACTTTTATGAAAGACCCGAGAGCAAAAGAGGTCACCTGCGAGAAGTGGTATTTTTGGCGGCTTTCCATGAGTACGAAAAACCGCATTTTTGGGATTTTGTATTTTTTTTGGTGGTTTTAGAGAGGATAAAAATTCTAAAAAAAATACGATAAAATAGAAGAAAATTATTTACACATTAATCTAATTTTTTTGGATTTTTAGAAGATAAGAAAATAGGAAAATAAAATAGAAGTGAGAAACGCACAACTTTTGTGCAGACCGACAACGGACACTTGGACTTGGTCAGTTTCTTTGATCTTAGTTTTGATCTGGATTTGGATTTTTACGTTTCTTATTAAAACTTTCATCAAAGGACACAAATGAAAAAGAAATAAAATTAAAAGAGTTAATTATGCACATAAAAACTTAGGTCAAAATTAGCAAAAAGTCAAAATGCGCAAAAGAGGCCCAAAACCCAACTTTCACATATGAGCTCCGAATTTTACGAAATTGGTCTTGTTTTGAAGGTATTTGAAAATGGAGTACTTTAAAAGTGAGTAGACCAAAATCGGACATTGTATGTGGGAGATATGCTCATTTTAGTCCGTCAGATGTGAAATTTGACTTTGGGATTATTTGACACTTATTGGGGTTAGTAATTTTTTTGTATTTTTTATTTAATAAGGTTAGTAATATCTACATAATGGAGGTGGTTTTAGGTCAATTGGAGTTAGGATGAATTAACTAAAAATGTGAGAAGTTAGCGGCTTTTTAGGCTAATTTACACTTGGGATTTTTAATGCAATTTATGCATGATGGAATGCAGATATTGTTTACACATGTATGATGACTAATAATGCTCTATTAATGTTTAAATGCAAGTGGATGATGGGGGACAGAGCCTAAATGACTGATTTTAGCATGATGAATACGAGATTCATCAGTGAGCAAAGCCAATTTTCTAACAAAATATACAAGCATGAGATTCGAACCCTGGTTTGTTAGTTGGAGAAAACAAGACTTTACCAATGAGACAGTCAGCATTTAGTGATACTACTTGACATTAATTGCTATATATTTAATACGTAAGCAGGGGCCATATCAAAATTTAATAACATTATATAAGAGAAATGTAACAATTAAGGAGGGGCCATGGCCCCCCCCAAACTATATGCCAGTTCCGCCCCTGGCAGTCTCCAATCTCGAAGTGTCCACAGCTTCGGAGTTCTTGAATGGTGGGGTTCCTCTGGATTAATCCCTGATGTAGAATTGAAGGAAAATGACTTAAATTAATGAGAAGGAATGAAACTTTTGTGGCAACATCTTTTTGCAAAATTACAACATTTGTTTGCTTTTCTCTTCTTCATTATTTAGCATTCGTTGATTGTTATCCTATGATTTATGAAAAACCTAATAGGTGTCGGTGAGCCATCGTGAGGACTTTATCCATCCAGCCAACCACAATAGCTTTACTCTACAAGGTAGTTAGTAATCTTTCATGTAATTCCTTCCAGTTGATGTACTTGTAAATAGTTATAGTGGGACAATGTATCATGTAAGCTTTATTTTGTGAATGGAAAAGAAATAAATACTTAATTGAGTATTTTTATTTGTAGTATGTTTCTGAATGTTAATTTTGTTGCTGAATAAATTCTTGCAGAGTAACTAGATCCAGATATGGGAGGATCTGACGACCCGAAATTGGGGTCGTGACAGAAGATCCATATATAAGTATTCTTGGAGGGCATTGGAAATGAAATATGAGATATAATATTATCAAAAAGTACCAAAAGCCACAAAGGATTAAATGAGTCGTCATCACTAATAATAATAATAAGAAGAAGAGAACAAGAAACTCCAAATCAATGAATATTTCGTATGTAAATATAATTTCAAAAGCATCCTGATATAGATTTATCATGTGCATACTATCCATAATACTTTGAATGACCATCCTTTGGAGATGACATTTTTTTTCAGCTCAATGACTAAGAATGAATGGAGTCTTCATTTCATATTATTTCTCACGTTATTGAGAACTTTGAATGTTAATTTCATATCCAAATACTTGCTCAATATTGGCGATCTTAGGTTAATTTAAGAGCCTAATAGAATCAAATACATTTGAATCCATCAAGAATCTGATTCCATACATTTTTTAAACTTTCAAATACGAACATGAATCGACTTTTAAATGAATTTACTAACTTGAATTCTCATTTGATTTGTACACAATTTCAAATATACAAATGTGATTCATTTTATTTGAAATTTGAAATGCTAATTGATAGTTTAAAGCTTGTTTAAATTTCTGTATAAAGGATAATAAATTTTGATTTTGTTTTATAATTATATTTTTCATTATAGATTACGAATATAAAGAAAAACTATACGATTAAGGAAAATAATATATAATATATAACACACGAAAGTACATAATTTAAACATTTTTATGTGTCTTTTGTAATCTAGATTTCTCAATTTCTATGAGAAAAAAATATAAATAATATATAACTATATGAGGCCTTGTAAATGGACAAAATAATATTGACATAAAGGTTGTACCTATTATAATTACCATTGCATGTTGAATCAAGAAGAAAATAAAAATAAATTAATCTTACTATTAGAAAACAAATACAATAATAAGTAAACTAGTAAGACAAAATCTCTTCTTGCATCATCATGATCATTGATGAATAAATCTAAAATCTAAAGCCACGAGTTATATTGGATTTTCGATATACAAAGTAATAACCTATATAATACAAGCACTTTTGTAGATTTCTCATGTGATGATCATTGTCATCGTGACAGAAGATAGCCATCACCGTGTATTATTATACAAGGATAACCAAGAAAATAAGAAACTAGGGAAAATATACCTAGATAGGCAAAACATGATAGGTGTCAAGGAGGAACTCAACATAGGTAGCTACCGTTGTGCAAGGGAGAATGCCACCATCTAACTTTAGGTGATGGATCTTTGATAAATAATGAAAAGAGAAAGGGAAAAGGTAGGGAGAAATGAATACTGGTACATGAAAATAAAAATGTGGGTTTAAGAATTGGGATATAAAAATCTTAATCATATGATTTTTCCTACTAAATTGTATGGCTAATATTTTCCACTATAATTTCACTATTGGGATATTTAGTATTTAACTATTAGAATATAGATGCATGCATGCATATATTACACATATATGTATATAACATACATGCATGCATGCATATGCATGTACATTGATATCGAATCGAACTACTATTGAATGAATTTAGCTTGATTTATATTCCATTCATTTCGGAACAAAATCTATAAATCAAATTCATATTCACTTGTTTTAATCGAAATCAACTTTTCTGAATCTATATCGAATGAATCCAAATCAAATTCGAATGATTTAATCCAATTAGCATTCCTAGGTATGTTGGATGGATAGGTCAAACATCTTGTTTCCCTAGTCTCGGCTATCGACGGGATGTGGTGTTACAACCTTCTCGAGAGGGAATATACCAATCACGCAACTGATCAACTTTTAGATTTTAAGTAATCGATCCAACTCAAAGCAAGTAATCTTTACTCTAAAAACCATGTACTCATTTTAGAACTTGTTGGGAAGCTCTCTGTGAGACACTTCTTGAATCCCATATTCTTTAGTATTATACAAAATAATATGATCAAGTAATTATAGCATAACTATAGAAAATATTGTAGAATGAACAAAATGAAGTGATACATTCTAGTGTCCAAATGCGTATATAATCACATCTTAAATCATAAATTCTGATCATAGTGTAAACAATGTGAGAAGTACATAAAATAATATACATCCAGAAGAATGGGGAATAATTACGATCAGTGAATGTGATGATGGAAATCATGTAATACATGTGTAGTCAGTGTCCCTCACTTTTCAAATTTTCTATAATACTTATCATAATTATGTATTGCTATCTCAAACTTCTAAATGTTATCCCCTTAATATCTTTGTTTTTATCTCATATAAGTTCACCCCTTTAATATAGATTTATGGTTCCAATGTTGAGCATGAGCATCAAAATATTGTGCTGATGCTTAAAGAAGCTCATCTCTTCATAAGAATTAGGTCAATTTCTTTTGATATTGTAGTTGGTTACCTCTATTTTTGCTTCCATTTCTATTTTTTTGCTAAACACGCATGAAAAATACACTCGAGTAAAAATCATCCGCTATGACATTTTTTTATGAAATATACACCACTTTTTGGTTCTCTTCTAAGTAATTTTGTTGCGGGTGAAGTAAGTGATCTTCATCTTAACAATGCTTTTGCTCTTATCACGAGACTTTGCTCTTAATTAGAGATTATAAGTAGGGATGCAAACATATATGGATATATTTGTCTCTGATCTGTCATCGTATCCATTTTACACAGATTTTGTTATCCGCATACGTATCCATTTTAAAACTGATACATTTATGGATATTACTTTGATATCCGTAAACATCTGTATCCATATATCCATTTTCACATATATAGATATAATTGTCGACTTATTTTTAACCATACGTAATATAATTTTATACATTCTTTCATCATATTTGGTATAATTATAATGATATATGCAACATTTAATATATTTATTTCATATGTATTCCATCCAATACATGTATATTTAAGCTAATTTATAGAATATTTATAAATATTATTCGTATGTGATCAATATAAATTTTGCATCCATATCTATTTTTAAGAATATGATAACACCATTTTGATATCCGTCAATATTAGAGGTACACATGGATAGGATGGATCAGATTTTAGCTTAATCCATGTCAAATCCACACTAAACAGATTTTAGCTTTTTCCGATACGATCTAATATATTGAAATATAAATCCAATCCAATTCAATTCATCATATTACAGACTGAATCGGATTTTCAACACTCACATATTGTCTCCACATAATCTAGGATCAAGTTTGTAGAACACTAGACTTCGACAATTGATTTGTGGTTCTAAAACTGATAATAGAAATAAATGTAATTGAAAGATATTTACTTTTTGATAAAGAAAAAAATATAGTAGTTGTCATGGATTTAGCACAAAAATGATTGTATAAATAAATAACATACATGTAATATGTAGAAACTATTGAAGTGTCATGTTGACTTTCAATAAAATTGCAAGTATGTGTAATCAATTAGGAACTATAACTAAACTACAAGAAATAAAAATATTGGAATATAAAATTAAATACGTGTCTATTAATGAAATGATCAATACAATGAAACTAACCATCAGAATATATATTGTTATTGCTTCATTTAAATATCTAGTAGTTGCAATTCTATGTTAGTGCACCATAATAAATATTTAAATGAAAAACGACATAAGGTTATAATTGTGTAGAACATGGTTATACAATCACAAGTCACAAATAAAGTGTTAAGTTTCAAATACAAATACAACTCAAAATAGTTTGATAATTTTATTTTTAGAGATGAAAATAAGAAAACATAAGGTTGGTATCATGAGATAAGGCTCTTGATCATATTTGACTACCTCTAACATTTTGTTCCTTTACCCATCGAAGAAATAATTAAAAAATAATCGACAATCATACTAATCATGACATATAAAAAGAAATATATTTTTACTAACCATAATAATTGAGATCTTTAGAATCTTGTGAAATGTTATCAGTGCCATCTACTATTGTTACTTGACATGCTAAGAAAAAATTAATTAACGTTAGAATACCACATTTAATGTTTAAATGTTAAATAACATATATTACAAATTTATAGGTACATATAGTCTCAAGTACTTCAAGTTCCTCTTCCATGTCAACTAATGACAAATGAGATTTCAACCAATATTGAGAACAAATCAAGCATTCCATAAGCTTGGGTGTTAATGAATTACATAATTGATCAAGAATGCCTCCGTCAGTGTTAAAAGTAGATTCTAAAGAAAGTGTAGAAACTGTAATTGCTAACACATCTCTTGCAACTTTACAAAGGATTTCATAATTTGATGCGTGCACTTTCCACGATTGAAAGATATCGAAGCCAGAGCCATCCTTTTTACTGCTCTCTCCAAACTAATGATCAAAATTCTGTTATACTTTCTTCACATTCTTTCTGTTGAAGATGCTTTTGAAATTCACTTTCAAAATCAATATATGGCTCGTCTTCATCATTTTCATTTCTCATGGATGCAATCTCTACCCGTGTGTTCAAGACTACAAGTTTTACTAATGGAATGAAGTAATTTACAATGGTCATAGAGATCATTCACAACAATCTTGATCTTGTTAACCAATCTTGAAACACGTTCCACTATAAATACCTTTTTTAATAACAAAATTTTACATATTTCAATTTGTAGTGAGAATCCAAGAGAATAGCAACCATAAGCAACAACATGCTAACTCTATTTGAACTCCCCCAATATCTATCAAATTTCTCTTTCATCTTTATAGCCATGCTTCGAATGTAAAGATCATTACTTCCACACCATCAATCAAAAGGGCCTCAATTTTGACAACCTCATGAAAATAAACATTTGCAGTCATATAAAGAGTGCTAGAAAATTATTTTGTAGCATCAAAAAAGTTTAAAAACTTAGTTATACATGTGCATTCTTCCAATCTTCCTCGGTAAGGGGGCCCAAAATAAGTTTAGAAATAAATATTGGCTCTTTTTCTTCTATTCTTTCAAATGCTTTTTGCGATTTCAGAACTGTTTCCAACATTAAATATGTAGAATTTCATCTAGTTGGAACATCAAGACATAGATATGGCTTAGATGTAATTCTTTCTTTAGAAACACATGCTTGAAATTGTTGGGATCTACTAGGGATATCTCCGAACGTACTTTATTGCAGCTCGGATACAAGAAATAGAGTCTTGCATCTACTAACTCCATCTTTCACAATAAGGTTCAAAATATGCGCACAATATCGTGTATGAAAGTGTTCTCCTGTAAGAATAAGGTCATTCTTTTTTAAGAAGTTTGCTTTGTAGATGCTCGATTGCGGTATCTTTTTGCACTTGCATTGTCTATAGTAATTGTGCCAACATTATTAATCCCCCAATCAAAAAGGCATGATGTGATTACCCCCCCCCCAATATCTTTTCCTTTGTAACTTGAAACGAGACAAAAATTGTTTACCTTTTTATGAAATTTCCATTCCTTATGAATGAAATGAATTGTCAAACATAAGTATGAGAGATTTTGAATTGAAGTCCATATGATAGTAGTAAGGGAAACACGAATTTCTTATTCAACCAAGCAATTTTTAAGTTTATTCTTCTCACTGGCATAAATTTTGAGTGCATCTGTAACCAACATAGTCCTTGAATCCAGTCAAAACTTCTATTGAACAATCGACATGAACTGTCTGAAATCAGCACGTTCAGTGAATTAAAAGGTAATTCATCTAGGATATCATCCAAACAAAAGCTTCCCCTTGAGTAAGTCATGGTCATATTTATAAGAAATAAGACCAACCTCACTTTCCATTTTTTCCACGGTTCGAAAAGTTTAAGTTTTTTGCCTTTTTGTTGGCTCTACAACCTTATATATTGGTCTTTTTTGTATATTTTCTCCGTACATGCTTCCGTAGTGTTGTTGTGCCATTAGTAGTTGTCCGTGAATAATGTGTATTGCAATAGTTACAAAAAGATTGGTCTCATCACTTTTAACTTTTCGCTTTGTATAATGTGCCCAAACATCAGAAGTCAGTTTGCTTATTTTCTTATACTTAATTGAACTTCAGACGTGTTTGTCTCGTTTGGTGTATTTGAGGTGTATGTTGGTTGCTTGCAATAACATCATCAGTGGCTGGCATAATTCCTAAGTGATATAATAAACTTGATGTTAATAAATATTCAAAGGTAAAAAATCTAGTTTATATCCCACCATATAATTTTAAATCGAGATACAAATAATATCAAACAACTAAAAAATATATACATTTCATGTGTCTAGAATTGGGAAGTGAACAGTCTGAAAAACCGCATATTCTTTAAAACTGCATATATTTTTATCAATTAAGTTATACCTGAATAAAAATATGAGATGCCTAGTGAGAGGGAGAAGGTACCACATGTCCACAATGATGTGTGAGGGAGGGCGGCACCACAGAGACACACGAGGAGGGAGGTGTCGAGGTGGTGTCGCACCACGAGAGATTGCCACACTAGAGGGAGAAGGAAGACTATTTTGTAGCATACACGAGAGAGATGGTGCTTCGTCGCACGCACGAGGGATATATTGATTCATCACACACACACACACACACACCAAGGGAGATAGTGAAATGGTGTCCACGAGGGGGAGTTCATGGCTTGGGCTGCGAGCTGTTGCTGGGAGAGAGCTTACGATTACAGAGGGATGGTGGGGGGACTTGCGGTTGGGGCTCGAGGAGAAATTTAGGTCACAGAGGGGAGGGTGGAGGACTTGCGACCAAGGATTGAGAATTGGGGGAGGGGGTGTTTAGTTGGGTGGAGGGACTTATTGGCGGGGATTGAGAATTTGAGGATTTTGGATGGGTGGGGGGACATGCAGGTGGGGATTGAGAATATGAGAGGGATTTGGATTTTGAAAAGTGAGGAGGGGCTAAACTTGAGCGGGTATTTTGAGATGTAAGAGGGGTAATTGGAGATTTTAAAAAGAAAGAGAGGGTTGATTTGGATATTTAGAAATAAAAAAAGATTTCAAATACATTTAACTATATAATCTGTAATAACGGTAATAATAAAATTCATATATATACTTTTTATTTATTTATTTATTTATTAATGGATTAACAAATATGATCAAATTCCATTTATTCGTAATTTAACATATTTTCAAAATCTAATATCCGAGTGGATCATATTATAGATTTTATCCGATCCATGTACACTCTATATGTAACACCCAATCCCAAACATAGTGCCACATCTAAAACTCACGAAGTGTGTTATAAGCGATGGGGACTACCTACTTGACAACTTGGGCTTAAGCATTTTGGGTGGTTGTTAACGGATCCATTTGGATCCGAACCCAACAAGTTGTCAAGGTCAGTTTTTCTCGATAACAGACCGGGGACCTAAGCCCGAGACGTTACAAAATGATATCAGAGTGGGTCCCTCTGATAGTGGAAAGGGCTACCCGAAGGGACCTAAGCCGGGAGCATGCAACCGACACTGTCACTAAGAATAAGTGAATGAGCCATGTCACAACGAGGACGTTGTAAATATAAGTGGGAGAGGTTGTAACACCCCAACCCTAAACATAATGCCACATTTAAAACTCACGAAGTGTGAGAATGCGTTATAAGTGATGAAGACTGCTACTTGACAACTTGAGTTTTAAACATTTTGGGTGGTTGTCAACAAATTCATTTGGATCCGAACCCAACAAGTTGTCAAGATCAATTTTTCTCGATAACAGATCGGAGATCTAAGCTCAAGACGTTACACTATCTGTATCCGCATTCATATTTAAAAACAGATAAAGACCACATCCTCCGTGGGCATGACCCCTCACGTGAACACGTGAGCTAGCTTTCTATCACGCGACTCTGATCGGGCCTCTCCCCCCACTGCCGTGCAAGTGCCAGATTGCGGAGAGGGTTTATCCTTCGCCCAGCAGAGGAGGAATCAGAAGATTCAGACCTGTACAAAATGGGCAGCAAAATCCCTCTTTTAGCTGCCCGATCTCTTCCCCAGATTTTGTTCCCTCTCGTCCCCATCCGAAAGTCTCCATCTTTTGCAGTGTAAGTTTTTTGCTTCTTATCTAAGTTGAGTTTTATTATCAAGGGGTTTGCTTCTTTATCTAAGTTGAGGTTTACTATCATCAACAAGCTCCTATATTTTTTTCCGAATGAAGAGACTTTTTTTGCTTGTTTGACACCATTAAAGCATCTTCTGAATGAAAATTAAGGATTTCTTGAAAAAAATTCATTTTTTAGATTTTTTTGGAAAAAAAATTATGTTTGCTTTTCTCCACCTGCTATCATCATTCAGGAAACTACCCAGATTGATAATATTAAAAAGTCGGGATTTTGCATGGCTAAAGTGCTATGCTGTGTCCAAGAAAAGTTCCTTGCAGTCCGATGAATCTGCTGATGAGCTGTCGGATGCTGATGAAGAAGGCGACGAGGCAAGGAAGCAGCCGAAGATAGCGTCTAAAAGAAGCAGGAAAAAGACACTCACTCCTGCAGTTGAGAATTCAGAGGTTGACGGGATTACCGCTGTTGGCAATGTAGACAGTGACGAGCAATTAGATGATCGAAGTTCGACCATCTTGCAAAATAAGAAGCTTACTTCGAGAAGAGGTAGGAAGAAGACAACGCCCATGGATAATTCAGAAGAAGAAGATAATGGTGAAGCGACGACAACTGCTGACACTAAAGAAGAGATCATGATAAAAGCGGCATTACCCAAAAATTCTAGAAAAACTAAGAGGAAGGCATCAAAGCAAGCTGCACCTACTACTGACGAAACAAAGGTGGCCAAGAGACATACTCGGAAGAGCGATATCGATATAGAAGCCGGGAGCTCCACTGATCTTAGTGACACTGAAGAGATGGAAGCTATAAACATTGCGGCACTGGAAATGGAAGAGGTGCTGCATATGTCACAAGAGGAAAATGATGATATAAGCTTTTCATATGCGTGGCCTCCTCTTGTTTGCTGCTTTGGTGCTGCCCAACACGCATTTGTACCTTCTGGGAGGCCTTCTAACAGATTGATAGATTATGACATCCATGAAACGATGAAAGATATGTTTTGGACTCCTGAAAGGTTTGTAAGGGCACCCGGTGGGTCGTCATCAAGTGTTGCAGTCGCTCTTGCTAGTTTAGGTGGAAGAGTTGCATTCATGGGGAAAGTTGGGGATCATGAGTATGGTCAAAGCATGCTCTATCATTTGAATATTAACAATGTCCAGACTCGAGCAATGAGGATTGACGACAATAACCTTACATCAGTATCTTACATGAAGATTTCATGAAGAGGAGGCCTCAAGATGGCTCCTGTCCAAACGTGCGCTGAGGATAGCCTTTTGAGCTCTGAAATCAGCATTGATGTGCTAAAGGAGGTGACATACTCTTAAAAACAATTTCTTGATTATTGTATGGATGTTCTTCTAAACCTGAAAAGAAAAGGATGATCATTTGAGCTTAGCGGTCACCACGATTTTAGTGATGATAAGAAGTAACTAAATTGTACACCAATAATTATGTAATGCTCCCACCACAAGTACTTGAAAACATGCTTATTCTTGAGTACACTGTCATCACAATGTTTGTATTCCCTCAAATGATGATATTGAGCTCGAACTCAAACTAACCATCGCACTGTTAACTTAGTTATATAGATAATGATCAGCATTCTAGATGTTGAACAACCTTTATGCTTTACGTGAAGCATGTCTTCCGAAAAAGAGATGCTTTGTATTGTCATTCAACATGCTCCCAAACAAACTAGAAAATTTTGCATTACAAATCATGTAAGAACATTGTTTAATGCCCCTAGTTGAGCATGATCCTGTTACATGTTGGTCTGGTTGGAAATGCTAGCTACAACGTACCCATGATTTAAGTCGTTCTATAGGTAGCACACATATATACCTCTTTCTTCGTCAATTTACATCACATTTACATTGATCTCATTCAAACAATTATCCGTGAATTATTTCACTCATGCCGAAAAAGCATTAATTTTGCATTTCCAAATACTTCAATCGGTACATCTTGAGATATTAGTTATCTTTATATATTGTTTACTTATTTTTTATTTCTTTTGTCTTATTCATGTAATTTGCCCAATAGGTTCCTCTCTTATATAAGAGAACCCTAGGGTCTTCATTAATGCAATTCGCTTCTTTTCCTCTACATGGTATCAGAGCGACGTTCCTAGACCGGAGTTACCTTATCCCACCAAACCTTTGTTGGACATGTGAGCCCCGGGCGAACCATTCTTACAATAAATGTTATTGTAATATATTTATTTATCAATAAAAGTTATTGATGTTTCAATCCCTTTCTGAAATTAAATGAATGAAAGCACTATAAGGTCCCTTTGTACAATTAGGGTTATGTACCGTGGCTATCTTGATGATCATATAACTGTTGATTCATGAAATGAATCATAGAGGCTGGTGTTTGGATGAATATCTAAAGAGTTAGATAGATGACTCATCAAGCACCGTCAAATGATTATTAAGAGATGATCTCCAGCCTGAGTAGGAGATGGCAATCCTTTCTCACATAGGCTGATATCTGATTGACCTCTTGATGCAGGTCCTCTGCATGGGAATAGTGATTCGGAGGTGTCAGATTAGCTAGGTCAATGGGCTGACTTAACGAGATCGAGATAACTTAAGTCCTATGTTGAATGCTGTCACAACATAGGCATACATCCTCTGACCAGAGACAGATGTGTTACTATATGTCTAAGTGTGTATATTTGGCAGACCAATAGGTTGATGACCTAACCAAGGTCTATACACCGGTGCACTGGTGTGCATGTAAGGGCATATAAGTAATACGATCTCTCAAAGGGATCATACATGTTCACTTATGAACCGGAAGACATGAGCTCATTCATGAGGTATTGGGATCGATCAAATTCCATGCATGGTCGTCGTGCTTTGGAAGCATGACAAGAATTTGAAGGTATGATATATGCTTTGGGAAAGCATATGATCGATACCGATTCCCAATGACCAAGATTGAGAAACTTGGTGATTAAACCCTGAAGAAGATCGTGTAAAATTGATCTTAATCTTCAGGTTGATCATATATTTTCCAGTATGCATGATGTACAGGTATTGGGAATACCTGAGGGTGATATGATCATAAACGATTGTATAACCATGACGCTTCCATTCCGAGGGAGTGATGAAACATGTCTGGATTTTAGTGACTCCTCTCAGTGGAGAAGCAATCTGATCTTGGTCCAAGTGTTGGACATTGGTCTGAATGAGATTCAGATGCAATGAGAAGATTAGATTTGCGGTCTTGATTTAATCAAGCATCTGTGGAAGGTACATAAGATCTGGATTTGAGATAAGATCTCAACATCCAAGTCACTATACGTGGAACAATACAATCGCCCTATCCTTATCTCCAAGTATCTGCGGAGAAAGCACATTATTCTTGAAGGAGTTCAAGAATAATTCATTTGATGAATTATATATATCCAAACAACAAGATGTTGATAATTATATGAGATTTAATTATCAAGAATAATATTATTGGGATTCATATTATGAGAATGATTATCCAAGATAATTAAATGGGATTTGATTATCAAGGAGTACAGATTGTGGATAGTGCTATCCATGATATCTGTGTATATATATTATAAATGTGATTTATAATATATTAGAGTGAGAGCACCTTTGTAAATAACATTTGTTAATTGTTAATGTGAATTGGATTCACATTAATCAATTAATTGGAAATATAATTTACAATTTAATTTGGGATGTGAATATGATTCACATATTTTCAATGACATGATTGAAATATTCACTAATTAATTGGGAATTAATTTAGTGGATAATTTTGCAATAAATATACACTAATTAATTGGGAATTAATTTAGTGGATAATATTGCAAATAAATAAGAGATAATAAGATAAAATAAAAAATGTGATAATTAGCCACCAAATGAGGTGGCGTCACCCATGAATTAGTCATGGGTGACGCCCCATGATTTTAGGTGGGCAATTATCCATTTTTAATAATTATCCTATTATCTTGTGATAATTAATTTTATTGAATTAAATTATGTTGATGATAATGAAACATATATTTAATTTAATATAAATTAATATGTTGTTGTTTTTGAACAACAATTATCATGGCCATTGATTTAATATACATATCAATCTAACCATTGATTTTGTATATGCCATGGATTGTGATCCATGGACTTCCAAACTAATATAAAAGGAGGGCAACCCTAGCCTCTTCAAAAACACAACATTAAGAGTACACACCTACTCTCTCTCTCTCATTCTCGTTCTCTCTCTTTCTCTCTCTAAGGTGGCTGTCCACCTTGTGCTATGAGGGAACAAGCAATCGTCTCCACGCCGTTGTGCTGTCGCTTCGATTGCTCGTGGATCTCCATCGACGAATTTCGTTGGACGAAATCAGGAGATTCAAGGTTTGGATCTTCATCGAGGATTGCGGGAGGAACGCGTCTCATCATCGCGTCCGCAAGTGCCATCTTCATAGATTGGACTTGAGTCAGGAGGATCTCTTGCTTTAGAGATCTCGTGGTCGCAACCATGCTTCAAGAGGTATTTCTAATACTTTGTGGTTTGATGAAACGATCCAAGAAATGTTCTTGTGATCATGTGGTTTCATCACTTGATTTAAAAAATTTTAATTTTCGCTGCATCTAGCGACTAGTGCGACTAGTCCCCCCGATCGCATGAGATGCGATCAACACGCTTCCGTGATGCGCTTGAGGATTCCTCGTATCCTTCAACCTTAACCCTACCATACCCCCTCCCATCTCCGACCGCCGCCCCTGCTGATGACCTCTCCTGCCGCCCCCAACCGCCCTCGGCTGCCGCTGCCTCGGTTGCAGCCGGCCGCCCAGGTCAAAGCCCAGGCTGCCTCCGGCTGCTGCCGGGCCCTTCCGGTCGTTTAGGCTGTTGCCTTGCCATTGCCCGACCACTCCAGCTGCTTCCGGCCCCTCCGGTCGTCGTCGAGGGCATAGCCAGGCCCCTTCGACCGCTGTCCAGGCCCCCTCCCGGCCCTCCCGGGCCACCATTAATGAATGCCTCCGAGTACTTTTGCGGCTCGATCTGCAGTATGAATCGTTCTGATTTTGACTGGAAAGCATGCTTTCTGATGCAGCGTGAGATGGATAAATAGGGCCGTATTTTTTCTACTTTTTATCCGTTAATTTTATTTACGTTTATTTTGAGTCATCGTAATTTTAGTCAAATAAAAGAGATCGCCTGTGATCTCAAAAGTAGTTAGTTTAATTTGAATTTCAAAATTAGTTAGTTAGTCGGTTAGAGTCAAATTAGGATAATTAGTTTGAATTTGAATTTGAGTAATCTCATCCCTCCTATATAAAGGGATGATAGACTAGTTGTTTAGTCAGTTCAGGTGATATAAAATTTGAGATTTATCTCTCTCTCTAATTTCTTTCTTTCCCCACGTGGTCTTCACGTTTCTCTCCTCCAAACCCCTCGTTTTCCGACGAGCTTCTCTTCTCAACCCCTCCATTTTCTTCTACCAAACAATCTCCACCATCACAATATTTTTTATCGCCTTCCAAAATATATTTGCATCATTATATAAAATTTGAGAGTTATCTCTCTCTCTCTCTCTCTCTCTCTAATTTCTCTCTTTCTCCACATGGTCTTCACGTTTCTCCCCTCCAAACCCCTCGTTTTCCGACGAGCTTCTCTTCTCAACCCCTCCATTTTCTTCTACCAAACAATCTCCACCATCACAGTATTTTTTATCGCCGTGAAAGAAATATATTTGCATCATTTGGTATCAGAGCATGGCCTACAGATCGTCTTCACGATCTGACGATCCGTCCAGACGTTCGCGCCGACATGCGACGAAACACCATCATTCGTCGGAGCGGAAACGACGAGCCGAAGAAGCTTACAACAAGGAGATGGATGCACTGCGTGATTTCCAAATTTTTATGTCCAAATGTCGAGATATGATGGCTGATTTCGAGGCTATGTGCGCCGCCCTATCAAAGTCTTCCACTACCAAAGCCGTTGTCCAGAATTTTGATGAAGAAAACCTCGCTGTCGACAAGGATTTCATCGCTATCTAGGTCATTCCAGAAGGGAAAGACGACGAAACGCCCGCTGTCCAGCCCATTTCAGAGGGAAAAGATGCCGTCGCCAATGATTTGTTCGCTGTCCAGCCTGTTCCGGAAGAAAAATACTTCGATCCGATTGCTGTCCAGGTGATTTCAGAGTTGAAAACCACCCCGAAATCAACCCCGGCACCATCCGCGGCTCCCTCGATGGACCCCTCCGCCCTTGCACCCCTGGCGGTACAACCCTCAGCCCTCGCGACCGCCTTCCCCACCCCCCCACCCCCTGCGAAACCAACCCCAGACCTACAGTCGCCGCAATCAGCCCCACCCCTGTCGCCAACCCCTCCCACCACAACCCTCACACCCCCAGTACCCCCTTCCACCGCCTCCGCCACCCCAGCAAACCTCCCGGCCCCAACACCCCTTCCGGCCAACCCTACTGTCGCACCCACACCTTCGGTTTTCCCCCTCATCTCCACCCTCATCTCCATCCGTCCAATACCTGTTCACGCTGCCCCCATACCCCTAGCCGCAGCCCCTTTTTTGATCCCTAACACCATCGCCACCTCTCCGACAGCATCCCTCCGCCGACGTCCCTCTTCGCCACCCTGCCCGATGATGCCCCCTCCCGACACCCCCACCCTCTGCGGCTTACCGCAGTCTCGCACCGCCGCCAAAGGACAACCAAGCCATCAGCAGCTCCGTTCGTACCGTACATCTCGCCACCACCAAAGTCGATGGCACCCATGCTCAAGCCGCCGCCGCCTCTTGAAGAGAAATAAAACCCTGACATCGAGCTTCATTTCGTGGGGCTTCATCTCAAGAGAAGTCGGATCCCGTAAAGTTAGGGATAGGAGGTTAATTTGGAACAATTGCAGGGAAACCCCTCCTCCAAAGGTTTTTATCAAAAGGGTTATTTGGGTGATAGATTGTGCTATGGATTTTATTTAAGTGAAGGGGTATGAAATTTGCATCCCAACCCCTTGGATCAGGAATATTTAAATGGTAGTGCTGAAAGGACAAAATCTGGATGGTCTCCTTACCCAATTAGGATTAGGATCATGGGTTTCACCTATTTAAAGGCCTCATGGCTTAATTCATTGGCCACATCTCCCCCTCTACTCTACTTGTGCTATTGCTTTGCTATGGAGTCTCCAAAGGTGATGAAGCATGGAATGAAGATGCCCCATCAGTTCTTCAAGCACCTTATCAAGGGGACGAAACCCGGATGGATGCCCGCATGTGCGCCACACCTGCTCTTCCGCCATGACGCCAACGTCGCCAACACTCGCGCCACGTACGCATGGATTCCGTCATCTGCTCTACACCAGTTCTTCCATGGGATGATCGAGAATGCTGATTTAAAGTTATCGACCCTCCAGCCTGCAAATCCAACAATTCGTCGGGAGACGATTTTTTCAAGCAAAGGAGAGTTGATGCAGCGTGAGATGGATAAATAGGGCCGCATTTTTTCTACTTTTTATCCGTTAATTTTATTTACGTTTATTTTGAGTCGTCGTAATTTTAGTCAAATAAAAGAGATCGCCTGTGATCTCAAAAGTAGTTAGTTTAATTTGAATTTCAAAATTAGTTAGTTAGTCGGTTAGAGTCAAATTAGGATAATTAGTTTGGATTTGAATTTGAGTAATCTCATCCCTCCTATATAAAGGGATGATAGACTAGTTGTTTAGTCAGTTCAGTTGATATAAAATTTGAGATTTATCTCTCTCTCTAATTTCTCTCTTTCCCCACGTGGTCTTCACGTTTCTCTCCTCCATACCCCTCGTTTTCCGACGAGCTTCTCTTCTCAACCCCTCCATTTTCTTCTACCAAACAACCTCCACCATCACAATATTTTTTATCGCTGTGCAAAAATATATTTGCATCATTATATAAAATTTGAGATTTATCTCTCTCTCTCTCTCTCTAATTTCTCTCTTTCCCCACGTGGTCTTCACGTTTCTCTCCTCCAAACCCCTCGTTTTCCGACGAGATTCTCTTCTCAACCCCTTCATTTTCTTCTACCAAACAATCTCCACCATCACAATATTTTTTATCGCCGTGTAAAAAATATATTTGCATCACTTTCAGACCTTTAAATCGCGTTTTCAGGCCCTAGCAAGCAGCAGAGATTGATGAGGATGGTTGTATGAGTCTACATGTACAATCAATCCTCTATGATCTTGTAGACTTGTTCATATCAGTCTACTCCCCGCTTGAGTTTCGTTATTCGGCCGTTTTCCCATCATGTCAGAGAATAAGGTGATATTTTTTTGTTCGAAGCCTTCAAGGGCCTGACCACCATCACAATATTTTTTATCGCCGTGCAAAAAATATATTTGCATCACTTTCAGACCTTTAAATCGCATTTTCAGGCCCTAGCAAGCAACAGAGATTGATGAGGATGGTTGTATGAGTCTACACGTACAATCAATCCTCCGTATGATCTTGTAGACTTGTTCATATCAGTCTACTCCCCGCTTGAGTTTCGTTATTCGGCCGTTTTCCCATCATGTCAGAGAATAAGGTGATATTTTTTTGTTCGAAGCCTTCAAGGGCCTGACTCCCATCGCTAAGATGGATGTGACCAATTATGAATTGTGGTCCATACAGTTTCTCACCCTCATGCAGTGCAACAACAAGGAGCACATCCTGACAGATCCAGAGCCAATGGATACGACTGTGACTAATGCTTCTGGATCATCCCATCACCAAGATGATGTGGGACATTTTAGCGTCCACCTATGCTTAAGCGAAGAATGAGATCAAGATTCTTCAGCTACAATTTGATATCTACAAGGCCAAGCAGAATGATCGTCCTCTGCACGTGTACTACTCTTCGTTCCATGGCGTGTTTGAGAAGCTTCATTGCTAAATGCCTATTGCCACATCTACTGAGCAACAGAAGACGTATAGGAACTCCACGATGGTTGGAGTCTTCATAGTTGGATTTGATATGGAGTATGATGCTGTACGTACTCAACTTCTCACCGGAGCTACCATACCTCTCATAGAGGGGGCCTATAGTCATCCCAACTGGATTATCATGCCCTCCATAGTCACTTGTTCGTTCTCTTCAGCGATGGCCGCTTCTCGTGACTGAGGAGGGACGATCCAGTCAAGAGGACGCAACCCTCGTGGCAGAGGCGGTGGACGCTAGCATGGCCCTTACATTTACTATCGTCGACCTGAACATGCAGAGGATACATGCTATCTGAAGCATGGATATCTTGCTTCTATTCGCGTAGCAGAACAATAGATTGAGCCTTCAGAGACTGCAGATTCCCAGTCGATCCTCGCCTGGATGATATTGTCTCTCGTATTCGAGAGATCATGATTCATGACTCCTACTGCTGGCACCACCATTATAGATACCGCAGCCGCAACCAGAGCCTGTTCGAGCTCCACAGGTATCGCCTAGGCTTTTACTGGTAGTACTGGAGCAGACATGACAGTGGATTATGGACTTTGGTGCTTCCCATCACCTATGTGGAGACAGCGCACAACTGAGGTTCTACAGGACTATATCACTTGACAAAAGGTTGTCATTGCTAATGGTGATCACTTACCCGTTACAAGACAGAGGGAGGTGCATTTGACGCCATCCATGCGCATTCAGAATGTTTATATGCTCCTGACTTTCAGATGAATTTACTATCCATTAGTCATATTACTAAGAATTTGCATTGTTGTGCCATTTTTGACCCTTCGTCTCTTGTGTTTCAGGACATACTCATGGGCGGAGTGATTGGATGTGACCGTGAGCAGCGTGGGCTCTACAGACTGGTCCAACCTCCTCATGCTAGCGTTTCTACTACACCTGCTGGCTGCTGAACCAGTCTCTCCATATATGTGGCACCTTCATTTTGGCTACCTTCCTCTGCAGAAGATGTGTTATGTTCTCTCTCAGATTTCTATGAGATCATCCTTTTAGTGTGAGGCATGCCATCTTGGGAAGCATCATTGTTTCTCCTTTCCATTCCGTCAGAGTCAAAGAAGTTCTCAGTTGTTTGAGCTTCTTCATTTAGATATTTGGAGTTCGAGTGGTGTTTCCTGATCACCAGGGACACCGTTTTTATCTGGTTGTGGTCGATGATTTCATTAGACTTTCCTGGATCTTTTTATTGAAGGATATGTCTGAGGTTGGATCTGTGATCAAATATTTTATTACTGAGATAAAGAATATCTTTTCTGCCAATGTCAAGGATCTTCACTCTGATAATGCCTTAGAATTCTGCACCTTACAACTTTCTGAGTTTCTTAGATCTCTTGGCATTATTTACCAGACCTCATGTGCAAATACTTCCCAGCAGAATGGTGTTGCCGAGTACAAAAACCGTCACTTACTTGATGTGACCAAAACCTTGTTGATATAGAGTTGTGCTCCTCATGCTTACTGGGGCGATGTTGCCCTTACTGCATGCTATTTAGGGAACCACATACCCTCTCTGTGTTTGGAGAGAAGATTCCTTTCTCGATTGCGTTTCCCGAGAAGGATCTTTTCTCCCTTACACCATGTGTGTTCGGATCTATTGCCTTTGTTTATGATGTCTCTCCAAGTTGTGACAAGCTCTCTCGTAGAGCTGTCAAGTGTGTGCTTGTCAGCTACTCTCGTACCCAGAAAGGGTATCATTGCTTTGATCTGCTAAGGTGGAAGTACTTTGTTAGTGCTGATATTACTTTCTTCGAGTCTGTTATGTATTTTTCAATGTTGTAAAAGTCACCTGACTAATCCAACTAGTAGGTCCGACTAGTCTAGTCAGTGGGGTGGCCGACCAAGTACCGATTAATTCCGACTAGGTCTACTAGTTAACCAATTTTTGCTTGGATATACCATATTTTTTTTACTTTTATAAAAGCAAAATTTTTCTAATACGCTTAATGTTTTATTTAAATTCAATTACTTCTTTTGATTCATTATGATTCTTTTGATTCATTATGATAGTAAAAATATATATAAATCTATGTAAATATATAATAATATATGTATAAATATGATTTATGTATTTAAAAAATCAAATCCGATTAATCACCCGACCGTTGATTAATCCTTAGTCAATGACCTGACCGACCGAGTGCCGGCTACCGACTTTTGCTACCTTGGTATTTTTCTCCTACAAGTGACAGACTAGTCCCATCTGACTCTGGCGATGAAATCTACATGCCTCCACCTCCTACTATCGTTCTTCCACCTCACTCTACTCTTGCTCTACTACCACTTCCTCAGCGACCACCACTACCATCTACACGTACTTCTGCCTTTACACCTGCTCCTGTGGCTCCACCTTCTACTCTGATTCAGTTTTTGTCACGTGTTTTTACTTGCAACTCTCGCTCTGTCCCCCTGCTCACACGTCTTATCCGTCATCCAGCACGGCTCAAGTATGTAATGAACACATTGTTTCTACTGATGGCACTACTAAGTTGTCTGTGTAACATGATTCCATACAGGATGAGCAGGTGCCCTCTCAAGAGGGGAACTCACATGTTACGAACTTGGCAGATGATCTTGATGTACTGATTGCTATACGTAAGCCGAAACGTAAGTGTGCTACTTATCCCTTGTAGCCTAGGTTTCCTTGAGCAGCCTGTCAGAGGATTTCAGGAGATTTTACCTTGGCACTATCAACCGTGGAGATACCACAGACATATCGGGAGGCTTTTCAGGACAGTCAGTGGAGGTTAGCCATGGAGGAGGAGATGACCGCACTACAGTCACGTGCAAGGTTGCAGAAAGCGGTAGTCGGTACTCGGTCGATGGGGTCTCCTACTAAGGATTAGTTGGCAGTCGGGCGACTAATCGGAATTAGTCAGTCATTAGTTGGTTTTGAATTTTTTAATTATTTTAAATATATAAATCCTTTTTTATACATATAATCTTATATTTATACATATATTTGTACATTTTATATGACATCATAATGAAACAAAGGAGTAACCGACTTTTAAAATATAACATTAAGCATATTAGAATATGTTTGTTTTAAAAAAAGTGAAAAACTTAAAAAATAAAAAAGGGTTGTTGTAAAAGTCGACCGATAGACTTTAAATATAACGTTAAGCATATTAGAATATGTTTGTTTTAAAAAAAAGTGAAAAACTAAAAAAATAAAAAGGTTGTTGTAAAAGCTGCTGAGTAGTCGGCCGACTAGGTCGACTAGTCGGCCCGACTAATCGGGTGGACCGACTAACGGCCGACTAGGCCTAGTCGAGTCAACTACCCCCCGACTCGACTAGTCGGGACGACTAGTCGGCCTAGTCGGTCGATTTTTGCAAGCTTGGTCACATGGTACATGGAGTCTTATTTCTGCTCCAATTGATGCATCTGTTGTGGGATGCAAATGGGTGTTCATTGTGAAAAACCAAGCGGATGGCAGCGTGGATTCACCCAGACATATGGGCTGGACTATCATGATACTTTCTCTCCAATTGTGTACATTCTTCTCTGCATATTCTACTTTCTGTTGCTGTGACCACGGCCTTAAATGTCGGATTTCGATGTCGTTTCGGTAAACCTGGAAAGAGAAATTCGGTGGAGTTTTGATGGAATTTTGGTGAAATGGTCGAAAATTAGAGAAATTACATGAAAACTTATTTTTTAAAAATAAATATTTCTAATATTCTTTAAATCAATAAATGAGACAGAAATATAGTTTTTTTGCTAATAGTAAGAGGTTAATATGATATGTTACGTTAAATTTCCATCAAATATCCCAACAGTAAAAAAGTAGTATATTGCTCAAAACCAGAACCAGATTTGGAATTATAATTAGAAGCCATTGGTTTCTTCTCTTGAACATGAAGAGAGAATGGTGACATGCGATCACCTCTTCAATAAGAATGATGTGACACATATGATAGCTAATAATTAAAAAATATATATCAAAACAAAGAAAAACAAAAATATAAAGATCTTCAGTTAAAACTATATAACTCTTAAATCCTTGTCTAATTGATTTGTTTGGATTTAGATTTAAAATATAGAAACTAACAAAAGAAACTTCTTTAAAGAATATAAACACTCTAACAAATTAATACCATTAGCAAATAAATAAGTGAAAATTTATTAATATATGTAAATTTCGATGAAAACGAATGGTAGATTCTATTATTTTTGTTGTTTTGCCGAAACAGTATGTAATTTCGATGAATTTTGTTGACATTTCATTGATATTTCGTTGAAATCACGGAAAAAGAATAAGGGACTGTTTTGATTTCGATGACCTAAAGAAATGGAAATTTCGAAGAATTTCGGTGAAATTTGAGACCATGGCTGTGACACGAGATTGACTCCTTTACCAGCTTGATGTGAAGAATGCCTTCCTCTATGATGATCTACAGGAGGAGGTCTACATGCAGCAACCACCTGGATTTGCTGCTGAGGGGGGAGTGTCAGCAGGTTTGCAGGCTACACAAGGCTATCTATGACCTTAAGCAGAGTCCAAGAGCATGGTTCCTGAAGCTCTCGGACTTGATAGAGCAGCAGGGGTTTGTGCGATCGGCCGCTCCTTGATTGTGCAGAGGACCCAGAGAGGTACTATTGTCATTCTTGTTTATGTTGATGGCATTATTGTTACAGGAGATGACGAGCAGGGCATTCAGAGTGCCAAGGACTTCTTAGGTCAGCACTTTGTAACAAAGAACCTTGGACATTTACGCTACTTCCATGGATTGGAGTTTACAAGGAACCAGTGAGGTCTTGTGATGACCCAGAGAAAGTACGTTATAGATCTTCTTTCAGAGACAGACATGGCAGATTGCAGACCTGCCACTACTCTTATTGACCCGAGCATGGAGCTCTATGATGATGACATTGAGGAGGTCGACAAAAGGAGGTACATGGAGCTTGTTGGCAAGCTACTATATATGACTATTACCAGGCCTGACATATCCTTTGCCGTGAGCAAAGTGAGTCAGTTTACAGGAGCAACCCGTACATGCACATATGTGCAGTTCATATGATTATGAGATACTTGAAGACTTCACATGGTACGCGACTTCTTTTCTCTAAAGACATATCTCTCTCTGTACAGCTGTGCAGATGCAAGATAAGCTGGATATCCAAAGGATAGAAAGTCCACATCAGGCTTTATCGTGTTCATAGGGAATTCCATGATTTCATGGAAGAGCAAGAAGCATATAGTGGTTTTCAGAATTGAGTGCTGAGAATACATGGTCATGGTGCAGGCTAGCATAGAGATGATGTGGGTCAGATCTGTTCTTACTGACCTGACTATAGAGGTGCCTCTTCCCATGCACCTCCAATGTAACAATCAGACTGCTCTTTTTATTGCCAACCATGGAAGGAAATATCACGATATATCCGGCGATATATCGTCGATATATCGATATCGAGATGAGACCGATATTGGTATCGATATGGCAATATATCATCCTTTTCAGACATTTCCTTCACAAAAGTACGTTGATATGGGTGATATTTCGGTGATATATCGCCGATGTATTGTCGAAATATCGTATTGACACGATATTGAAACGATATCGATATCGATATGGCCTTCCATGCTGTCAACAACCCAACCTTTCATGAGAGGACGAAGCACATAGAGGTGGACTGCCACTACACTCGTGACATGATACAGAAGGGTCTTATCGCCACTACACATGCCAGCTCTGGAGACCATAAAACAAATGTTCTTACTAATGCTCTTGCCAGAGGTCCTGATCAAAGATGTTCCAAGCTGAGTCTACTCGATATCTACGCTCCAGCTTGAGGGGGAGTGTTGAGATATTAGTTAGTCTTTATATTGTTATCTTATTTCCATTTCTTTTGTCTTCTTCTTGTAATTTGCCCAATAGGTTCCTCTCCTATTTAATAGAATCCTAGGGCCTCTCATTAATGCAATTCATTCCTTTCCCTCTACTGTACACGCAAGAAATGGGCCAATTCCGCAGTTTTTGTTCAATTTCTCGTGGAGTCCAATTCTCATCAGTATGAGTCAAGGGATTAGCTTCCTGGCCTAATACTGTAATGAAAGGAGTATAGGAGTTTTTCGCTAGGCATTTGACCAAATATGATCATTCAGTTCTTATCAAGGTTGCAAAAAGTGGTAGTTGGTACTCGGTTGGCAGGGTCACTGACTAAGGATTAATCGGCAGTCGGACGACTAAACGGATTTAGTCGGCCATTAGTCGATTTTGAATTTTTTAATTATTTTAAGTATATAAATCAATTTTTATACGCATATTCTTATATATTTACATTGATTTGTACATTTTCTATATTATCATAATGAAATAAAAGAAGTAATTATCTTTAAATATAACATTAGCATATTAGAATTAGTTTGCTTTTAAAACAATCGAAAAACTAAAAATTTAAAAATCTTTATGTAAAATTCGACCTTGTAGTCGGCCGACTAGGCCGACTAGTCGGTCCGTTTAGTCAGGTTGACCAGCTAATGGCTGACTAGGCCTAGTCGAGTCGGCTACCCCACCTACTCGACTAGTCGGGCCGACTAATCGGTCTAGTCGACTGACTTTTACAATAGTGGTTCTTATAGAACCTATCACTAAAATTACCCCTAGAAGTGAACAGAACTAAGTTGGAGTGAAAAGGGTTCTCCATGAGATAGGGTAGAGTAGGCGAAAAAGTCGACAAGCACTTAACTAGAAAAGGAGAAAATAATACAGTGTGTGCTTTCCAGCTGACCATATTCTCATCAGTCTCGTCTACTATTTTGATTTGGGAAGGACGATGTGAGGTTGAGATGGTCATGTGAACTTTCTTTTAAATATGTAATAAAAGCTTTCTCATCACCCTTCACCCAATCCCACCTCCCCCCTCTCGAATTATTGTTCATCTCCCCTTTTTAATCCCACCGGAGTGGTTCCAAGAAAAGGGCGGGATCTGTCGAAATTGAATTATAAAATCGTGAAGTATAATTTTTTTAAAGTTGGTTCAATTATTCATAAGGCCAACGAACCTAGATTATTCTCTATCACAATGTGGAAATAAAAGAAATAAACTAAGGTAGCTTTGGTATCTTGCAGATGGCTTAAGCGTTCTAGTCACCAACATTCGGCTTCTTTATGACATTTTTCCTGTATCACAAAGCAAAGATTGAGCAAGTGATCCTAAGTTGGAAATTTATGACAACTCTGTATTACATTTAAAGTGCATGCCTCGTAAAGTTATAGTTACATTATATGTATCCTTTTTCTATGTGCAGGTAGTTGCTTTAGGTTTGCATTGTAAGGCATTCTATCTACATCGTTTGCGGAAGCATCACTTAACAATTCTTTTAATAACACGCAACTTCTAATCCAAACATATTTTTTCGAAAAAAAATCGAACATAGAATAATATAAAGGAAACATCCCAAAGCTGAATATGCAATTGAAGCAAGACATAACTGCGATATCCATACTACTTATAAAGATTATTACAAGAATATCAAAAATGTTGTTATTACACTAATCCGTCATCGGCATGTAATTGATCCTAAAGCTATATCCTGCACATATCCTTAGCTACCGACAGAGCTAACATGATACCATTCTAAGCTCACCAGACATTGAATATCGAATAGCTAAAGATAGGATCCCAAATATAATCACTCCATCCTTAATTCGTTCAAGTTGTAAAAGTCGGCATAATAGTCGAGTTGCAGGGGGGTTGTACCCGACTCGTATAGGCCAAGTCGGCCAATAGTCGGTATGACCCGATTAAACATGTGAGTTGTTGGCCTAGTCGGCCGACTTTTGCATAGGGAAAACCCGATAACCCATCTTAGATGGATTTAAGGGTTACTGTTAGACAAATAACCTCAAATACCCATTCGTGATTCTCCCTTGACCCCCCCCTGCGCACAACAACCCTCCAGGCTCCATCCCTCTTCCGCGTTGCCGCCCCCTCGGACCCGCTACGCCGCCGCCTCCATCGTGTTGCCGTCCCCCTCCTCCGTGTCGCTGGTATCCAGACGATGACTACTTTTGGTGTCGGTCCTCTGCCGCCCTCTCCTCCGTTCTCTCCGACCTCCAACGACTGGTTAGTTTTTTTTAATTTTTTGTTTTTTCTTTCTTGGTTTAATCCTTTAATGCTTTATATTAGATATTATTGCTTAGATTTTCTCTACTAATTTGCATGTTAGTTTGTTAGGTTATTTTAGGAGTAAAAACTTTATTTGTCATAATGAAGGCATCTTAGGTATCTTATATAAAGACTAACATTATCTTTATTATTCTCCAAACATTGCTTAACTTAGACATTTCTTGCTTATTTGCATGTTGGTGTGCTTGTTAGGTTATTTTCGGAGTAAAAACTTAGACATTCTTGCTGATTTGCATGTTGGTTAACTTATACTAGGTTAGAACTTAGAATTGTGTTTATTACGCAGTAAATATTTTGTAACTTGGATACTTCTTAAAAATATAATTTTAAAAGGGATTTTATCACTTGTGCCCTCCGAGATCTCGCAATTTCAGTTATGCCCCAATCTTTTTGGTAATATCAGTTGTGCCCCTCACTTCTTGCTATTTTATCACTTGTGCCCCTCGAGTTAGTGACCGTCCATCCACAGTGCAAACGGACATTAACTTTGAGGACATAAGCGGTATTAATTTTAAAAAAAGGGTTATATGGGTCATTTTATACTCTCTTCCTCATCCTCTTCTTCTTCCTCCTTCTTCCCCTCCTCTTCCTCCTCCTCAAACCTCCTCCTCCCTCTCCGCCCGAAACTCCTCTCCAGCCCGCACCTCCTTCCAGCTCCGCCCGAGCTCCCCGCACCTCCTCCCAGCCCGCCGCCCCTGCCCCTGCCCCGCGCCGCCCAGCTCTGCCTCGAGCTCCCCGCACCTCCTCCCAGCCCGCCGCCCCTGCCCCTCCCCCGCGCCGCCCAACCCCTGCTCCCTGGGCCGCCCCATCCCCCCGCGCCGCCCAGCCCCTGCCCCGCCCCCGCCCCTGCCCCCGCGCCGGCCCCAGCACCTTCTCCTCTAGGTCGCCCCCCCTCCCTCCCTGTGCCGCCTAGCCCCCCCCGGGGGGGGGCCGCGTCGCCAGCCCCGCACCGTGCCGCCTCCGCCCCTGTAGACAGTTGCTCATCCTCTAATTTGGACTGCGGCGGAGGTCTCCTGCTGACAGCTGGCAGTCGATGGCGGTTGGGCTGGAGGTGCACATCCTGCTGGAGACGGCGGCTGGCGGCTGGTGGGAAGAACGTGCGGCTTCAGGGGAGGTCGCAGGCGGCATGTGGCTGACAATGGCTAGGGCAGCAGGAGGGCATGAGTGGTCGTGCGCGACACAGGCGAACTCCGGGCGGAGAGGGAGGAGAGGAGGTTGGAGAAGGAAGAAGAGGAGTCTGGACAATAATACCCCTCTTAACTGCACCAAGGTTTGAAAAAACCATGGTTAAGTCGATTCATTGACGGTCAATCTGACGGAAGGGCACAACTGATGACGGAGAAAGAAGTGAGGGACACCAACTGATATTACCAAAAAGATAGGGGCATGACTGAAATTGCGAGATCTCGGAGGGGCAAAAGTGATAAAATCCCATTTTAAAATAATTAAAAATCACCCTAAATGTTTATTAACTTAGAATTATTTTTCTCATACTATAATTTTTTAGGCTCTTAGAAATATTAAAATGGCTAAATATATGAATATAAATGAGAGTATATGTATTAAAATCTGATTTATATATTTAAAATAATTAAAAAAATTCAGAATCGACTAATGCCCGACTAAATTCGATTAATCTCTCGACTGTTGATTAATCCTTAGTCAGTACCGAATGCCGACTTCTGCAACCATGATTCCTTCTCAATTGGATCTCATGCAATGTACCGTAACTTGCAAAAGAGTGCTACATATTGTGACGGTTCAACAACACTTTTGATATTTCACCCATGGCCTTCAGAGTTTATGACACGTTTCAACTTAATTGTCTTTCAATTAACCACTTAACTAATTAATCCCATAAATGGTGTGCAAATTCTCTTTTAGCATGCAACTCTTGATTAGAAGATTAATCACACGCTCATTTCTACTTTTAGCATTGGCTATTAACATGCATGCACAAACAATAATGCATATGAAATCATCTAAGCATCTATCAAGCTAATCATAGGCTTGGATATATCAATAAATCAACTTCGTGCATATGCTCATCGCTGCTCATATCATATTTCAATGGATAATGTTGCTACAGTGCATTAAAATTAAGATTGTGCTTGTATTGGTAATTGGGTAGAAATATTGAGCTGGACACAAGCATACATATTTTAGAATCTAAACAGAGGGAACATCATAAATGAATATTAACTATGCATAACAATCTTGAGAAGAGGATGCATAGCATTTTAGAAAATCGATAATCAATGATGCCTAGCCAAGTTTTGAATCTTGTGCCAACATGTTATTTCACATTTCCGTCATGCACCACATTGTTTCATTGATGACTATCATGGTCGGTTTCTTGTCATCGTCCAGAATCCTTAATGCAGACACAATCGGTTCCGGATTTTCACGACTCATGTCATATCATCCCAGAAGTGAAGATCATTTTTTAATAAGAAAAAGGTGGCATCTAAAGGTGGGATCCACCTCAAAAGGTACACTATGATTGTGACATCATCTTACAATGGTGAGTTCAGCTACGAAACGACCATGCCGAACAAATGGCCTTACAATGTTCCATTGCATTATCAGTGTAAAACGCATGACTTCGAAAGATAAGCTTATTTCGTGCACACCAAATTGTCCAATGAAGTATGAGGGGAACCGAGTTATCATCATACAAGTTGGCGCAGAGTGACCTGATGGATCGTCAGAATAGAACACTATTGGTTGCATTAACCCAAGGTATCATAGCCATCCTCCATACTTGAGCCGAATAACAATAAGCAAAGAACATGTGATCTACGTCCTCGGGATTGGCACCACAACTATCGCATGTCTGGTTATCATAACGGAGTAGCCGAAAAGCCTGAAACTGATGCTCTTTAGTAAGCACGCTATCAAGTCTGACTAACCATAAGAAAACCTTGATTCTCTTGGGAATCCTGCACTTTTAAATGATCGTAGAATCATGCTTGATGTCATCGTCCACCTCGAAGTGATCTCCACAAAAAAATGATAAGCCTTCTTAACCAACAACTTACCCTCACCCCATAATATAAAGATCCCTCCCAACTATTGGGCCCTCCATCTCCACCAACTCACTATACATCACCAAGAAGTCCACTAACCTTTGATCCGAGAGCTCTGATGAAAAAGTGGGTGTCTACGCTCCCTGCTCCTAGACGCTCCGAACTTGAACATCTCAACCCACCACAAGAGCGAATAAGCAAGGAAAACAACTGCAAAGGGTACCACTTCTCGACCAATCATCACGCCAAAACTTGAAGGCTTCACCATTACCCAAGACTGGGCATACTTTCTCCATCAACACCAATACTACCTTCATATTCCCTGCCATAAAAAAGAGGGATTGTGGATAGTGCCAGGTAATAATGCCCCATCGATCCTGTAAATTCTCCGCAACAACTTGCAAACCAGGTCTTACAAATTACCCCATAACCGAATCACTCACTTCACAATAAAAGCCTTGTTCGTCCCCTCCACCCGTAGGACACCCTATCCCCCTTTCAGATTCGGTCTCATGACCTTTCAATCCATCAAATGAATCCTCCCTTCTCCTGTTTAGAAGTTAAGATCATTAATCAATGATTCCACTCTTGGCCCTCCTTGCAATTGAGCCTTAGTTATCTCAAACCATTCACCTTGACATTACATGGCTTTCAAATCGATTTTTATTGTTTCAAGCTTCGTAACACTATAAAATTGGATGCAATCCTTGTGATCCCATGCTTGACTACTTTTCGATTGTATATCCTTTCATCAACGCCAAAACTTTCAAATGGTTTTAAATGTGTGGTGATCATCTGCTCTTGATCCACCACCTTTGCCACAAGTTTCCTCTTACTTCAAGATCGAGTCAATATAATGTGCAGCACGGTGTTTATAAAATACCATGTCGGCTAGAAGCCATGAATAATTGACATGCTTTCTTGAAATTGCAGTTATTATCTGTAACTATCTGCATGATATTGTCTTTCCAAATCTTCTTGATGGCTGTCTTTATCAACATGGCTCAAAATACCGATTTTGCCAGCATGCTGGTGGACCAACAAAATGACATATCAACGACATGTTGGTAATATGTTGGCGGCATAATCGTTGAAATCAGGCTCAAATCAACGCATCAAGCATCGAAAGTCTGAAGAACCTTGGGAGAAATATGCCATTTCGCTGATATATTGTGGCTTGGTGAAATGGAAGTGTCGGTGAAATATCGACGAATTTAATCGACATTTCGAGCCCTTTCACATGCAAAGTTGTATCAACAGATTTCAAAAAAGTGTTTTCCCTTCACAATACACGAGTAAGTTGATGATCCACCTCTGTGTTTACTCGTCCAACCATCGCACATCAAGGTCACACTGTAATTTGGCCACCATATCTTTAGCTCCATGATGTATTGTTCATCTCTTCCTTCATCGCGAGATACTTGTTTATGATCTCGTACGATATGTGAGCTTTCACTCCCATTCCTGAAGCAACAATCTTATTGATTGCATGTTGCAAACGAGGTCCATTAGCAATGTTCATATGAATACTTTCTTCGGATTACAACTTGTTAGTGACCCGTCGTTCTCTCTAACATTCGAAAAGATGCCATCTTTTATCTCGTGTCCTCGCTTGGGTTGTATTGCATGGAACCACTCCTCTTCATATAAGGGCTCAACTCCCTTCCCTTTTTTTCACCATCAGAATCACTCTCATTACCACTAGAACCATAGAAACTGTAATATCTTGGGCTTAGGTCCCCGATCCGTTAATGGAGAAAACTGGTCCTGACAATTTGTAGGATTCAGACTCATTTGTATCCGTTGACAACCACCCAAAATGCTTAAACCTAAGTTGTCAGGTAACATTCCCCATACTTATAACCCACTCTCATACTTCGTGAGTATCCGATATGGGACCATGCTAGGGTGTTAATCTCCTCCACTTATATTCTCAACGTCTCGTTGCGACATGGTCCTTCACTTATTCCCAGTGACATTTGCGAGCACACTCATGGTAGCCTTTTTCTCCTATCTCTTTATAGGGGTGGCTCTACCTCTGGGATAGACCTTTCCTTCTTAAGGAAATTTGCTTTGATATCATTTGGTATTGAGACTTTGTGCTTGAATGGAGTGACTCAGGTTAATAACTAGGGGTGAACAGCTTTGAGTGTCTCCCCATTTCTTGGCTTCAAAAGAAAACTCAGGTTAATAAATATTTGAGCATATATTATGAAAATGTCTCCTCTCACTCCTAGACTATATTGGAGTCTTGGCTATTGTAAGTACATCTTCTATTCTTTCTAATAAACTGGGTCAGACACCATAGCATGTTACCCCCTTTTTTGTCTAAATAAATATTTGAGCATATGTTCTTAATCGGAGGGTGCTTAGTTGTTGTTGTATGTTCTTAATCGAGGGTGCTGAGTTGGATGCTGACATGGTAACTTTGTTTTTTTTTGAATAAGAAAATGGGGGAGTCCTCCCAAGGCGGGAGTCATCACACCAAAGTATTCATTAATTAACAAGAAGGTACATCAGTTGGATATCCAGAAATTGTACAAAGAATTACAGTGAGCAAGTACATTTTCAAAGTAAAACCGCTTCCCCCTTGAAAGTGGTATCATTCCTACCAAGCCAAATAGCCCAGAGCGCGACAAAGGGCTTGGAGACATCACCGGATGACCCAAGACCGACCACCTGAATAGATCTCCAGAAATGCTCCACATCAGATGTCCGAACCCACGGAAGCCCCAACGACTCCCACACATTGGCCGAAGACCTGCAACCAAAGAAAATGTGGTCCGCATCCTCCACGCCGTCCTCGCTTCTGTCACACATCATATCCGTCGCACCCAGCTGTCTGCCTCTTCTCACTTTGTCACATATCCGGTTTCTAGGAATCTTAGCCGCCCAAATCACCTTCAAGTCAGCACATAGGTCTTCGTCGCGCTCCACCAAATCACCACTCAGCTTCCGGTATGCAATCTTCACCGAGAACTTACCGTCTGCCTGCACAAAATGATCGGGGTCGCTCGACATCTCCTGGACAAGGGGAATCTCCGATAGTAACCGCAAAAACTCTTCCAACCTCTGATCCGAGAGAACTGCAAGGAACCTCGGCGCCCAAGACCCTGAGTCAGCCACCTCCGCCACCCGCGCCTCCTGTCAACGGCTAACGCCATCAACCTAGGAAAGCGGTAGTCCAACGCCCTCCCCCATCCAGTCATCCTGCCAAAAACAGAAACGGAGACCATTCCCCAACTTCGGCCGAAGAAGAGGCCTAAGCCCCGGAATCACGGTATGGATCCCACTCCACAACGAAGACTAATGACGCTTCCTCACAGCCACCAACTCTCCCTGTGACACCGTAAATCTCCCTCAGCAACCGCAACACTGGCGAGTCAGATGGACCCCAGATGCGCACCACCCATTTGGCTAACAAGGCTTTGTTCATTGAATCCACATCCCTGACACCAAGGTCCCCCCTCCGAAATAGGTACCGCGATATCCTTCCAAGCCAGCAGGTGCAACCCCTCGTTGTCTGCCTTCCATCTGACCAGAAAAAGATCTCATCAAAGCCTCACCTTCCTTCTAACACCAGCATGCATTAACCTCGCCGAGAAGAAAAAAATCGGAATGGCCGAAAGAATGTGCTTCAGTAATGTAAGCTTCCCACCCTTGGACAGAGTGGTAGCCTTCCACCCTTCCTACCGCTCCTCCATTCTCCGAAGAACACAGTCCCAATCGGACTTCCTCAGCCATCAACCAGTGGCAATCCCAGATAGGTTATAGATAATCTCCCTAGAGGATATCCAACCCTCGCCGCTAACCTGTTACTCTCCTCGCCATCCATCCCCATAGGAACCAGGAACGCTTCTGCCTGTTAATCTGCAAATCAGAGAGGCAGCCAAAGATATCCGCCAAAATAGCCGCATTGTGGTTCTGCTCCTCCGTCCCCCCAGGAAGATGAGCGTGTCATCCGCATACTGCAATACCGGAATGGAGATGCCCCCCCATCCTGAAGCCCTCGCACCAAATCTCTTCAACCGCCTGCTGAAACAAGACCGCAAGACAATCCACAACCAACACAAAAAGCAGGGGAGCTAGGGGGCATCCTTGACGCACCCCTCTCTGCGGTTGGAACATCCTCCCTCCGGTCTCCTGTTGACCAACATAGAGCATGAGCTCGGACGCATCTCTTAACCCAAGCAATCCATTCTTCCAGAAATCCCCTTTTCTGCAACGTTGTCCATAGGAATCTCCAACTGACACAGTCGTAGGCCTTGGCATAGCCAATCTTCCAAACTGCCCCTTTCTTTGAAGATCTCTTCCACTCACGACATATTTCTGAGGCAGTCACGATACTATCCGCCATACACCGTCCTGGGATGAACACAGATTGTGTCGGCAAGACCACAGAGGCCAAGACAACCCTAAGCCTGCTCCCAGTACCTTGGTGACAATGAGATAAATGCCATTGGAAATAGAAATCGGCCGTAGTCCCCAACCCCTACTGGGGTCTCTTTCTTCGGCAGCAAAAATATCAAGGCCCTGTTAACTTTCTCAAAACCCCTGTTGCTGCCCCTGAATTTAGTCAGAACCTCCAAAATGTCACCCTTCAGTAGATCCCAGAACTCTCGATAAAAGGATATAGAGAAGCCATCCGTGTCAGGAGCCCTGTCCGCATTCAGTTCCCAAATCACCCTGCGTACCTCTTCCTCCATAAAATCGGTCACTAACAACTTGCGTGGGTTCCACTCAAAGACCCCCGGCCGTCCAACCCCACACATTCTCCTCCCTCACTCTCCTCGATGCCCTCCACAAAGTGCTCCCGCAAGGTGACTCCCATGTTCCTCTCGCCCGACACCCTTCGTCCCCCCACCTCCAGCTCACGCAAGAAACTCCTTCTCCTCCTTCCTGACGCGACAGAATGAAAGAAACACGTGTTGACATCTCCTTCCCTTAGCCACTTCTGCCTCGATCTCTATCACCAATGAACCTCTTCTTTCCCATCCTCTCGAAACACCGCCTCTAACCACGCTGCCCTCTTCCACCTCCTCCAGAGTCAGTCCCCGGTCATCATCCAGCCCATCCAACCTGCTTATCCCAGCCTCTGCCTATGTCTTGACTGTCCGCTGCCTCCTGGCGACATCCTTCCCAAAAGTCAACAACAACCGCCTTAAGGAATCAAGTTTGGCCGCAAAACGCGACACCGCCCGAACCTGACACCACAAAACCCCCGCCAATGATCAGCCACCAGGTCCCGGAAGCCCTCCTCCAACAGCCACTTCTTCTCAAAACGGAAGGAGAACAAGCAAACAATCCATCCCAGAAAACCAAAGAACAGGAGTGTGTTCAGAGAGTGTCCTCGGAAGAGCTCAAGCCCTTGCCAGCAGGAAAGCCTCCCCCGCCTCAACCGACATCAAGAACCTGTCAAGCTTGGACCTCGATCTCGTATTCCTCCAAGTGTACTTGCATCCGACCGCATCCATAACAGACAACCCCAGAGAACGAACCACCTACTTAAAATCGACAGATCCAGGATCAGAACCACCGCCCCCCTCCCCCCGACTTGTCATCCAGGAACAATGTGACATTCAAGTCACCACCGATGATCCAAATACCATCACCAACCTTAGGCACAACACTCGCCAAGTCCGCAGCCAAGCTACCATCCTCTCGCCTACACGGCCATAGACATTAGTGACGCACAAAGAAATCCCATCCATAGCAGCCTCACCGACAAGGTGAACAAGGAGACGGAAGTCCCCAGCAGATCGAACGAATCAGACTGCCAACCGGATAGTAGCCCTCCCGAAGCACCTGCTGCCTCTTTCTCAGCCACCGTGAAAACCCCCCCACTCATCTCCCGCCGCACCTGATCATCCAGAGACTGCATCTTTGTCTCCTGAAGCAAGGAGATATCTGCCCCGGCCTGTCTCACCAGACATGGTAGCTTTGTTATACTAACATAAATTTAATCCTCATGTCTACCAGTTTGATTTGCAATTATATGGCCGAAGATGGCATGTGACATATATACATGAGAGCCAAGATAAATTCTCCCAAGGGTAAATGATGACACACTGATATGACTGAGGTAATTGCTTCGACTAATGCATGGATGAACGTGCACAAAGGAACATCTTGGTGTGTAAGCTCCCACTAAGGGGTTTCGGGAGAAGGGTCTGGCCCTTCCATCCTTTCCTTGCATTTTTTCCCTACAAGAGCTGCTTCCGCAGCTTGTATCCATGACTATTGCATAGATGAACATGTGTACTTTAATTATTATGTTTGAGTCAAGGCGTTAAATGTCGGATTTCGATTTCGTTTCAGTCAGTACGAAAGAGAATTTCGGTGGAATTTCGATGGAATTTCAGTGAAATGGTTATAAATTGGGGAAATTACTTGAAAATTCATTTTTTTCTAAAATCAAGATTTCTAATATTATTTACCTCAATAAATGATATAAAAATACATATATTTTTTTACTAATAGTAAGATATTAAAATGCTATATTACATTAAATTTCCATCCAATCGCTCCAACAGTAAAAAAAAGTAGTCTACTGCTAAGAATCAGAATCGGATTTGGAATCAAAATTAGATGCCATTAGTTTTAACTTTCACCTCTTGAATTTGAAGAGAATGGTGACATGTGCAATAATAACAAAGAAAAATATAGGCCAACAAATAGTACTAGCAAAATGATATTTTATGTAAGAAATTAAAGACCGAATTGATAGCTTTGAATGTGTATCTAACCAAAATACTTTCAAATTAGAAAAATATTTAGTTTTAGAGATAAAATAAGACGCACTCATATACACACACAAACACAAATCTTTTTAACATGTATGCTAATAGATGCATTGTATAGCTTGATAGTAAAATATATGCTATATAAGTCACGATCAAATAAGCTAATACCAAGAAATTGCGTAGCATTCACAAGCATAATCTATATCTAACCTGATAGTAGGTAAGTACTTACAATCACAATATTTGAGAAGTTGCTAAAAACTAGCAATCGTAAAATCACGCATACTCCTTATAGTAGTCAAAAGCCGTAATAAAGGAATGCCTTAAATTTTGGATTTCAGTTTCGTTTCGCCATGTCGGGAAAAAGAACTTTCGAAGAATTTTGGTGAAAAATCGTTGGAAATCTTAGAATTGACTCTAAACTTGACTTTTTTTTCCAAAAGCTAAGGTTTTTTATATTCCTATGTCAATAAATAAAATAGAAATACACATATATTTGTAAAATAGAATTGTAAATATGAGTTTTGAAGTAATGTTATCATCATAACCATCACACATGTTGATATTTAGAGCAACATGTTATCTAGAGTCAGAACTGTATGCAAAACTCGAAGCAAAAGCCATGATAATCACATCATCAATAAGAATGAGGTAACACATATTATAACTACTAATTAAAAGGTATATATATATATATATCAAAATAAAGAAAGAACAAAGAATAAAGCTCTTCAGTTAAAACATGCATTTGACTCTTAAATCTTGTGTCTAATTAATTTGATTGGGATTTATATCTAAAATTTAGAAACTAACTAAAGAAACAATGTAAAACACTTTAACAACTCAACACATCAACGCATAAATAAGTGAAAATTCATTAAGATGTGTAAATTTTGATGAAAGCGAAAGGGACATTCACTTATTTTTGTTGTTTCGCCGAAATGACATGCAATTTCGATGAAATTTCGTTGATATTTCGGTGATGTTTCGTTGAAATCCTGTAAAAAGAAATAAGGTAGCGTTTCGATTTCGGTAACCTAAAGAAATGGAAATTTCGGATAAATTCGGTGGAATTACGTTGTTGAAATTTGAGGCCATGGTTTGAGTTGCATACTCTTACAACCAATGGTGAAAAATATTTGTCCAACTCCGCCTTGATGCAAGAGCACTTTCTGATTTTTACTGAAGTTTTAACCAAGAATCTAACTAATTTCCAGTCAATATGAACTGATCAGCCTGAATGCCACTCTTCATTTGCACTCAAGTTTGGTAACCCGTGTGAAGTTCTATTGCAATTGGTTTTCACTATAACCACTTTAATTTTCTGTATATATAATTATTCGACGTGAAAGTGGAAAGTAGCCTTATTTTGAGGTTGGTTGACTGCGTCTCTGAGGAAACTAAGTTCTGATGAAATTTTGGTCTGTAAATGAATGCTGTGGGATTTATTTTAATTTTTTGAAAATTTATAATGATATTATCGAAGCTAATGCTCAATGTTCATGCTTGCAGGGTTATTTGTTTCCTTTAGATGTTAGACAAAAATTTAGGTTGAAAAAACACATCATATTCTTAATCTATCTACTTCATCGAACACTTGGTTCTTTACCTGATAAAAATACATTGGTACTTTTTGCAGGCAAAGATGTTCTATTTTAACTCTTGCTCTTTGCTGGATACAAATATGAGAATAACAACAATGCAGGCTATCCAGACCTCAAAAAGGCTTGGGGGAGTTGTCTTCTATGATGTGAACATTCCGCTGCCACTATGGCAATCAAGAGATGACACGATCTCTCTTATTCTAGAAGCATGGAATTTTGCTGATGTTATTGAAGTAACAAAGCTGGAGCTGGAGTTCTTATGTGGCATTGAATCCACTGAAAATTTTGACACCAAGGACAATGACAGATCAAAATTCACACATTACAGACCAGAAGTAATCTTGCCTTTATGGCACGATAATCTTAAGGTTCTGTTTGTGACAAATGGGACCTCAAAAATACACTACTATGCAAAGAATAACAATGGCTGGGTGAACGGGATGGAAGATGCACCGATTACGCCATTTAACACGTGACATGTCAACGTCAGGCGATGGTATTGTTGCAGGTAAAGCCATATCGACCTAAGAATTTGTGCTACTTTGAATTTTCTTACTGCCTGATTTTACTATCTTTATTTTTCTTTCAGATAACATATTTCTCATTGTCTAAGATTGGAGCTTGGGCTAGTTTGTGAGATCATACAAGGAGTACTGTACTACTTTTTTCATTGAAGTGTTGAATAATAATAAAAAGAATAAATCACACCTAACATCAAGAAAACCATCAATCATCAATTTATGTGGTTTGGGCAGATAGCCACCCTTTCTCGCAGCAAAAGCAACCATAGTAGCTAGATATTCTTTTCATTATTATAACGTATAAGAGGTAGTACAAGAGTTTTTGTTTGGACATTTAATGAACCCCTTGAACTATGTGAAATAGAACCAACCACTTCCATACAGCCCCTAAATGGATCCTTGATTGGATTAAAAAACACTTACACCTAAGTATGTGATTCTCATTAAAGTGACATGGGGAGAAGGGTCCTGTTTTCCATTTGTTGGAATTGGGGAGCATGAAGGTTGTCGGTGTGGTTTTGAATTGCTTCTGACATGTTTTTATCATGCCCTCATGATTGATGCAACATGATTGACTATGCGGAGGTGTTCCTTGCTTTTGGACCATCAGGATATGAAGAAACATGAAGAGGAATGTTGTCAATTATTTGGTAGGTTTTGGCTTTGTGGTGGACTTATTCTTGATGTGGGAAATCATTAGAGGTGCCTTAACAACCAAGGAGGTTGGTAGTTGTGTTGTATAAGTGATAGTCCTCTTATAATTGAGAATGGTCCTAATAGTCCATCTTCCGGTTGGAAGGGCAAAAACAACGTTGTAGATACGTGAACCCATTGTGGAGATGAGTTCTGACAGCGCACATGTAAGTTCTAGCAATGGTAATAAAGAACCATTGCCAACTGATAGTCAAACGTTGGAAGCTGGAAGAGAATAAATAGATCGTCAAATTGCATATTATATGGCGGATTTGATTTTCCATTGGGATCCCTTAGTGTTGGAATGTATGATTCTCAGTACAAGAGCTCGGAGATGACTTGCGACGGTGGAGTTGGTGGCCACAAGGGTTTCAACCTAGGTTTGGGGGTGACGATCCATAAGCGAGTGGTGCATCCCTTACGCCGAACAAAGGTGCGGGGCAACTTCGAGGGCAATGGCTCGCTGCAGTGGACCCTGGATGGGTCAATCCTTAAGGATAGGGACATGATGTGTCGAGGAACTTGTTGCTCTTCTCCTGGAGGCGACGTAGGGCAAACACATTGGATTGGGAGACGAGGTTGCTCGAAAACAAACGTGAGGAGTTTTGTGAAGCAACTGTAGTTGGGGTAGAGGTTTGGAGGTGGGGCATCTCATGGCTCGGGAAGGGGGTGAAGGAGTAAGGATGCCCGTGTTCAATGAGGATCGGGGGAAGGTGAGACTGTTAGACACGACAACTTTGGAAAATGAAGAGAATGACGTAGAAGGATTGTTTGAATTGCCGGTTGCGAAGAGAGTGGGGGAGAAATTGGCGAGGGTTCTCCCTTCGGTTGCTTAATGAAGCTCATAACATGGAACGTATGGGGCCTGAGGCAATCAGAGAAGTGGTTGGCGGTGGGTTCCATGATGACTGCATGTACGATTGACGTAGCGTGCCTGCAGGAGTTTGAGATTGATTCATGTCAATCTGTAAGATGGAGCTCCACTTATGGTCTCCATCTCACTGATTTTAGAATGATACTGGCAGTTTGGAGCTCAGAAGTGATCATTGTTGCTTGGAACGTGGGCTTGTTTGACGTGGTTGATGAGATGATCATGGTGCACTCGGTCTCAATGGTCTTGGTGAGCAAGTCAAAAATTATTCATGCTTCGTGGTTACCTCGGTTTATGGTATTGCGGGGGTGTCCACGAATGCGGCGCTGTGGAGAACATGCAGGAAATTAGGTGTGCATATTTCCGGAGATGGCTTGGCTGGTAGGCAATTACTTCAACGTCACACTTTATTCAAATGATAGATCGGGTGGGAGAGGTGCGTAGGATTCGAAGTCTAGACTTTTTGCGAGTTGGAGGAGCTTATCTTAGAGGCTTTGGATGCGGCAAACTGCTGTTGTACTTGGAGGAACTTATTGTCTCGATCACATATAGATCGCTTTCTACTCTTCGTAGATGCTTTGGAGATGTTTAGCCTGGCTACTGTTTCTTCGCTACCTTGGTCCGGATCATATCCCATTATGTTTTTTTGATTCTTGCAGTGACAGAGCTTCGTCATCTTACTTTAGATTCATGCGGTGCTGGATGCTGGAGGATGGCTTCGATGATATGGTGAGAGCATTTCGGTCGACCTTGGAGATTGATGGATCAACTACGGTGAGATTTGCATTGAAGTTGGTCGCAATGCAGTAAAGGTCATTGGTATTCAAGAGGGATTCTCATAATGAGCGGGATCTAAGGAGAAAGTAATTGTAGGATGAGTCGATGAGGTTGGATTCGCTGGAGGACGTCGGGGAGCTAGACGACGAGGATCTCGTGAGCCAAGACATTATGTAGAAGATCATGGAAGAGGAGGACATGAAGCAGGAGTATGAACAGAGGTAAAGGTCGCGACAGATCCATGGAGAGGGGGAATTAACAAGGGCAATGATGGATTATTTCAAGGACATGAGCAGTCGCCTACCACATTGTGATTCACGATGGTTCAAGGAAGGGGCAGCCACATTTCTGAGCAGGATGCGGTGGTGTTGACTAGGTCGCTCGGGTTGTTGGAGGGTTTGTGAGGCCTTGTTTGGGTTGAATTCAGACGGTTGTCCTAGTCCATATGTCTTTCCTATTTTCTTTTTTAGGCAGTTCTGGGATCTGGTTGCTGAGGAGGTGCTAGTTGACTTCATTGAGGCGAACTTGAGAACTTTGGTTTTGACCGGATCAATTGATCTCTTATTTTTCTGCTCCCCAAAAGGATGTTGCAACAAGAATTGAGGACTACATACTGATTGCGCTATCCAACACAATTTATTTGATTTTGACAAAGTTGTCGGCCAATCCTCTAAGGGGCGTGTTACAAGGGATCATATCGCCATCTCAGAGTGCCTTCTTGCATGACAGATAACTCATGGACAATATGGTTATGGCTTCTAAGATTGTGGCAGGCTGGTGCAAGAGGAAAGTTAAGGGTGTTCACTGAAGATGGATTTCTTGATGGCCTATGATTGCGTTAACTGGCGCTTCATTCAAGCCTCTTTGCATTAACGTGATTTTTCGGATAGATGGATGAATGGGTAGCTGAAGGGGGGGGGTACTTCAACCACAACGAGGGGTGCATCAGGGTTGTCCTTTGGCACTGCCTTTTGTCCTTGCGATCGATACCGTGACGATCATGGTTGATTGCATCGTTTGTGGAGGTTTTTACTGGAGTTACTCAAAGGAGGATGTTTCTGTTCCCATATTCAAGTACTCGGATGGCACGATACCTTTCGCGGAGGGTGGTGTAGGCAGAGTTGTAGGGGGGTATTAGTGGTTCTGGGCATTTTTGGTGCAGTGTCTAGGTTGAGACTTAATAGAGATAAGTCAGAGTTCGTCCCGTTTGGTATGAGGGATACAAAGATAGACTTGTGTGTAGGCTGGTTGCACTCGCCACACAAGGATTTGTCGCTGTGTCACCTTGGGATGCCTTCAGATGAGAAGCTAGACCAGAGACTGACGGGTTGGAAGTCTATTTGCCTATCCAGAGATGGTAGACTGGTGTTGCTGCATTTGGTTCTTTTCGCTATCCCTATCTTTTTTTCTTGTCTTCTAGGCTAGTGCTTGTCGGAATACAGAAGAGGCTGGAGGCCATCATGAGATGTTTCTTTTGGTCATCATCTGGACATTCAAACATGTCTCATTTGGTGGATTGGAAGACGATGTCGTGCGTAAAGGAGGATGTGAGACTTGGAGTTCGTAGCATGGAGCAGATGAACAAGGCCTTGCTCAATAAGTGGGTCGCTCGCATCTAAGGTGACTGCAACAGTTTGGTTTGTAGCTTGATCTGAAGGATATACAGATTGGGTTTCTCTTTTCTTGGTCTCGATGATCTTGGCTTTGCACCTTCGTACTTCCGGAGAGGCATTTGCAATGTGACTAGTAGATCATCTCGTTCTTGAGACCTATTGTTGGCGACAACACATGTTTTCGATTCTGAAAGAACGATTGGAGTTATGGAAGGACTTTGCAGGCGAGGTTTGACAACCATCATAAAAAATAGTCGAATCTTTCGACATGAATTTGAGCAAGAATCCATGTATTTGACCCTACTTATAGTGGGAGAAAGCTTTGCCATTTCGATATGTGCTCTTAGATCAACGGTTGGAGGAGCATATGGTGTTACTCGAGGAGCTGGAGAGTGTGGATAGGCCCAATGATGGACGTGATTGTTGGATTTAGCGCGTGGATTCCTTTTTGGTTGGGAAGGCTTATAGAGCCTTGAAGGGCCTTACAACCTTTGACCCAAGGGTTTGTCCGGCGGAATGCATGCAGATATGGAAATGGAAGATCAAACTCGTGTGAAGGTATTCCTTTGGCTATTTGGGAGGGATAGATTGCTGACAAGGGAATAGAGTTGCGCGCTTCGTTCATACGACGGACCCGGCATACCAAAGGTGTTTGGTGGACGTTGAGGATGTCGATCACCTGTTCTTCACTTGTGGTAGCTCCTTGAGCACATTTTTGGGAATCAGGCGGTACACACCGACAATAGTTTCTGGAGCTAGATTGGAGTGGATTGGAACAGAACAAAGAGGGAGAGAGCAGGGTGCGTGGCAATGATCTGGATGCTATGGTTGGCTAGAAATAGAGTGGTGTTTCGTCGGGATCATTTTTATGGTAAAAATATGGTGGCGCATGCTAGGACGCTGACTGAGAGTTGTAACTTATAAGTTTCTTTATACTGTATATGTAATAGATTGTAATACTTTTTGGTGATAAATGGTGAAGTTTTTTGGGCATACATCTATATGGTGGAGGTCCTTTTTTCAGGAGGGGTAGATTGTTGACGGGGGACAGATTTGCGTGCAGCGGCAGATCCGACATGCCAAAGGTGTTTGGTGGACTTTGAGGATGCCAATCAATTGTTCTTCATTTGTGGGAGCTCCTTGGGGGCCTGGATTTTTTGGGAATCAGTCACAACAATGTCTTAGTTTCTGGAGTTCCATTGGAGTGGATTGGACTGCACGGAGAGGGAGAGATCGAGGTGCGTGACAATGATCCTGATGTTGTGATTGGCTAGAAATGGAGTGGTGTTTCATCGAGCTACGGTGAAAATGTGGTGGCGCATGCTAGGGCACTGACTGAGAGTAGGAACTTATATGTTTCTTTATACTGTATATGTAATATGATTGTAATACTTTATGATGATAAATGGTGAAGTTTTTGGGCATACACTTATGGTGGATGCCCTTTTTTCTTTCAAAAAAATATAGTGGTGGTGTTAGTGGAATGGAAAATTTTTATTCTAGATACAATTGTGTAAGAACTAGATAAAGCCAAGGGTATGGTTATTATCCAGATTATTTTTCAAGTAAACATGCTCGGCACGTTCGCCCACCTCCATAATAAGCTCCAGCTGCTCCACAAGGATGCTGCTCCCCATCAACATCCTTACCAAGAGCTTTGGTTTGGGGCGAACACCATGGCATGTATCCCCCGAAGTGCTTTGGTTTCAAAAAAAACATCCTTACCAAGAGCAGGTTGTAATGTATCATTAAATGTCCTTGAACTCGTTGAGACACAGGTGTCAATGAGAGTAGAAATCCATGCATTGGGATGCTCTAAACAAATTTTGATTAAGACTATATACAAATTGTCATTGACATAAAGTTCTATTGTGAATATATTAAAGCATGCCGTCAACACGATCAAGTCTGGATTCGAGAAAATATTCATTCTAGGGATGTATAGTTAATCTTTACATTGGTATGCATCTTTTTCATCGTAGTTTTTCAAGATTATTTCATGTTTTTTCATGTCAGTTGAAAATGTACTAAATTTTATGATTATTAAAACAACAGTAGGCATGCAATGTTATTTTGTATTTATCCACATCCTTAAATATAAGAAAAAAATTTTGTATTACTTATGCATTCACAACTTAACGACTCCTTATCTTTGGAATTCACGATTTTCCATTTTTGTAAGCCGCTTACGCATGATTATAGGATATTCTTGGCTTGCCTATTTTCAAATTTAGCAAAATGACATAGACACTTAAAATTATGACCAATGTGGGATCTAGCTCAAAACCCCAGATGGCCTACTTCAGTAAGTAGACCGTTTGATATTTCTCTGAAACTTGAGCCTACGTAGTTATTGCATAATCATGACCTCCTCTACATCCTTCTTGAGGAACATATTATTTAAATCTAGCTAATACTAATGCCAATAAGGACGGGAAGAATCCATGGAGGACAAGTCACATGGGTGAAAGTGTCCAAGAAATCCACGTCGTAAATCTGGCCGAATCCTGTGGCAACGAGTCCTACCTTCTATCTCAGGACTGATTCACCTATATGGAATCGAGTATCTATATGGAACCAAACACCTTGCAACCTGCAAATTGGTCAACCATGGTCCAAGTACCCTCGGATGTCAAAGCTCTCACTTCCTCTTCCATGGTCCCCTTCCATTGTGGTTAAAGGACTTGAGTATGTGAAATGGGTGTTGGATCATGCATGAGAATGCATGTTTTGATGATAAAAAATCTTAGCTTTATTTATGAGCTTGTAGCTAGGTCACATAGACCAAGATTAGAAGCTAAATCTTTAGGGAAGAAAGCTCAAGTTTAAGGAAGAAGAAGTTAAAGTTCCAGGTCAAGGATGGAGCTTTAAGCTCAAGAACAAGAATCCTGCTTAAAAGACCAATGAGACTCAACAAAACCAATTCAGGGACTTCAAATTAAGAAATGCCATCGGATCATGTAATCTTGTATTTGTGTTAAAAATATGAAAGAACCTTAAGAAAATCATATATCATGCATCTACATCTTAAAATTTGGATTTAGCTTTGACTCAGTGGATTAATTGACAAGCCAGTCAATTCAAATCCTTCATTTGTCAGCTCATAAAAGTTTGTAGTCAACTAACTTAAAACTCTAAGCTAAACCCTTTCTTTTGAAGATTTTAGTCAATTCAAATTCTCGACCACTTGGCTTAAACTTTTTAGTAGATTTATTTGTTTTTCGGGTGATTACCTTTTGTTTTTGTTGAGAGATATTTTATTCAACCATATAGGGATACAATAGATATTTCTCACTTTCATTACTCTCCCTATACAAGAAACCCTAAGGTATTATGTTTCAATAAGAAAACATCTCCCATCTGAACCCATGGAGTGGTCTGGTGGTAGTGCAGTATGCCGACACCTTAAAGGACCTAGGTTTGAATCCCAAGGGGGATGCTTCGGACCCCTGAAATTACCAGGCCTACTGTGAAAAAACATCTCCCATCTTTCCATTTAAGACACTGGACCCCTCGCTGAAGCAACATGCCGCCACCGCCAACTACTCGCTCACATCCAGTGCGGCATTGGTATCTCTTTATTTTTTTATTTTATTTTAATGAGCCTCTAACTCTCACCCCCTTTTTGCAATGATCCCCCTCATACCCTCACTGTTGTACCTTCTTCGATTTCCCTCTCTCTTCCTCATTCTTCTCGCAACACAACCCCCTCCCCAGACTTACCATTGCTGATGTTGCCTCCCTTGGCCCCTTTCCGATGTGACTGACCTTGCCATCATGCACCATCGTTATGATCCCTTCCGAACTTGACCAGGCATGCGCCAAAGATGTCCTCGAGTAGGGAGTGGGGTGATAGTACATGTATATCGACTATGGTGGTGGAGCAGCTCCCAGAGGGTGAGGGCGGGGAGGAGGAGGGTGTTGGAGAGGATGCAGAGGGTGGAGGGGAGGACTTGAAGGAAGAGGAATGGGAGGGTGAAGGCGAGGAAGAGGGAGTCAAGGGTGGTGAGGAAGGAGTAATTGGTGGGAGTAGAGGGGAGGTCATGATCTGGATGGTGAGGCGGCATGTGTAGGTTACGATCTAGGAGAGATTTTTGCTTCCTCTTCTTTTTATTCTTCTCCTTCCTCTTAATCTTCTTCCTCCTAATTTCTCTTCTTTCTATATCCATTGCTTTGTCATAAAACCTCTATTTCACCTTCTTTTGTGGTAAGAGTCTAGACAACATACACTTCATTTACTATGTACTAAAATATCCCTTTCTGTTCGACTCCATATTTCGCTCGGCTATGTTCGACTATGTAATGAGAACTATTAGAAGCAACCATCATGTCAGAGTATAAAGGACTCCTATGCTGCCGAAATCGAGGCATGCAAAGGTAGTCTGTGAGTTAAAATTCATGTTTCTCATTTCTAAAAGAAATCATCTTTCTCTCATCATCCTCTTCGCCATTGTGTACCCCTTATTTCCTTTTTTTATCCATGAGGTGAGAGTTACTTGTGTCAAATCCAGCTTTAGATTGAGTGTCATTAAAGAAAATTTTCAGTTAGTTGGACACTCTCGTGTTGGATGAATGCATTTTCTTAATTATTATTGTTTAAGGCCATTGTTTGCACTCAGCGACCATGTAAGTCCTGCTTAGTCACTCTTATCAATCCACACATCATAGGTGAATCCTGCTGATAAAGATCGTTCTACTAGTAGTATCATTACAAGAAACTCTAGTTCCTGAGCTTCTGGAATGCAAAACCGACTATTGTAACCTCCAAGGACAATGACATGCCTATTGCTCTCAATAAAGGAATAAGACACTGTGCACTCGACTGCAAAATGTGTTTCCACGTAGTTCACTTTTAAGACCAAGCACTCCAAACTCTCACACCATAGCGTCTTTCTGCATACAAGTTGGTGCTTTGTCATGGAGGATGAGATGTCAACACTCGTGTGACATGGTCGGTGGTCGACACTCCTCTTGAAGCAAAGTTTGTGGGATGCAATTGGGGTTTGACCATCAGGTATAATCCAGATTATGTTGTGTAGAGGTAAAAAACTCCTATTGTTGCAAATGGATACACTACGTAAGGTCTCATCTTCTCAACTACAATCTTACAAGGGGCTCATCCATCTACTAATCGCATTCTCATCTCTATTGCAGTTCTTGTGTGCTTGTCCCTATTCCAGTTGGAAGTCAAGAATGCCTCCTTTATGGGTGACATTGGTTCAGCCTTCTTGCTTTGAAGAAGGAAATATATGGCCTGAAGCTAAACCTAAGGGATTGATTGAAAATATGTCTCAAGGTCATAAAGAAATTTGGCTTTTGGCTTTCGCGGGTCCTCAGCATATCACTTGTTTGTGCAGATTAGTGAGAAGCGTGTGTTGTAATGCCTATCCATGTGGATGGTATAATATTCACCTGGAAAGCAAGCAAGGGATAGCTACCAGAAAGGTGCTTCTATCATGGATCCACTTGACAACTAAATGATATAGATGCCAAGCATGTCAACACTACACATTATATGCCTTTCGTTCAAAAAAGTGTTGCGTGCCACGGTTCACGAGATCACACATATTCTTTGCGGTAAGTAAAATTAGTCGATTCATGGACATATCTCTGCAGACTAACTAGGAGACAACTATGATGGTATTTAATCATCAAAATTCCAATTTAGGAAAAGGGTTGTTTATTCACAAAAAATGCTTAGCCGAAAAAATGGCATACACAAGTGCAGAACATGTTGGCTGCCCTAAGGACATGAAGTTTAATTATTTCTGCACTCATGTGGGAGGAAGCCGTAAGCTTGTAAAATATAGAAGTGCATGATTTAAATATCATGCCACATTACATGCCAAAACTAAGTTCATATGCATACAATAAGCTCGTTTTGGTTTTCACACAAATACCAATAAGCCTATGAAAATCAGATGTGAACGCCCCCTCCTGGACCGAGCCACTGATTAGTGAAAGAAATAGAGGTTATGGTTTGAGAATCAGAGATTGAATGAGTCAAAGCCTATGTTTTTGGCAAGACGCCCGTTATATATTAGGGAACCCATGGCATTCTCTTCACTCCGCTTCCAAAGGGGAGGCCGCCCGTCATAACTTTTACCTCAATGCTCATTTCTAAACCCACAAGGGTCCAAGTTTGATATATATTCTCCGGGCCCTGATGGATTCTCCGTTGTGGATCACCTCAGGCGTTTCTCATCGTCTTCTTCTCCGCGTAGATGGCACTGGCTGGGCAGTAGAGCTTCTTCCATCTCGGAGTCTAACTCTGCGTTTCTTATTCGCCCCATTTCCTTGGAAGAGACTAAAGCGGCTGTATGGGCCTTAAACCATGACTCTTCTCCGGGCCCTGATGGATTCTCCGTGGCTTTCTATCGTGACTTCCGGGAGATCGTGGCTGGCGACGTCATGGACGTCATTTCCGATTTTTGTGTGGGCAACCTCGGTTTCGATCGCCTTAATCGGGCTAATATTGTTATGATCCCTAAGAAAACGCCGGCGCAACGAATTGAGGATTATCGGCCAATTTCCGTCTCCAATGGCATCTACCTTATCGTGGCTAAAATCTTAGCCACCCGTTTGTCTCGGGTTTTGGACACTCTTATTTCTCCGGTTCATGGCGCCTTCATTAAGGGGAGGCAGATCGCGGATTGCATTGTCGTTGCCTCCGAAGTGGTCGCTGAGTGGAAAAAGGAAAAAAAGGAGGTACTATGGAAGATTGATTTTGCTAAGGCATATGACTGCCTCGATTGGCGGTTCCTTTGGTCCGTTTTGCATAGGCGCGGTTTCCCAAGCTTGTGGATCTCTTGGATGCGAAGATGCGTCACCACTGCTTCCATTTCTGTGATGATCAATGGCAGACCATTTGATGGTTCTTTCCAGCCGAGAAGGGGGGTGCGGCAGGGCTGTCCTCTTGCGCCTCTCCTCTTCGTGTTGGCCTCGGATGTTCTTGCGCGCATGGTACACCGTGTTGTTGACGTTGGGCCGTCGATTGGATTCCGTAAGGGGGACCTCTCTGTGCCCTTGATCCAGTTTGCGGACGATACTATTTTCTTTATCGAGGGTGGTACTGCGGAGGTCGCCGGTATGGCCACCACACTTGTCCTTTTCTGTGAATTATTGGGCCTGTCGATTAACGCCTCCAAATCCAACGTGGTGCCCTTTGGCATGACGCCTGCGGTCGGCTGCTTGGCTCTTCTCCTGGTGAGCTTCCGATTGCTTATCTCGGTTTACCTTCAGCAGTGGGGCGGGCCAAAACTCGGGATTGGCGTCTTATTATTGAGCGTGTGGAAACGCGCCTGGCTGGGTGGCGGGCGGCTTTGCTTTCCCGGGGGGGGGGGGCAAAGTCAATGCAGAGCCTCAGTTTACCATCTTTCTTCTTCACGAAGAGGACAGGTTCTCCCCAGGGAGAAAGACTAGGTCGCAAGAACCCCTTATCAAGTAGTTCTTGCCTGTAGTTCTTCAAGTTCTGACGTCAGAGCTCAGTTGAGAAAGTGGTTCGTCTATCCCTTTATACTTCCTTTCCGTTCATAGAATGCTTGCGGGGGTTCGATTGAGGATCGAGCGGTGTATGCAGCGGTTCCTGTGGGGTCGGAAGGGGGGGGATGGTAGGGGCTTGCATCTGGTTGCTTGGGATGACGTGTCTATGCCTAAGCGTTTTGGGGGACTTGGTGTGCGGAGATTGGATGTGGTTAACGACACTCTATTACTCAAATGGGTGAGTAGAATTTAGGGGACGGAAGATAACTTCTTTATCAAGGTACTCAAGGAGTTCTTGGGCAATGAATGGTTCGGCCTACAGCGGGGGGATTTGAGATTTCGTTCTTCGCCATTCTGGCGCAGCGAGATGGCCGCTCTGGCGAGGAATGCGGCGCTTTTCACCCCGGTGTTGGGGACGGGGGACTCTTTCAAGTTCTGGTTGGATGATTGGTCGGGTGGTGGTCCTCTTCAGGTGCGTTTTCCTTGATTATTCGCGCTTGCGTCAAATAAGAATGCGACTGTGGCTGAATATTGGGTGGATGGGTGTTGGAGCCCTCGCTTCTCTGCGAACTTCTCCGAGCAACGGGTGGAGGACTTCGTCTCTTTGATGGTGGCACTTAGTGTTGTTGCTACGCCAAATGTGCAGGTGGATCATTGGCGTTGGAAGGACGGATCTTTTTCCACTAGGAAGGCTTACCGGGCTCTGGTCCTTCCTCCACCTCCTGCTTCCTCTCTTCTCGTGCGTGATTGTGGCTTCTTTTGGGGCTTGCGCTTGCCGGAGCGCATCGGCATCTTCCTTTGGTTACTTCGCAGACGGAGGCTGATGACTCGCGATCGTTGTGCGATTTTTTCCCCAAACTTTAGTCCCTCTTGCTCCCTTTGTAACGTGGAGGATGAAACGATTGACTACCTCTTCTTCGGCTGCCAACTGGTGTCGGGAATTTGGGATGATTTGCCTTGGGCGAGAGCGGACAACCTCTCCACCTTCTGCGAGCTTCTTTGGTCCAACAGGAACAGGGATAGGCGGGAACTCCTGGCACCCGTCGCGCGGCTGTGGTGTATTTGGCTTGGCAGGAACGAAGTTATTTTCTCCGGGCAACGTTTCTATCGTGAAAACATTCTTATCTTGTGCGCTCGATTTATAACTGACTGGTGTATTCGGTAGGGTTTTGGGACTTTTTGCTGTAAGCTTGTCTCCTCTTTAAACCCAGGTTTTTTGTTGTTTTTGCGTAGGATTTCTAACTCCTTCCCTCCATTCTTGACGCTGTAAGTATTTCTCCTTCTTTTCTTCTTTCTTTTTTTATTTATATAATATTGGGGCGAACACCAACGAGTGTATCCCCCTTTTTTGAGCTTCAAAAAAAAGTTTGATATATATTCCTTCACTAAGAAGAAAAGGCAGCTATAAATAGGATGTGTATTTGGGATATTAATTCCACTCATGACTCAATTAGGAATACCAATTACTAATAACTCTCAACAAAATGAGTATAAGATTCCAACAAGCTCTTCCAGGATAGAGCATATCATACTGGATCGTGTGACTGTCCTTGGTCCGATACACACACTAATACCTTCCACGTTCATGTAGATAATGTTTCCCATTAGATATTGGCCATGACAATTATCCCATGCTTTAGAGCACTTTTAGATTCCTTCCTCTGACAAGAGTTATACTTGTGTAAGAAAAGTTGAATGCCAACATGCTATTTGGAGTGATATCTTTTCTATTTGCCACACTTCGTAAGAAGTCTCATTGATCTTGAAGATCCTCATTAAATTTGTATATCGTTATGTATTTTCTTTCATTATTCACGGGCTCAAGATCCCTTCTATAATTGGATTCTTGGTAAAGTAGGACCATGCTTGTCTACAATGGAGAGTGAATGTTATCATTTAACATGCCAAAATGTATCTTCCAGCTCAACAATTATGTAATTGGCATCGGCCATCTTGCTAGTCATTTTCATTCAACCTTGTCGCAAATTGAGTAGATGTATAAAAACCGGGGGGGGGGGGGGGTGCTCTTTTATTTGGCCTTCTTTGTTTTCTTAATGCATTGGTCCTACCCTTTATGGAGTATTTGTAAATCAGTAATCATCTGATGTAATTGCCCCATTGTCTATTGCCCATCTTCCTCCACATCCATTAGAGTGGCTGAAACTTACCATTGTGATGGGATTTCATTTTGACCACAAGGACGACTGATGATCCTTGAACTAGTTTAGCCTCTTATCCGTTCAGCAATAGATTCCCAACAGCTTACTCTGAAATAATCTACTATAAGCTTGTCACATGTATAAGCAAGAACTGCATGCCAAATTTCCAATTTTCACCTAAGATGTGACCGAATGATATCTGAACTCACCTGAAAGAGCACCACCATCTTGCTAATGTTGCTAGCTAAAATATTCTGCCATAAGAGTAGCTAATTATCTGTTGCTGATTATTTCTCTTTGATTCCTTGAATGATCCTAACATAATCAATAACATCCAAACTTTGTATCTGTTGCTGCTTATGCCTGTTTTTTGTGGTTCTGTTACAGCTATTATGAGAATGCTGTCAGTGCAGCCAGACCTTATTACCGACGAGGGCTACTTAAGGCACACTATCAAGTATGCAATAGATTGCGGCGTTATTGACCAGTGGTTGGTGGCAAGAATGCATGGATTCCCTCCTAAAGAGGGAATGGATGAAGTTAGCTCGATAACTGAGAGAGAATATCGAACTGTTGGTCACAACGTCGATTGAACATTGGATCATGTGAATTGGTGAGTACAAGTTTAGCCCAAAAGGGCTTTCAATTTTGCCAAACTTCTAGGAGGGGATCTGCACTGATTTCAGAGTTTTTTTTTTGAAGCCAGAAAAGGGGGAGACGCTGAGAGGCATTCACCCCATAATTGATTTCAGAGTTTTATTTTGGGTAAATAGCTCCCGGAAAATCTTCTACAGTTTTTCTGCCCTCCCATTGTTCAATATCCACTGGTGGTGTAGAGAAATGATCGTAAATTGCTCATAGGGTAGAAGCATCGATTTTTTCCGAACACCTTATTAACCTTCTTGCCTTGCAATATTTTTTCTTTTTGCCATGCAAAGTTGCAGAAATTCTGAAGAAATTTCTTAAATGGAGTGTTGGATAGCAAATTAGATCATTTACTGAATGGACGTTAGGTATGTTAGAATTGCAAGCTCTATTGTAAGACGTGCGACTATTAAGAGATGCTATCTACTTTTCCAGATGAAATAAAAACCATCTACATTCTCTCTCTCTCTCTCTCTCTCTCTCTCTCTCTCTCTCTCCTCTAACTACATATGTGGGCAACCCCCCCCCCTCTCTAACTGTAGATGTAGGCAAAGATGGAATGGTTGTAGCTAATAGGCAAGTTGAAGCTAATAGCTTATTATCATTTGCTTTTCATCCTGTGGTTCAAAAGCAATCTAACCATCAAATTTCGTCTTGAAAAGAGGAAACTCAACGTCTCGTTGTTGTCCCTTTACTTATAATAAATGTTGGAAAGAACATAGATAACATGGAAAACATAGATATCCCATTAATCCTCTTCCACTATGGAAAAACAAGGTGAAATGAGGAAATAACACGGGTTGCAAATATGTAGCAGGAAATGATGAAATAACATGGATAAATGATAAAACATGCTATATATGTCGCTGGTTTTAACTCATGTAAATATACAGCATGTTGAAATTCCTGTTATACAATTGATGAGGTCAAATCAGCAGAAGATTCCGAATCTCTGCCATAAATGTAGCATCTTCACATCCCTGTTACACATTGATGAAGGGAATAGCTAGGTTCAGAACTTGCCATATACTTATAGCAGGGGTTTGGAACCTACTATATTTACGGTATAGATTTGGATTTTCTACATATTTATATCGTATCGTTAAATTTGCTTTATTTACAACAGAGATTCACAATGTACTATATATTTATGTTTACATTTATGACATTTTTATAGTAACAGGATGAACATGCTACACATATTTATAGGCGTTATATATTGGGTTTTTGTCAGTTGTGCTCCTTTGAGATATTGCAATATCAATTACATCCCTCCTTTTTTTGGAATATCAATTGTGCCTCGACTTCTTGCCATTCTATCACCTGTGCCCATCTGGTTAGTTGGTGTCCATCCTTAATGCAAACATACGTTAACTTCAAGGATACAAAGAGGATTAAGTTAAAAAATTAGGTTAAAAGGTCATCCTTTACCCCTCCTGTGCTTCTCCTCAGCTACTCCGTCTCGTGCCACCACCGCCTTGTGCTCCTCTACTCGCACCCCATGCTCCTCCTCTGCCCTTGCCCTGTGCTCCTCCTCTTCCTCCCACTCCCCGATCCCAGCATCCTCCTCTCGCTCCCCAACCACTTCTCCCCCTCTCCGGCCACCTCCGCCCCTCGCTCCTCCTCCCCCCCCTCCTCCACCCTAGCCTCCTCCCCCTCCTCTACCCCCATCCTCCCCCTCATCCCCCATCCTCCGCCTCAACCTTCGGACCCAACCCTCACCCCAACTCCATCTCTCTATCGATGCCTCAAGTGCAACCACCTCCATGACCCCAATCTCAATTCCCCTACCACATGCCCGGAAGAGATGAGTCTCCCCGTGCTGGCGTTGCCTCACCGGGGATTTGATGGAGAGTGGAGCGACCGCACCGGTGTGATTGTTTACCGGTTGAATGAGGAGGGGCATAGGTCGAATATTGGGAGAGGGAATTGGAGCCGTTGCGCTGAGTATGGGGAGGACGCACCATCTTGTCATCACATATGGCATGTGTCGTATGATGATGGGTACACGATGTTCTAGGTGAAAGTGCAGGATCTCGAACAGTATCAGGTGATGGTCTTCCCATCGACTCACCTGAAGACAAATTGAAGACGCAAATCCTCAGAATAGGTTTCAAACTTAGGAATCAAAGAGGGAAGAAGCATGTTCTCTAGATAGCAGCCCGTTGATTTAATCTCGATTGTGATTTGGGGCAAAAACAGAAGATTTTGATCCCATGATGAAGCAGGAATAGTTTGAGAGATGGTTCTATTTGGATTCGAGATATGGATTTCAGATTGGGAATTACGTTTCTGATGAGAGGAATCGAAAAAGGAGGCTGAAGGCCGTATGCGACGGAGGGTGGGCCGGAGGAGGATAGGTAGGGGGAGTGTTTGAACAACTATGTCCCTCTTAACATCACCATGGTTTGAAAAAATCATGTTTAAGTTCAACTTATTTATGGCTAAAGTAATGGAAGGGCACAAATGATAGAACGACAAGAAGTCAGGGGTACAATTGATATTTCAAAAAAGAGAAGGGCATAACTGATATTGCAATATCTAAGAAGGATACAACTGACAAAAATCCATATATATTATAAGGCTTGCTAATTTTCTCCCCTTATATTTTCATTCAGAATGGAAGATGGTTGAGTGAGACATTATGTGTCATTTCCAACATATATAGTGGGTGATGAGCAGTGGCAGGGCCATGAATTTCTAATAGGTGGGGTCAATGTTCAGTCAATCAAATACTTATATACATAATTAAAAATCTATTGCTATTGAGTTACATTATTTAGTAAAAGATGGATAGAGTCGAAGAGAAGCATATATAATGATTAGTTGACAATACTAACAAAATTATCAATACAAGCATATATATGCTTCAAGTCAATACGAACAATATTACTATTATATGACTTTTTTTTTTATTAATGTCAATATATACATTTTGTTATTGAAATTATTGCATATCACATAAAATATTGTTTCATATATAATCTCATATATGCTAGTGCAATTACAATTAATATCCTATATTGTGATAAAGGTATATATAGATTCATAGGAATTTATAAACTTCGATATCAGACTTATCGTTGTCAATTCAACATAAATCAAATTAAATACCATCATTAATCATGATAACATAACACTCAAAGGTCAAATTTTGCATCGAACAAATTTAATAAATTTTAGCATATTTTTTAAATTATCATCAAGTGTTGTGCGGATGAAGGAACCCCACAGTTAGGACAACTCGATTCGAAAGTTTGCTAGGGAGTTTCTCACAACGATGAAAATAGTTGATTCACGAAAACAATTGGTTTATGTGCATGTTGTTGACAACTTGACACAAGTTTGCAAGACAATAATGGTTTTCAACTTTTAATAATAGCATTATGTGCACAACAGTTGCATGTTGCAACGTTAAAGGAGAATGCAACCCGAAAAAGGATTAGCATATGATAATGGGAGAATTGGATGGGCCATTGCTTAATTTGCATCTCACCTTTTTCAAATTTGAAGAAGAATTTACAGCGAATGAGCATTTGGAGACCACAATACATGTAATTCCTAATTTGGGAGGGGGCCCACAACCCCTACCTGCTCCCATTTCCCTCCGCCCATGGTGGTGAGAAAAGAGGATGGTGGGACAATGCACACCTTGTTCTACAAGTTAGTTGTAACCTTGCTATGAATACATGTGCCCACGCATATATTCGTGCGCGCATGTCTTTAATCCACGTTTTAACTTCGTAACCTTACCAAGTAATAAGATAAATTCATCTCGAATACATTCCTCCAAGATCATTGCAACCCCTAAAAGCTAGAATCGACATTTTGGAAAGGCGAACTCTTATTTACTGCAGTTCACAGAAAACTTGGGCTATGCTAATCTTCTACTAGGTTATGTTCATCATCGCAGCCATGGAATGTACAGAAAAACCACATTTTAAATACCATCATATTTGATAAGATACACAAATTTCATAAAATCAAATAAATTTTACTGATCTGTTCAATATGAGAAGAAAAACTTTATTTCTCATTTACCAATAAAATACTTATGCAAGGACATATACGACAGTGAATAGCACCGATCATGACTTATGTGCATGAAAGCCTAGTCATTTAAGTGACCTCCAAAAAGTCAAAATATTTGGATTTTTAGAAAATCTAATAGACTTGATTTCCATTATTGAAATATTTAAGCAAGATCACTACTCCCATCACGAGATCATTGCGATACTGATCTCTCTCTAACTCATCTAACAGAGGCCACAAAAGGAGCCCTTCATATCCTCATACCTCATAGAATGAGATCTTAATTCACAAGCACATTTTGAAAGTTCCCCTCTCTTTTGACGATCACCGTTATTCCGAAAGCTTAGTAATATCAAGCATCGAGGCAGCTGCCTTATCCAAGAACCAAACCAATTTCCCCTCAGCAGGACGAACCATCCGAGCAGGCAAAACATCATCAACATAATCATCATTGATGGCAAGGCGAACTGCCTTGGCCTTTGCCTCTCCTGTGACAATAACAGCTACATTAGATGCGGAGTTGATTACCGGTAGTGTGAAGGTGATCCTTTCAGGTGGGGACTTTGGGGAGTCTGTAACGTAGGTGATCCAATCAGAATTCTGCTCAAGGGCCGGGTGGCTGGGGAACAGAGACGCTACATGGCCATCAGGGCCCATGCCCAGAAGAATGAGGTCGAATCTGGGGCAGTCCGTGCTCTGGGACACATCCACCATGCGTGTTTTCACCAGTTGGCGTAGGATGAACTCGTACTCGGTTGCAGCATCCTCGGCTGGTAGGCTGTCGTTGATGGAGTGAACATGGCTGGGAAGCACCGGTATCTGGAGATTCCACTCCAGATATGTCAGCAATATCCCAAGAGGAGTATACAGAAACTTTAAAAATAAGATAGAAATACTGCAAAAGAATAGTAGAGAAATAACCATATCAAGACGCGGTTAACATATGAAGGATGCTGTTTCTATGCAGATAAACTATAAACTTCAAAATATGTTTTGGCATGATTAAGTGTAGCTCAGGGAACATAGGCACATTCCATCTGATTCAGGCGCACACTAAGCTCTTTTCCTTCTATAAAGGAACCAGTACAAATAAACTTGGTTTCCATTAGTGTCTATTTCCATTCATAAACATTGTAGATGTTTCATTAAGGCATATAAGTTCAGTCATTTCAAGGGAAGGAAAATCCCTAGGTGATGTAACAAAATAACTAATTTCATTTTATAATGTACGAACTTTTTTTGCTCTATACCACAAATAAGCCGCCTCTTAATCCGTTTATATATAGTTTTCCATTAAAAGCAGCTTCATAGGAAGCTTTCTACTATTTTTTTCTCTCAACAAGATGTGAACCTTGAATACCTATTCAGCTCAGATGGAGAAACAAAAGACTAATTCCTGGGGTTTAAAAGTGTTATAACTTTTATTATATTTGAGAAATGAAGGTGAAAAAGAATCTACTATCCTTGAATTGCAAAGTTGCCTCTTTTTGGCTCTAACATGGGACTCGAGAGAGATTTTGGCCACATAAAAAAGAGAGAGGAGTTGGAAATGATGAGGGGATAGGATACAACTGATGCCTCAAGGTTAGCTAAGTACACTATTAACAAGACCTGAAGCATCCCATTCATCAGAAGCTGTGTGAAGCATCAGCTAGTGGGAGTTCAAGTGTTGTGGATTAATCAATCATGCGACTGTTTTTATAAAAAAATTACTTGTTGATTGGTATAACCGAGGATAAAAATTAACTTCTTACATGCTTAGTTGATGGTCGCTTTCATCCATGCATTTTTTTGTTTAAAAAACCAGCATAGTTGATTCTATCATGGACAAACGAAATTGTTCGGAACGAATCTGATGAACAATGCACAAGCAGTACGGAAATCAAGAGACGGAAACACACACAATCACACAAAAAGAATTATAGCAGTTAAGCAATGTCCTTAAGTCCACTGCTCAGATGTCAGGCACTCCTCTTTCATGAAATTGTTGTGGAGAACAATGAGCGACTGACTCCAACACACTTATATACCACAATGCTAGGGTTAGGGTTACAGGGAGGGTTATGTTAAAATTACCAATATATTCCTGGTACATAAAAAAACCATGTATATACACCATCAATCGATCTTGACAAGATAGAACTAAACAGTAATTTCATTTTATTTGTTATTTTGATTTTAGAAAACTTGTGATTCGACTATTGGAGTAAAAAAATGACATTGAAGATGGACACATGAGTTAAATATGAGGATCTCACTGTATTGGGTGTTTCTTTACAGGTAGACTGAGGGTTTAAAGATCAATCGAGATATAAATGAAAATTTGGGTAATATAAGAATTTTCATTGAGCTGTCATGCAGTGGCATACTATACGATGCAATCTGTAATATCAGAATACCCATAATCATGCCCACCCAGGAGCTACACTCATGCCCCATTCACAACACAATCTTTCCACAATGACAAAGTTCTGACTTTATTAACCTGATTAGCCAATTTCTTAAGATTAGATCTTAGCCCCGGAAAAGTTGGTCACTCTTTTAATAGAGGCAGCTGAGCATACACATCATTTTTAGATGCCCACATGCTCTATCTGCAAAAATAAATAAATAAGAAAAGCTGAATAGTATCTCCTATATGATTCTTGTAGCTAATAACAATGCTTAAAGAACACAACTACAACCACTTGAATAAATGAAGTTGGCCATTTTTTTTTTAAATTGACACATTTCAGCAGTATCACATTCAAGAGAATCTTTAGGTGTACTGAGCCAATGTCTTGTAGATTTTGCAGCATAAAAATGATGAGCACATGATCAAAAAGAGAAACAGAATACATAGAGGCAGTGAACGGTATACCTTGGATAGGAATCGTTCCTTCGCCAACTTATAATTGCTATCAGCATGACTCTTTGATACCACACGCTCATCTGCCCATAAGATATACCACTTCATCCAATCCACTGTTTTATTATAGGGAGCTTCACAAAGTTTCCTGTTTAGAACAAATTATGGTCAGTCAATCCAGGATTTCTAACAAAGATCGGTAAATAACTAAGTGGGAAAGTAATGTATATACCCCAACAAACCCATAAGAGATCCACCCGATAAAGCTATGGCAAAATATCCCCTCTCCTTCACAGAAGCATCCGATAGTTGTGCAACATAATCAGCCAAATCAGTTGCAAGCTCATCCATGCTTTCGTATATTTTCAGTAGCCCTTTACTTGTAGGTACAATGGAAACATCCATTGTCCGACTCTGTGCTATGGCTACAACCAAATGCATACAAACCCAAAAAGTAAGAACATGTATAAAAAAAGACAGCATAAAGAAAAATAACACATCTTTAAAAGGGCTTCCGGTATCATATTTCATATTTCAATTTTACATTAATAAAAGTGTCTTCTATGCATATGATAAGAATATTCCTCAGACAGTTTTGATAATAAATTACTGCATTTTTTATGACCTTAATTTAATTTGCTTGTTCTGTAATGAACCTTGAACTTCTGAACATAGAAACCAGTGGAATACACAGGAGACACTAAAATATGAATATGACAATCTAATATTAGATGTAAATGGGGTAAGTTTTCATGCAAACCGCTTAATGGTGGACCAAGAAAAAAAATCAAAAATCAAAGAAAACAATGACAGAAAGAGGCAATAAGCATTGGTTCTGAAGAGGCATTGATATAAAACTGGAGGTGGGGCACTTGCAAGGTAACATCCTAGAAAATGCTTCAAAAGGGAAAAAACTGTACCACAAATTAGAATCATAATTCAATAGTAACTTGTCAAGCAGTGAGGATCTAAGACAATTCACAGCCAATAAAATGGGAATTAAGATACTCAAGCAATGGCAGCAACATCTTGAGCTTAGCTGCCCAGTTGTGGTTATTTTAGGAGAATGAAAGTATGCATATTCTTGAGGTAAATTTTCTCTGAGGAAATAGTAGTAATAAGATTTGAACCAGTTTCCTTTGGATGGCAAGCACACTGCTCAACCATCAAATCATTTATGGTTTAATCTAATTTTCTTTTTGTATACAAAGTATTGAGTGAAACTAATTCAAGAGTGACATAGAATCAAAAAGAGTCCAAAGGTGAGTAGGCCAAAGAAATCTCAAGTGTAGGATCCATGAGAAGAAGAATAATTGAAAATTCAAAGCAGTGGGGTTCGGGAAGGAAATGCCAATTCCAATATCTGCGCCCCTAAGATGAAACCCTGAAGACTTCATTCAGGTAATATTGATGAAAACAAAACCAGCAAAGCCAAAACATCCACCATAAGAAACATGCAAACCTCAGTTCAGTGCTCAAGAAACAGAAAACCCACAAACCAATTGCTCAAAACCTGTACCCATCCCAACAAAACTGCCAGTGGATCCCAATTCCCCGATCCATCCAAGCAGAACCCAAAATCAAAATCCAGCCCTACCCGAGACACGCCCTAAAAAGGGCACATTTCCACTCAGAAACGTCCAATTTCATCACAAACTAAGTAGACCCAGTTCCCAGAACCACATCAGACCCTCGAATTTTTCCTGATCACTACACGAGAAGGGAGGGAAATGAGAAACCCAAAGAAGATACTCACTCTCACGGTCGAGGGGGAGGAGAAAGAAGAACAGTGGCAAGAATGCGAGGACCTGAACAAGTGGTATAGGTAGGGGAAAGAACCATTAATAAACTAAAAAAGCTCAAGTTGGGTATCCACAAAATGATATCTTTGTCGACCCAAGCGATCTATCAACCAAAGAGCTCAGATCGGGCACCACCAAGACCACCAAGATCGCATCTCAACGGAAGCCGGGTGATCAGCGAATGAAAATCTCGGGTTGGGTACAGTCAAGATCGCATCTTTAATCGAACCCAACTGATTAAAACATCGATGATGAGTGGAACCAGAGAATTAGATGAGTGTGGGCTCCGACACGTGCGCAAGCCGACAGGGAGCTTTCTATCTGGCAGAAGCGGACGGAGGAGAGTGGTCAGATGCGCCCAGACGGGGGAGAAAACAGGGGATGGTGGGTGGGATGGGAATCAAAATCTCAAGCTGTTGCTTTGCTGCTGTTCCTGGTGACCAGTCCACCATCCCACATGCTCCCACCTCTGCTTTACATTGTCTTGTTTTTTATTTACCTTTGTGTGCAGTGGCAGTGGAGTTACCTTTTTGAATTACCTGACGAAAAGGACGTACCTTTTTCCTCCATGGTTTTGTTATTTAGCATCACTTGTTATCTTCTTCTTCTTCTTTGCTTGCTGAAATAACTTTTTAAGAGAGTCATTTAGCATCACCTGGGTTCGAAATAACATTTCGTGGGCCTGGAATTTGTTGAATCATGGCTCCTCTCTATGGACTGATCTCATGATTAGTAAATATCTCCATTCATGCACCCTCTTTGACGCGGTCCCGTCGCCTTCGGACTCCCCGCTATGGAAGAAAATTCTGTCCTCTCGCACTCTACTCCGTGCCTCCATTGCCGGCTCCTCTGCCCCGTATGATTGGCTACCTTTGGGGAGACCATTCTCCTTCTCGGCTGCTGTTGACGCTGCTCGCCCTCGGGAGGAGCCTGTCCCCTGGGCTCCCGTCGTTTGGTACTCGGGGGCCGCCCCCAAGCACAGCTGCACACTCTTCAGAGTTGTACTCGGTCGATTGCCCACGACCGATCGCCTCTCCCGGCTTGGGATTTCGGCCCACACTCCTTGCTATCTATGCAACAACAATTTGGAGACGCACAACCACATCTTCTTCAACTGCAACTACTCCTTCGGCGCTTGGTCTCAGATTTGTCAAGCATATGGTGTTACCACAACTGCTCCCTGCAGCCTTGCGGATACTCTGGATTGGATTAAAGATAACACATGTACTACTATTCGCAACCGCCTTGGAATTGCCCTCGCTGCGGCTATATGGGAAATTTGGAAGGAACGGAATAGCAGATGGGCTTCTGGACGGCTCTCCCCCATCTCCACCATCGTCAGCACCGTCATATTGAATACAAATATACTTGCAAGCTAACAGCATTCCCAGGTTTTTGTTCCCCCTGGGATGCGCAAATTTGTTTCAAAATTCTCACACCTCGTACCAAACTTCTGTAACTAAGGACTCATCATCTTTTTTGTTGTCCGATTTTTGGTTTTTTAATGATATACAGAAAACTTTCAAAAAAAACTTTTCAAGAGAGCTAATCCAGAACTTGTTTACTTTTTGGTGAATTGGGGAGGCGATTTCTTTTGCCTTTGCATTGTCTACACGGCTTACAATTTTGTGGTTATAAGAGTTATTTCCACCTTTTAGGGGGGACATTTTCTACAAGGTTTAATGCCATGGAGCCTTCTTTACAGCTTTACTAGGACTGTTGATGATAAAAAGTTACCAATGCAAGATTGCATCGAAGGAGTGGTTTTTCCTTTTTTTTTGCATCGTTTCATTCTTTTCCTATATTTATATCACATTTCTAATGCCATTTTGATCCGGGGATAGATGAACTTTATCTCAGGGTAAATTATCATTGGGTAAGTGGTCGTGTCATGATTATATCATCCATGTTGCGAATCACTGCCGAAGCACACACAAATTCGATCAATCACACAAGCACGAAAATATATAGATTTACAAGGTTCATCCGTAATTTGGCTACAACCTTGGACAGTGACGATTGTCCTTCAGTATGTGGAGAAGAAGAAAAATACCGAGAATGCATATAACCTTAACATTAGGGAAGTTTATATACCACTCCCGTACAACGAGACTCCCGTCTTGTTGAGGTATAGTATGACATGTTGGGGTGCGTACAATTGTTCTTCAGCCTGCATCAAATGGTTAAGATTCAAGGTATATCAACAATCCAATGCGTCTTTCTCAACAGTATTTATCCATTTTTCACCCTTGGTTCAATCGAACAAGAATGACGGATAAACATCAAGTATCTCTCATCACACCGCATTTCTTTTTCTCATCCAAACGGCAAGAAGCTAAAAGCTCATGTGTTTCTTGAGTTATTCATATTCATCCAAGGTCCCCGTATTAAAAAAGATGTTTGCTTATGGTATATCCATCATAAAACCCAACTAATATGATTGGTTTATCCATCATATTCATCCAAGGTCCCCGCTATTCATGGGTTATTTTCCCGAAGCTTTATTCCCTCTCACATTAAATACATCACGCTCTTCCTTTTCTTTGATATTAAATGCCTTTGCATCATTCACATCCCAATTTAAATGCATTTACATCTTTCATTTAATATTAAAACGGTATCAAAAGCTTATCTTCATTGCAATTCTGCTTAGTAAGAATCATAACTCCATCCAACAATAGCATAAAGGGATATTTACACCCATAACCTCGAGTAGTTTCGTAATTACCTCAGAAACCCTCGATAAATCATAATTACATGAGTAACCTCGAATAAGTGATCCGTCCTACATCTATAACCCTCTGTTATTTTAGTCAGCTAACTCAACCAGACCTAAAGTTAATCTAACCAATCCTATATCCAACGGCTATAATTAAAAGCAAAAAAGGGGAAAAATACCCCTCTTCTTCCTCCCGACCCCACAACCCCCAAACTTCCTTCTCCAGTTCCCCACCCACCCTGCCGACCACCATCCATCCCCCTCCCCCTTAGCCTTCGCCTCCTGAAGCCCCCCCTGCAGGAGCTCCTGCATACCCCCACCCCGTCCTCCCCAACCCCCATCGACCTCAACCCCCCGTTGCATACTGTACGGCTCCTCCTCCACGCTCGGGTTGGTGGGTGAGGTTTGGAGGCGTGGGTGGGCAGCTCCTCCTCCACGCCCGAGTCGGTGGGCGGGGTCAGAGGCACGGGCGGGCGACTCTTCCTCTACGCTTGGGCCGATGGATGGGGGTCGGAGGTGGAGGTGGCCGGCTCCTCCACGCTCGGGTCGGTGGGCGGGGAGCTCGGGTTAGTGGGCGAGGGTCGGAGGCGCAGGTGAGCTGGAGGGGGTGTTGGGGGGGGCATTGAGGTCGGGGCCAACCTGGACTGAAGGTGGGCGGCTCCTCCTCCACGCCTTCCACAGGAGGTTTCCTCGCCTCCACCCTGGCTCTGTTCCGAACCGCGTATACGACATCTCTCTCTGCTGCGGTGATGCAAGCTCGGTGACCTGCAACTCCTGCCTCATGCTAGTTGTGTTAATACTATAATGAGATGACATTGGAGGATATAGTGAGATCCTTAAGCGCATCACGGAAGCGTGAGCATCGTATTGAATACGATGAAGAATGACTAGTCGTACTAGTTGTTCTATGCAGCGGAAATTAAAATTTTTTCATGCAACAAAACCACATGATCCAAGAACACTTTTCGGATCATTTCGTCTAAACCACAAATAAGTAATAGGATTACCTCTTGAAGCGTGGTTGCGATCGAATCTCTAAACGAAGAGACCTCCTGTCTCAAGTCCGATCCGACGGAGAAGACACTTGCGAGCGCGGGGATGAATCGCATGCTTCTCGCAATCCATGTTGATGATGCAAGTGGCAGATCTCCTGATCTCGTCACATGAGATCCGACGTCTTCTTCACGAGCGAGGCGCATCGAAGGAGACAGATATCCACGAGCAAACGATCGGGCAACATAACGACGACGCTGCTGCGATGGAGACTCGCTCTAGGGCATCTATGGTGGACGGCCATGAGAGAGAAAGAGAGAGGGCTGACGTGTAGAGAGAGAGAGAGAGAGAGAGAGAGAGAGACTTATGTTCTCTTGTGGTAAAGAAGAGCAAAGGGGAGCCTCTCCTTTTATAACATTTTGGGATCTATGGATCTTAATACATGGACAACACAAATCCAATGGCTCTCATTGATTGTGTTTCTTTTAATGGATAAGATTTGTGTTGGTAAAAACCAACAACAATTAATTTAATTTAAATTAAATCTATATTGATAAATCAATATAAATCAATCCCAAATTAAATCAATCAAGCATGGAAATTATGGAATGAAGATTGCCTCCTTGCATAATATTGGATTTGGTGGCAATCTCATGCAATCTCATGAGATCTAATGAGATTACGTTATTCCATGGAATCTTCAAGATTTATAACAACACTTGTTGTAAATTATTCTACAAAAATAATTCATACTTATTTTGTGAATATTGCAATCTTGCCATTGGAAAATTGTGAATCACATTCACAACCCAAAATAAAATGTGAATTACATTTTCAACTAATTGTCCAATGTGAATCCAATTCACATCAATATTTAATTAACAAATGTAAATTACAAATAGCTCTCTCTTATATTATAAATCACATTTATAATATATATGACTAATATGGATATTGCTATCCACATTATTCATATCCATGATAATTAAATCACATTTAATCATCTTGGATCTCTATTCTCGTGTGCCCAAATAATATGAATCACATTCACATTATTCACATCTTTGATAATTAAATCACATTTAATTATCTTAGATAACTCCTTATAATATGAATCAAATCCATATTTTTCATGGTAATTAAATCACATTTAATTATCAATTTCCTCAATGCTCGGATACACATATCAACAATGAAATTATCCTGAACTCTTTCAAGGATAATGCGCTTCCTCCGCGGATACTTGGAGATAAGGACATGACGATTGTATTGTTCCACGTATAGTGACTTGGATATTGAGATCATATCTCAAATCCAGATCGCGGGCCTCCCATAAATGCTTGATTAAATCAAGACCGCAAATCTAATCTTCTCATTGCATCTGAATCACATTCAGATCAATGTCCAACATTTGGACCAAGATCAGATTACTTCTCTACTGAGAGGAGTCACTAAAATCTATACCCGTTTCATCACTCCCTAGGAATGGAAGCGTCATGGTTATACAATCATTTATGACCACATCACCCTCAGGTATTCCCAATACCTGTACATCTTGCATACTGGAAGACTCAGAATAAATCCGAAGTATCTGATCAACTTTATATTGTCTACTTCATGGTTTTATCAGTAAGTTTCTCATTCGATCATTGGGAGTTGGTATCGATCACATACTTTCCAAAAGCATATATCATACCTAGATATTGATCATATACTTTCCAAAAGTATATAACAAACCTACAAATTCAGTCAAGCTTCCAAAGCGAGACGACCGTGCATGGAATTTGATTCTTCCCAATATCTTATGAGTGAGCTCATGCCTTCCGGTTCAGTAAATGAACCTGTATGATCCCTTTGAGAGATTTTCTTACTCATATGCCCTTATATGCACACCAGCGCGTCGGTGATAGACCTTGGTTAGGTCATCAGCCTATTGGTCTGCCAAATGTACATACTCAGACATATAGTAACACATCTGTCTTTGGTCAGAGGATGTGTGCCTATATCATGACAGCATATGATATAGGACTTTGGTTATCTCGATCTCGTTAAGTCAACTCTTTGACCTAATTAATCTGACACCTTCGAATCTCTATTCATATGCAGAGGACCTGCATCAAGAGGTCGGTCAGATATCAACCTAATTGAGAAAAGATTGCTATCTCCTACTCAGGTTGGAGATCATCTCTTAACAATCATTTGACGGTGCTTGATGAGTCCTCAATCTAACTCTTTAGATATTCATCCAAGCACCATCCTCTATGATTCAATAGTTGAACCAACAACTGTATGATCATCAAGATGGCCATGGTACATAACCCTATTGTAATAAGGGACCTATTATGCAAATTATTTATTCTTCATTTCAGATCACGGAATGATATTCACAATAACATTTATTGCATAATGGCTTGCCGTAGTCTTGCATGTCCAACAAACATGATTTTGTAAATAAAAATGAGCATTATGGGCAATTTTATCTTTTTCTCACAGAAACCGTCAAATATAACCGTCATACCAAATGGAATATAACACATGGTTATGTCATGTAAGAGTTAAAGACTATTCGGGGTACTCATGTAATTATGATTTATCGAAGGTTTCTGAGGTAATTACGAAATTACCCAGGGTTATGGGTGTAAATATCCCTAGCATAAATGATTACATTTAATACCCAATATATCCTACCATTAGACCTTGCCAATGTGCGGGCCGAGCCATGAGTCGGACTAACCCACGGGGCATATTCCAAGGCCCAAGCTCGACCCTCTGAATCTAAGTAACCATAGTAGGTATTACTTGACATGTAAATTATAAAATACAATGTAATATTGATAATGCAAAACAAAAATTGAAGTATATTATATTAAATGTATCTAAAATGTGATTTTAAACCCGTATTTTTATTTGTGCGGACCAGACCGAGTTTTATGGAACATGTTCACGACTCTTCCAGTCGACGAGCGGGTCAAAGAACGGGTAGGACCAGATCAACCCGTTCATGAAATCTCTTGGCCCAAGCCTGACCCATAACTGAGCGGGGCAAGTGGGTCTCCGTCTCATTCGCCAGGTCTACCTACCATTCAAATGCCTAAGGGCTTGTTTGGTTCCAGGGTTGGGCAGGGTTGGGTTGGGCAGGAGTACCCCTGTGAATAGTAAACTGTGAGGAGGATTGGGCTGTTTGGTTGGAGGGTTGGGAAGGGTTGGGTTGGCCCAACCCTTCCCAACCCTGCAACCAAACAGGCCCTAAAAATCGCACAAAAAAGTACCAATGACTAACCTACAAAAGATATGTTCTTTTAACACAATCTGCCCTGCCAATAAAACAATTCCTAATAGCAGAATAAATGTCATTCCTTTCACTTTGACTTTGTCATTTGCCTTCTGAATAAGAACTATTCTACACCAACAACAAAATAATGCATTTGACCTTTCTCCGACACACAAGCCACCAACAAAAAAAATCCTTTAATTCAAGAAGCATGAAGCTACTTGCAGCAACCATTGTGGTTTCTCCATAAAATCTCACAATCGTTGATTAGATGTTTAAAATCTCGCTAGTATGGTAAGCATACTAATTCTTTTCTTTTATTAATAAGCATGGCTTATCAGGAATACATAATCTAGAATTATCAAATAATTAACTTAATTTAAAAAAGAACAAATAGCCAAAGGACATTTGAAATATTAGTAACACATCATTATAAATGGAAATGATACAGGACTGCTCTTTCATTACAATTATATGGAATTTTTATTATAACAAAGAAGTAAATGAAAAGATTAATTATAACTATCGCAACAAAATTATGGTGATTGTTATAAAAAGATGAGACATTTTTTTGCTTTTTATTTAGAAAATGCTCAATTCATTCATTAAACAAGGGAAGGTCTTCCCAACAAAGCACGGTACCATCAAAATGTTGATCAGGTTATGTTTGTTTGGAGAATAAGCATTAGAATAAGGGTCAATTCCCTACCTGATGTGATTCCTAAGGCCCTGTTTGGTTGGAGAATAGGCCTTGGAATAAGGGGTCAATTCTCCTCCCGACAAGGTTCCCAGTGGTACGACTATTCTCCATTATTCCATCTTATTTCACTCTTATTCCTATCTTTATCTCACCTTACCTACCTTTATTTCACCTTATTCTCCTTATTCCTATCCTCCAGCAGAACAAAGAATAGACCCTTATTCTCATTCTCCTTATTCCCCATCCTTATTCCTGCTTATTCCCGAACCGAACGCACCCTAAGAGTATCGTTATTCCCATCCACATCGCACTATTTCACATTATTCCACTCTTGTCTTTATTACACCTTAGCTACTCTTATTCCACCTTATTCTCCTTATTCCTATTTTTTCCAACCGAACAGAGAATATACAATTATTCTCCTTATTCATCGTTATTATTCCTGCCTATTATCGAATAGAACAGAGGTTCTATAATGTTTTTTTTGTGATTTCAATCTCAAAATCCGAGCTTATTTGCTACTTTACCTTATAGATTGAATCTTAAATCAATGCTCTAAGTAAATTTCACTCCAATCCAAGCTTATTTGCTAATTTATCTTAATGGTCAACATTCGATCAAGATCTAAGCAACTTAAATTCCATTTAAAAAGACTTAATCTTTAAATCGTTATGATAAAATAGCAAATGAGCTCAGATTTCAACGAAATTTGGAGGATATGTACATCATTGATCTGAGATCCAATCTATAAGGTTGGATTCCGAGATTAATGCAATAAAAATTACAGCACTTTTGCTGTAACTAGAGTTAGATCAGAGGATCTCTCTGCTTGGACCTTGCATGACTTTTGCAAAGTTTCAACATGAAGCTTTTTATGACATGAAAATGTTTGTAAATTTTAAAATAAAGATGAATCTGGTCATTGAATATATCAGAGCAAATAATACATCATGTAAAAAATATAATATCGAACATACATAAAGGAAAATACCATAACAGCTCCTAAAATTTGCTAAATAGGTAGACAAACTTCAAAATTTTACCTAAAACAAAGAAATAACATTTAGATTAATCAGGAAAAAAAGAATGGGATTGATTTTTGATTGCTCAAGATAAATAAATAGGTTTGTGCAAGGTTATAAAAAACAAACCAGACATCAAACCGGGCATGTATCGGTTTTTGATTTTTATGGTCGGATCAAAGAGATTGACGGTCGAACCGATGATGATGTCAGCAGTTGGAAAAAAAATCGAAAAGACCAAACCATTGTATTTGGTTTGGTTCGTATGGTTAAACCGAGTCGAAACGAGTTAGACTGGTATATTGTACAAATAAATATGAAAAATATTACATCATATCTTTTGAGGATTTGTTTACTCGTATTCTTCCAAGTTTTCCAATAACACTTATACCTCTATTTTTAATACATTGCATTTGGCCTCTATATTTATACAAAATCATTAGTGGTGGTCACACTTGTCTCCCATTTTATACCGACATAAGGATGGTATTGTGAATTTTTTAAGAAAATATAGGAGCACAAGTGAAATTGCATAAAAGTTAGTGGTATAAATGTTTTTAAAAAAGCTCAAAAGGACATAATAATCATATTTCGTAAAATTTATATAAAAACATATATGTGATGTAAAAAATAATAGTTTTAATACTATTTAAATTCTAATTAACGACAAGCTAGAGTTGCTAATTATTGCTTGTCATAGTATGATTATGACAACAACTTCTTCGTTTGTTTTTGATATAAGTGAACAACCACATACACAGTGTGGAAAGAGAGAGAGGCAATGCTCATATGGCACGAACGAACAAACGATAATGGGTCATTGACACATGTGAAGGAGAAGAGATGAATGGATACTATACTATGGGTTAGAATGAGACTAGATTATGAATATTTATGAAAAAATATGTATTTGGTTAATTTACTAAAAATTATTTTTTGTCAAAAAAATAGATGCTTGGACCGATGGTTTGGTCCAATTGGTCCAACCGGATTTAAGCGGTCCATTCGAGTTTTGACTAGTTTTTATTTTCTGCATAAAAACTAGTTGGTTAAATCATTTTAACTCTGATTCTTGATTTAACCGGTTCAATTGTTTTTGGTTCGGTTTTTAAAACCTTGGATTTGTCGCTAAAGTTACTTGCAATATTTTTTATGGTGCAAATCATATAAAATATCTTTAAGGTGCATGTTTATGTTGTCTCTAAATATATAGTGAAATCCCTCAATGCTATCATGTTGAAGAGGCGAAATCTGCAGAGGGGAAATCACATATTCCAAACTGCATTAGTGGAGTTGTAGGCAAAATTGTAATACTCACACCAAAAATTAATGTTTGTTTTATTGGGTTCAAAAGATGATATGTTATGAACGTTTTTATTAGATATTGTTTTATTTCTACATGGCTATACACTCGTTTTAATGATATTTTATACACATATAATATATATATCCAATAGTATGATTGAAATGCATATGTATACTATATTAATTAATTACATTTAAAAATTTTTATACTATAATAATTCTAAATGTTGTTATTAAAAAAGTATAAATGTAATATCCAAATTATAGATTCACAAGATAGTGAATGCAAAATTTATTGCATAAAGAAAAAACTAATGGAAGCCATTCTCCATGTAGGAAGTATTATTGACCACCTTATCAACTTGGGAATATATTTTCTTTAAAAGCAACTAGCCTATATCTCTGTTTGCCATATTACCCTTCACTTTTTTGAACATGTGCCCCCATCATTTAATTGTTAAATCAATATTTTGCAAGTAATGTAAAATGAAGTTACCAATTCTTATTGGATATTTTACATCTGTAACCCTGAATACTTTTGTATTTACGTATGCAACCTTCGGCAATAAGTCATAATTACACGAGAAATCTTGAATACTCACTCCATCTCACACCCATAACCCATGTTAAATTGGTCCAATAACTTAAACTCTCGTGTAAGTTAATCCAATCATATCACATCCAAAGATTGCCATTTACTGATTTTTTATATTTTTTAATCAAGAGCGCCCTCCTCTTCCTTCTTCCCCTCCTTCCAGGCTCATCTTTCCTCATCTTCCTCCCGTAGTACTAGCATCGACTTCGCCCTCCTTCCCTCTGCCTCCTATCACCCCTAGGAGGAGCCTCACCCTCATCCGCCTTGCCCTCCTCTGCCCCACTCAAACACCCCTCACCTCGTGCTAGACTAGGGCTACTTCACCAACTGCATGAGAACTAAATTTGATCCTCTGAAAAGCAACCTGAAGTTGGGGGCATCGAGGGGCAGTACCTGAGTACGAGAAGATGTGGAAGAACATTGCTCTGAAGAAGATTACACAAACCCATTTAAAATTAAAATTTCCTAATTTTCCTTATATTCAAGGAAAGGAGGAAAATTCGTCTCGACCACAAGTCTTGAAGAGGCGGCTTTACCTTTAGATTTTTTAACATGCATGGTACCAATGAGAGCCGTCTTTTTAAGAGGTTGCTTTGACTAAAACCAAAGCTACCTCTCGAAGAGGCAATTTCACCTCTTGTTGTTTATGTGAATAAATCGATACAGAACCACCTCTTGTATAGACGTCATTAGATAAAATCAAAGCTACGTATGTAGCTTACATATGGTACATAACAAAATTTAAGTTTGTTGACCGTCCATGGTCAATAACTTTCGAGATTGTCGTTCGGACAAATTTTCCTCTCTAAGGAAAGATCACCATATTTCTTGCTATACTTTAGTATTCCTGCAAACGTAATGGAACATTTATATTCCAGTATTCCTTCTTTACTTGTCTCTTGTGCCAAATTTGTTATGGTACCTCTGGGAAATATGATTGAATGAAATGGCAAAACGGTAAAATTTTGTCAGATTCATTCAAATATAGCGGTGAGAATGAAGGTAAGTTACCCACAAAGTTACGTCATGTAAGGGTTAACAACTATTTAAGATTCTAGATTAATTATCAATTATAGAGAGTAATATACACAATTATATAAAAGTATACATGGTTATGGACGTAAATATCCCAATTTTGTTCTTCCTTGCAAGTTATTATTACACATCTCCAATTCCTTTTTATAAAGGTTTTCACTGCGAAAGATACTGTCATTACGATAGACCATCTAGAATCTGATATCTCAAGCTTTTTATATAATTAAGTTGTGTTCAAATATAATTTTGATGCAATTTGTTTCAACAATTTGTTCAGTCCTCTGCTCGACTTCCTCTCGTTATGCAGCAGTGTAGAAGTAGCTGAATCTCCGATTTACACCTCTCTCAGAGTAGAGCGCAGGGACTTGCGACTAAGGTGGGGATCGAGTGGCTCCCTGGCGTATCTCCATCCTGTGGGTCTGATCTGCGTGGGTCCTGACGGCATGGTACCCGACCGGATACGGGTACCGAGGATTTAGGACCACAGACAGAGTCGTCGATTTAGAAAGCCCTAGATCGTAGTCAGCACAGATGAAGGGGTGGGTAAAAAGATGGATGGATGGATCACCCGAGAGTTCTTCTTCGTCAAGGGACCGAACGAAACGACGAGGAACGCTCAAGTCGGGGAAGGCAAGAGCAGAGCGCAGGGCTTTGGGCACGGAAGGACAACCAGAACGGAGGAGGCAAAAAATATCGCCGTTGCCAGGGATCGAACACGGGTCACCCGCGTGACAGGCGGGAATACTCACCACCATACTACAACGACTTTTGCGCTTGTACTTGGAAGTTACATATTTATATCACATTATAACCTGCAACAAATCTCATTATATTTAGACGAACACTTTGTGCCTACAACGATAATCACAAATACCATATAAGATTTTAGAAAACTATAATAAATTAATCTCCGCACCTACCAATAAGGTTTCAAATACGGACGTAAAATCACATAAAATATACTGCAAAAGAAATTAAGATGTTATGTCCGATTACATCAACTTTGAGCACATTGCAACTGGGAATTAAGTATTAGAATAATAGACCAAACCTGTTATCCATGATAGAGCACCTTAAATTTGGTCAGATTCAATTACACGTGTTGGATTTAAAACTTGTAATGAGAGAGTCATGTGATTAGGCAATGGCTTAAATAAAATCACTTGATTATAAATATGTAAGCTAAAGAGTAAAACTACTGCAAAGGTCATACAACATATATATGTCCAATTTAACATGCATACCCTAATTCAACGTTTTAATGTAATTCATTTGTAATCAATTTCTTTATAAATATATCAGATTACTAGAGCACTTATAAATCTCTAATTCAGCTAAATGACTGACACTTAAAATAAGATAAAGTAATTGTTATTTCAAATGAACCAAGTCCTTTTGCTACTAAACCATACATTTGCAAGCATTTCTAATAATAGTTTTTTAATATACATGAATATTACTTGACGTTTATTGATGATCATTTGTGTTACGAATTTATCTTCCTACTACGTCACAACTATGAAATCTTTGAAAAGTTCAAAGAATTCATGGCTTTGGTTGAGAATCAAATAACAAGAAAGATGAAATAAATTCGATCTGACCAAGGTGACGAATACCTCTCAGATGAATTCAAAGAATAGTTTAAAGAGAGAGGAATAATTTCCAATCTCACTCCTCCATATACTCATCAACTCAATAGAGTTGCAAAGAGGCACAATAGAACCATGTTCGACATAATGGGATCAACGATGAGTAAATCAAACTTACCTTTTAGTTTATATGGATACACAATAAAGATTACGGCTAATGTCATGTCCTTAATAAGATTCCAAGTAAATCTGTACTTGAAACCCCTCAAGAATTTTGAATGGAACCAAGTCAAGTGTATGACACTTAAGAACTTTGAGGTTGTTTGGTCCATGCTAAAAATGTGGATGCAAGTATGTTGAAATCTTGCATCAAAGAGTACTACTTCATTGGATATGTAAAGAATGGTATTGGATACATGAATATGATCATGTGACTCAAAAAATATTTCCTAAAATGTCTATAGGATAAATTCCTTAAGAGTCAAGATAACAGTGAAGTTAAGGAACTCGCTTAGTTTAGTGAGAGCGATGAAGTTCCCACGCTAGAAACTGTAGAGATAATAAAAGATGGCATGCGCGTACCTCTTAGAAAGAACTTTAAGGTGGTTGTACCACCTAAGAGGTATGGATTCTATGTATCATAAGAGTTTAATGATGATCCGATTTCATATGTGGAAGCATTGGCAGATCATGATATGAATAGATGGATGCTAGCAATGAAGTCAGAAATAGACTCCATGCACAAGAACAATGTGTTGACCCTCGAGGATCCACTTAAAGAGTTAAAATCGGTTGATGAAAATGGATATTCAAGAGAAAGGGAGACTGAATGGGAAGTTAAAGACATATAAAGCATGACTCGTAGCCAAGGACTACACACAAAGAGATGGCATCGATTACGATGAGACATTCTCTCATATGGCTATGTTTAAATCCATCATGACATTGCTAGTTATAGCTGAACCTCTTGACTACAACATCTAGCAGATGGATATCAAGACAACATTCCTCAATGGATACCTCGACGAAATTTCTATATGGATCAACCCCAATGCTTCATAACTGTGGAAGGTAAAGTGTGCAAGCTGAAGAAATCCACCTAGGGGCTTAGATAAGCTTCTCGTAATTGGAACATTTGATTCAATGAAATCATATGATTGCGTTCAGAATCTAAACGAGCCATGTATATACATGAAGCTTAGTGGGAGTGTCATTGTATTCATTATGCTTTATGTTGATGACATCTAATCATTGGAAATGGTACTGGGATGATGGCCAATGTTAAGATATAGTTGTAGCATACCTTTGAGATGAAAGATCTCATAGAAGCCTCTTAAGTCTTTTGTCTGAAATTATCAGAAACAAAAATAAGAGGATAGTGGGATTATCACAATAAGGACATATCAAGAATATCTTGGAAAGATTCAATATATTCCAAGAAAGGCTTCCTTCCCTTAAATATGTATTATACTATCTAAAGGGAAGGCTCCTCAAAGTGTTGAGGGTCAGAGGGCTATGGCTGGATGCCCTTAGGCATCGGTCGTTGGAAGCTTGATGTATGCCGTGATATGTACTAGACCAAATATCTTCTATGCAGCGGGAGCAGTAAGCTGTTACCTTCTTGCTATGGAGATAAACACTAAAGTGTTGTAAAAGGCATCTTGAAGTACATAAGATCTCAAGATTACATCTTGGTTTATGGATACAATGCCCCAAGTCTTATTATACATAGATTTAAACTTTTAATCCGGATAACATGAAGTTAACCCCATGTTCATATTTTTGTTGGACGGTAGGGTTGCGAGCTACGTATAGAGAGAATCATGACAATATGGTTATTTCGACAAAGTCGAGTATTGGTTGCATGAGATGTAGCAATTGCATTGATGCATCTACTATTCCCACAGGTTATGCAACTTTGTAATAGAACTTTGCATAGTTTCAGGTGACAGAGTGACTAATCAACTTGATAAACTATTTGACTAAATAGTCAAATAAGAAGCACATGAGTGGGATTTACAAGTCATAATAAATGGCTCTAATGGCTAGTGGGGTACTATCAGACTTGTGAACCTTTGGCAACCGTTGTAATAAAAGTTATGTGTTTTATCTCTTCATCTGAATTGAATGTTTGTATTTGAGCATAATTAAAGGTTCCTTAGTACAATAGGGTTAGGTACCATAAAGATCTTGAATATAATGTAGTTGATGCTCTAAAGAACTAGATTGAGGACACAACTGGCTTCTTCATGTGATATTCAAGATTGATATCCAATCTGAGGAAGAGATATAAATATTTAAAGACTGATTTTTGATGTACCTCTTGATGCATGTGCTCTGAATGAGAATATAGATTTAGAGATATCAAAATAGTCAAGTCAAAGTGTTGACCAAAAAACAAAATGTTAATAAAAAACTCAAAATATTGATTTTAATCAAACTATCGACTTGACAAGATTGAGATATTAAAGACGTGGATTATAACTATCACGAAAAGGTAGACATCCTCTAGCTAAAGACAACTATACAATTATATCTCCAATTTTTCATATTTGGCATCCCATTAGATTGATGACATATACAAGGTCTATATACCAGCACACTAGTGTGCATAATAGGAGTTATGAGATGTATGATCTCTCATAGGAATCATACAATTTCATACTTGATGAGCTAGGAGATGGAGCTCACTCACGAGATGTTGAGATCATACAAAATTTCATGCATTGTCATCTTGTTTATGAAACAAGACATGAATAAAAAATGTTAATATATGCTTTTGGTAAGTATATGATTAATATAGTCGTCTAATGATTGATCGAGAAATCTATTGATATAACCTTGAAGGAGATAGTTAAACGAGGGTTTGAACTTCGGGTCAATTAAAGTCCTCCACTATATAGGATGATTGATTATTAGGAATACTATAGGTTGAAGCATTCATAATAGATTTACACCATAACACTTCTATTTTGATGGAGTGATGAAATCAGATCAATTTTAGTGACTCCATTTTGTGTCTAATTAAGAGAAAGTTAATTACATTAATTCTCACTCCGTTGACCCCATTATCGTGTCTGTTTCTAGATCTAAATGTTGGAAATGGACTCACTTCCATAACTAATTTTTCATATCTGAATGGATTGGATAACTTATTAGAAATGGAATTGAACCCCATTTATGTAACCTATTTCTGAGCTCCAAAGAGCATGGAAAAAATGGAAATGGACCCAAATAGGTATGCATGTAAATAGTTTAAACTTTGATAGTTGGATATCAAGTCACACTATGTGGATAATATGATCTCCCTGGCATTATCTTCAAGTATCTACGATAGTTGCTCATAAGTCCTGATTGGATGAGGACTTATACATTAAGATATCCATTTCATGATGATGATTGCATGAAAAAGCCGTAAATAGAAATTCACCGATCAATATCTTCTCCATATGAACTCAAAAATTCTCCAAACTCACCTTCATTATATTTAAAATTTAGTTATCTATCTAATGAAATTGGTTTCATTAAAATGAAATTGAGATGCAAAAGTCAGCTTTTCTGGGGTCCCATTATACTATGTATATGTATATTCTATCCATATATTTTATTCTTTACATTTATACTCTTCTTCTATTTTTAAAACAATTAAAAATATTAGTTAAAATGTATTTAAAATGAAAATACAAAATAACCATTAAAAATACATTAAAATAAATAATACAATAAACAATATGGTACACTATGCCTATAATGTACATACATATAATTATCTATATACACAAATAAAATCATAAAAACTAAAATAAAATTGTTATTTTCATGGATATGATGGGAAAATGTGAATATGATTTGATCATTAATCATTATGGATATTTATTTATAATAAGTAATCTATATGAATATGATGGATATGTATTTTCAAGACAAATGTGAATGTGATTCACAAAACTCATACAAATGTAAATTTGATTAACATTTTTTGGGCTAATGAATTAGATATATTTATTTGGAGGATATTTTTAATATAACTTTCAATACTCATATTTGATATAATTTATCAATAGATAGTTAAATTGGACGCCACATCTTAATTGGAATTGAAATGAGAGAGCCTCCTAGTGGGTCCGTCATGGATGTCCAACATGGTTGTTAGAATCCAAGTTTGTTGGTCTCTTCAACTTGAATCATGACTCTCTTAATTGATTATTTTCTTGATGATAATGTTGGATATTTGGTTAGACATCTACTTGAAGGATTAGGAATCCATCATAGCCATCCAAGAGGAGTTCAATGGTCATGTTTGAAAGAGTCCATTGATTGATGGTCTCTTAGTGAACACCCTCCTCTACTATTTAAAGAGGGACATAGATGCTCTTTCAAACAATAGAAAATCAATTCCCGAGAAAGAGAGAGAGAGAGAGATAACAATGAAGTTTATTGAAAATTGAAGAGAAGATAAGGTTAAATACTCTCCTTATCGTCAGATACTCTCTCTCCAACAGATCCTAGTCATCCATCAATCTAGGCTCTTTATCTTCTTTGTTGGGTTGGCTAATCTTGAGAGATGATGCCTTCTTCTTCATTCCTCGTGTATGTATTAAAGGATTTGATTTCATATAATGAAATCATAAGATAGAAATCATCTAGATCTCTATTTGTGTGGACAACTTGGTTGAGGAGATCTCTCAAGTTTGTGGGAAGCAACACGAGTCATCGACATGCCCACGAGAGAAGTGTCATCAAATCAGACTTGATTCATGAGGTTTCATCATTTAGAGACCCAAACTTCAAAGGTATTCTTAAAACTCTTTTGGTTGTGCGAAATGGTTTGGAAGTTGTTTCATATACCTTGTGCTTTCACGCTAATTTTTTTATTATGCATTATATTAGTGTTCATACAATGAACATCTTTTGTTTGCAATTTTGATTTGATGTTTTTATGTTTCCATGATGAGCGAGATCAGACCTCCCTTAAAATATATGGCACACAAATTGGGGAGAGAGGGAGTGTGAAATTATGTATAAATTAAAGTTAAGAATTTATGGCATAAGATGCGGGGATAGAGGGAATGACAAATTATCCTAGAAAAGGTATAAATTAAAACAAACTTAGAAAATAAATGTTAGAAAAAGTAAATTAAAACAAATTTAGAAAATAAAAGATATGAGGAGAGAGGAAATGCCAAATTATGTTAGGAGAAGTACAAGTTAAAACAAACTTATAAAACAAGAATATATGGCACAAGATTTGGGGAGAGAGGGCATGTCAAATTATGTTAAAAAAGTATAAATTAAAACAAACTTGGAAAATAAATTATAGTTTTTATGTGGAAATGCATTCTAGTAAAAATCGTGATCTAGAACCACATTCTGGAATTCATCCTCTTCTCGCTCATCAAAGGAAGTCTCAATATCACATTTATTTCCAACGAGGGGTACGGTGGCACAAGCTCTTGTACAATTAGTCTCTTTCTGAAACAATCCTCAAGAAATAATTTTCCTCATGTTTTGAGGAAGGAACCTATGAGTTAGGTACTTCTGTACGAATCTTATAAAGAGCATTTGTTAAACTATAACTAAATTAACTTTATGCTTTCCCTGGATTGGGAGTAGAGCGTGAGGAATGGAAGCGATAAAGAGCTTAGGAATCTTGAAAAGAGATCAGTTGGACATTTGAATACTTTTATCATTCGAGGGTATGATATTTTTAGTGTTGAGTAAATGCAGTCAACTACACTATGGTCCTTATTATTGGTGTTAAAACAACAATTTGAGAGATTTAGGAATGTTAAATTTGACCAAATGAAGTGCCTCCTTTAAAGAATGAATCATTCGGAGTTTCTATAATTGATAGCTGAAGAAAACCATTTAACTATTGTAACGGCCTACATTCAACTTCTACAGATCATGTTTTACATGCAACTCTCATATCCTTCTTGATGAGGCAAATCTAGTCGAACTTGTTTCATGTCAACCTGTGGTCATTATAAATTGTTATAAAATTATGAAGTATATGAGTTTGACATTCACTAAGTCTACCATTAATCTGTAACCTTGATCATTAGGAGTAAATTAAGGCCACACAATGTGATTAGGAAACTTAATGTGGATTTGTATATGTTAATTGTAATTAAGGATAACTAATCTTGATGAGTATTGATTAATAACAATTAGTTTTAATTAAGAGCTCATTATATAGCTCATGTTTTTCATGATGACATGGTTGTGACTGGGATGTCATATCTTAATACTGCATGGCAAGCAATCAGTTTTTCATGTCCCCATGAATGGGTAATGAGTGTGATGCTTTGTATGCCTCGCATGCATGGTCAAGGCCTATAAATATCCTCCTCTCCAGCCCTTCATTCTCCACCCATATATTCATACTACAACCCCCAAGGTTGATAGGTTAAGAAATGGAGTGGGAGGCATGAAAGAGCATGAGAGAAGCACTGCCATCAGTTAGAGGAAGGACCAATGTATCAATCACTCATAGCAGGCTGCATAAAGGAGGTAGGTAGATATGAATCGAGTCATTTTGTCAAGTTTCTTTGTTTTACATTAACATAAGATGTAGATATCTGAGTACAACCTAACTTGGGAGAGGACAATCCTATCGTGGGTGAAGATCTGATCATTCACATGATTCACTCACTCATGATCATTAATAGTAGTATAAATATGCAATGTTGAAACTTGAGCAATGCCATATGTGAATGAAGGTGTCTCTATCATTGGAGATGATGTGAAATTTAGCATATTCATCCACCAATGATGCAATGCATACTAGTTCTTCATTATTTACCCTTTTTATTCATTCTTTTCAAAAGATTTATCGATACTTTATTTGAAATAAAAATTTTAGAAGAGGAAAAATCACCAAAATTTACTTTAAAATAAAACTAACAAATTCTATCGAAAATTAGAGAGAATTCGTGTTCTTCGTGTTCTTTGCCATTTTTACGTTCTTCGTAAATCATTTGCATTCTTCGTATGAACTTCACGTTCTTTATATATTTTTATGTTAATGATTCATAAAGGGACTTTGATCAGAAAAAGAATGGTCAATCAACTTTTCTAGCAACTCATCCTTAGGGAATCGGGTATTTCTTTCTACGCTCAAGTGTTGCTAGCATCCAAAATTAGGTTTTATGGAGCTTTTCCAGTATAGCTAATTCTACTTTGTGGAACCTTGACCAGTGTAGTCAATTATTCTCTTTTACATGACTCTTTAGATCATTGTGGTCAAAAGATTTGGCTTTATATTGCACTTGATATTTATCTTATATACGAGTCTAAAATATTTTCTCTGATTTTTTTGTTCTTTTAGGAAGCAAGAGTTTTCCCTCTATGTGGTGGATGGGAGAAAAGGTGAGCAACCATATAAGAGGGTTGCGTTGACCCCCAACTTGATTTAATTGCTAAGTTCTATCAAAGTATTCCTCATCTGAATCTTTATCTCAACCCATTATTATGGTATTTAGATTTCCAAGCAACTACAAAAAGTAAAGTACATACTAGTTCTAGCAGTCCCAAAGTCTTGGTCATCTATGACCCTTGATAAAGCATCATCTTGTGGACCCTACTTAGCTTGAACTGGCTATTTAACACCCATTTAGGTTGAGCCGAGAGTTGTGTTCTAGAGTCCTAAGTAGTTTACTATCCAAGAGTCAAAATTATGTGATGGGACAATCTACTTAGAAACTAAGAGACTAAGTCTAAACATTGTCTTGTGGAACTCTGAAAAACTGGAAGCTTCTAAAACCTGGTCTTTTATTGAAGTTCCTCTCAGATTTAAGTGGATTAAAATCATAGTTAAGCTCCTTCTCAATTCTGTCCATGACTTGGTTTGGAGCCCGATCGCTCACAAGTGCACATGCAAGTCATTTTTCTGCTTTATGTATGATATGATTTAGGATAATGATGTAAAATGAGATGCAATTCTTTTTGTGCGATAGTTTTCTAGTTTTTGAGAATTTTTATGAAAGATTTTTGAACGTGTTTTTCAATTTTTAATGACTTTCTAATATGCCATATATATTTATGTGATTTTTTAAAAAAAACCTTTGAAAATTTTAAGAGAGTTTTTCAAAACATGCATTGCAAACTTTTTTGGAAAAAACATTTTGAAAAATACGAAAATGTTTTTTAAAAACATATTGTAGTTTTAGAAAAACATGAAATGTTTTAAGCATGATTTTTTTATTTTTTTTGAATTATACAATTTTGAGAACGTACCTTTTCTTAACTATGATTTCTGAAAACATATATATTTGTAAATATGTAAATATGAAAAATACGCATTATGAAAACATGTAATGGTTTCAAGAACATGCAATTTGAAAAATATGCATTAGAATATACAAATTTCAGAAAAGTGTAATATTTTGCTTTCAGAATATGCATTTTTAGGATCTTTTACAAAAAAAATATTTTTTGTCATTTTTTTATGAAAGTTGGATTTTCCAAGTAAATTAATTATCGAGTTTATTACGTGTTTTATACATAGAGAAAGTAGTGAAAGTTCAAGTTTGAGTAAACTATATATGTAGTATTGATGAACCTCAGATTCATCATGCTAAAATCCATATATTAATCTCCAAGTTTAAAAAAATTCAATAAAAATTAGATTAAATACTATATATATTTGTTTTAAAAATAAATTAAAAATAGAAGGGAAGTACAAAAAAATACAGTGTTTATATCCCTAAAAAATGTTTCCAAAAATATTTCTCGTTTTGTTTCATTTATTTGTATTTTTGGTCAACATGAAACTTGTCGATCTCCTCAAGATCTACAACTTTCATGTTTTGAGTTTTTCCTAATTCATCATTTTCTATTTATTTTTTATTTTTCATTTTTTTATCATTGAATAAATCTCATTGGGCAACGTGGCTCCTTCTGGTTGAGCCATGCGACCTGCCTCCCCTTGCGCCTCCTGCCACTCTTCCACACTATCTGATCGCCTCCTGGGAACCCTCATCTCAACCACCCTGTCACCCCTTCATTCACCACCCTTTGATCGCTTGCCCACCTTCGTCCCAACCTTCCATCCACACCCTTTTTCCAGCCATTCGATCTGATCTTAGACAGATCTACACGGATCGCCACTGCCTGCTTCACAATCGCATCATCGGATCTGATGATCAGATCGTAACCTTTGCATGCACCTCCATCTCGATCATAGGATCGCAAGATCCAATGGCTGACAGTTCATCTCCCACCACCAACCGACCCTCTATCCTACAATCTTCCTCTTTGCACACCGCACCCTTCCCATTTTCTCCACCTTCTTGACACCACCCTTGCTCCCCTGACCATGGCAGGTCCAAGCCCTAACTTCCACCATCATCGCGCTCCATCTGGCCTTGCTCCCGCCCTCTTCTTCCGATCAGCACGAGCCCACGAAAGCACGAAGCCCACAACATGCACCTCAATTTCCTCCCTTTCAAATACACCCATGCCGCCACTTTCACCGTCATCCACCTTTACAAGGCCAGAGGCCTAGTGCCTCTCCTCCCCTCTATGACAGGGAGGGGACAGATAGAGGATACAAAGATGACCTCCGGCCTCAGTGCTGACCCATGGCCATGGTAGGCCATGATACGACCCTAGCCTGGTCGATGAGATGCTCTGAAGGATCATCGAAGTCCAGCGAAGACCGGAACTCACCTTGGAGCTCAGCCTAGACCACTCTATCCGCCATACGCCTCTTCAATCTCCAGGTAAGCTGTCTCCTCTCTACCATCTTGTTTCTCCTAATTAATTGGACGCCCACACATATTTTCACCCTTAATTGATCACCTCCCGTGCTTCGCCTCACATCACTCATCCTCACGTCACACTTAGACCACCTTCTCTGTCTTCCACAACCTCCAGCCACGTCGTCCATTTTCTCCGCCTTCACGGCGAAGGAACCCACTGAGTCTCCGCCTTCTCTGCTCCATAAGTCTTCCATCTCATCTCACCGCACATGTGCACACATCCTCCAAGCTTGGGCTATTTTCCACTAACCTTTCTGCAGGTACACTCCTTCGGAGACCGAACTTTGGGCGGAGCTAAGTTCTCGAGATCCTCCTCTGGCGTGGGTTCATCAACAACAACCTTTAGGTAGTCGTGTGCCTTCCCCGTGATCCAGCCTTGGTCGTCATGCTTCCAGGATTCTGTTGGGGTCTTAAGTGATCTCAGAAGATGACAGTAGAGCTCCGGCATCCATATAAGAGCTCCATTTGCGCCACCATCGAGCGATGGAGGAGGAGGAGCAAGAAGGTACATGTACCATTGGATGGCACCCCTTCGGTGCTCATCCAACAGTTCCAGATCATCCACGTCGCCTTCCCCGAAGCGCGGAGGCTCGGTGGGATCGAGCCTCGTCCGAAGCTACCTCGAGCCAACACGTAGCCCAAGCCTCCTGCTGCGGCCTCCCGAATCAACATCGAGCCTTTCCTCCACCCAATCCTAGTACCCACGTGATCTAGTCACGTGGGATAGGGTGAATTGCATCGGTGCCTCACTGATTTCTCCAAATAGCATGAAGGTCCCTCCAGGCGCATGCAATGCATGCACGCCTGAGGTTATTTGCAAACCAGCCCCTGTGCAAATATAAACATTTATAGGGAAGGACATGATATTATTTTTAATTACATTTATGCCCTTCTAGGGACCTATTTGTGATGATTTTGTAATTAATTTCATGTTTCTTTACATTTGTGCCCTTGGACCATTGCACGCACATCTTGAGCATGATCTCCATTTAAGTTGATTTTAGTTTCATTTTGAAGCCCGTTTCATTGTCTATCCATTAGCATTATCTATTTACTATTCTGACACTTAAATCAGGTTGCTAAATTCTAGTTATATAGTGTCATATGTTCGTTGGTCTTTAATACCATTTGCTAGATAATCGACTACATTTGATACATGAATTGCTCCTGAAATTGACCACATGTTTATTACTCAATTATTTTATTTATGTAGGGCATATTTGCACATTATTACATATGTATCACATTGCATTACGTCACATAATGTCATCTTTTATGTACCAACATAAAACCAAATGAAGAAAATGCCTTCTGTTCATTCATCATATGTTGCATCACATTTGTTTGTCTGTTGATCTAGGTTAATTGATTAATCACTTAATCTCAGTATTTAGAATGAAGACCTAAGATTAGAAAACAATCATTCATTAATGAAACAATAAATTTTGATAGATATATTAACAAGCTAGTATCCCTATGTCCGACCTTGGTATGCTTACCAAGTTAAAAATATTTCACAACATTCAAAGACAGTGGTTTTTGATGAATCAAAATTTGCCTCCTATACTACGATAACATAAGATTATTACCGAGGTGATTTTAGTGACTCATCAAATGGCGCCATTGTCGGGGACACAACATATCTTTATTTATTTATTGAATTTCATTGTATTATTTTTTATGTGAATATTTTCAAAAATTTTAGTTCTTTTCTTCATGTTGTTTTTACATCATGTGCTGATGATTTTTCTTGATATCTTATGATAATTTCTTTTATGTCAGGACTCGTGGAGATCGAGGATGCTTTAGATTCATGGAGGCATGGAGTTGGGAGCTCCTGCTGAGAGGAGTCACAGAAGAAAATTCAAAAGAATTCAAGGAATTTAGGCTGCATTGCATTCATACATTTAGTTTTAAATAAATGTATCATGTGCATTTTTAGCGATCCTCATTTGAGGGCTCGGGTGTGTAAAAAAAAGTAGATCACTCAATGATCTATTCCTCCCCATACCATCTCTGTACATTTACAAACACACCTCGTCCCCTTACATGTCCATCGTCTTCATCTATATAAATGCTCCCTTTAACCCTAACAAAACATGGGCTCCCAACACAAATTTCAGACCCTTTACTTAGGCTATTTTGTGACAAAGTATAGGGGGGACATGGCCCTTCCATCTTCCCTCTACCTGTCTTCTTATACTTAGGTCATTTTTGACCTAAGTATATGGGAACCTCCGAATCAGTTATGCTATATCGTCTTATGTTTAACCAGAGCTTTGGCTTCATAACACTTGTGCTATGAGGACATAACACTGGTTAAGTATAGGGAGTACACCGTATATCAATGTATAATTACTTAAGTCATAGCTCGTAAGTTAAAAAAACTTTTTAGGCTAGGGTTTAGGTATACTGGTGAACTAATTTTTGTAAAAAATGTAAAATCTTTTTAATTGAGGGATTAATGTTTTTGTAAATAAAACCCTATTCAATTTTTTCATAAAAATCTAAAAAAATTTTAGAAGTTTGTGTATTCCTGGCATATTCACTATCACTCAAGGCTTAAGGATTTGAAGACATTGGATTTCTGAGATCTTGAGAGACTACGTTAGCCAGCCTTAGTCATTAGGACTTTGAACTTAATAATCCACACTTGCCTAGTTTTAAGATTTGAATGCTATATTGCACTCTTCATCTCTTCCTTCTAAAGAATATGATCAGCACAACACTTTCATAACTGCATGATTGATGAGATGAGTTGAGTTATCACTTGAGAAACTAGGACTGGTGATTTGAGTCTAGACCCGATCTAATGATACCCGACGATGGGATAAAGTTAATGAAGGTTTGAAGAAACCTGAGTGTCAGCAAACCCTAGCCAGTATGTGAACAAGTTCGCATGATATCGATTGAAATTTACCTATATGCCATGTTGTGATGAAATCTAAAAAATTGTTGATTAGTGTACGCCAACTCTTGGTAAAAGCAGTGGATCTAGCCAAACAACAAAGAAAAGAAAAGAAAGAAATGTAGAAAGAAAATCTCTCACCATACAAAATTCAAATATCAAAGCACTTCCACCCAAAAGCAGGTACTCCCAACCATTTTTCAAAGTGTCTACTTGGACCACCGCTATTAGGACCAGGAGTCGGGCTAGCATGCAAAAAGGGCTCTACATCGTAAATGCTACATGTCTGGGTGTAGAAGGTATATTAGATACTCAAAAAACATCACACCCTGGTGTACTCCCATGAAAATAAGTGCAGACAACTCCAACTTCTCTTGACGGACACTGATCAACAACCAAAAAATTACATGTGTCGAGTTAATAAGGCACTCGAGAGGATCCTTGTTCCAATAAGAGGGAGAGAAGAAATGACACAATCCTATGCCCTCCATCAACTAGCCTTCCATCTACACTTCAAAATCTGACGAACTAAAGAGACGGTTGATTGAAGCAAGAATCAACTTATTCCCTAGTGTTGAGGATTAGGTTTAGAGGAGAGTCACCTAGACTGGGACTTTTGGTGACATATTGACTCGAGTCTCATGATAGCAATAAACTAACGTCCATATCCTTATATTTTATATAAAAAACAAAGAGTCTGATAATTAGAGAAGTTATATTCCTTTTGACTAGAGAATGGTTGAGCCTAGAATTTTTAGGATCACTCAAATTTAGGATTTCCAATAATTTGAGCCTTGAAATTTCACATGCACTGTCAGAAATTAATCTGACTCCTTTATTTTCTAGATGCTCATGGACGAGCAGAGTTTAAGTATAGGGGATGATGAACCTCAGATATATCACGCGAAAATCCATATATTAAACCCCAATCTTAAAAAATTCAATAAAAATTAGATTAAATACTACAAAAATTTGGTTTTAAAAATAAAATAAAAATACAAAGAAAGTACAAAATAAAAAATATAGTGTTTTTATCCCTTAAAAATGCTTCCAAAAATATTTCTTCCTTTGTTTGATTTATCATGTATTTTTAGCCAACATGAAACTTGTTGATCTCCTCAAGATCTACAACTTTCATGTTTTGAATTTTTCCTAATTCATCCTTTTTTATTTATGTTTTATTTTTATTTTATTTTTATCTTTGAATAAATATCATTGGGCCACATGGCTCCTTCTAGTTGAACCACTCTGCTCGCCTCCCCTTGTGCCTCTCGCCACTCTTCCACACCGTCTGATCGCCTTCTGGGCACCCTTATTTCAACTGCCCGTCATCCCTTCATTCACCACACCCTGATCACTTCCCCACGTTCATCCCAACCTTCCATACATTCTCTTTTTTCATCCATCCGATCTGATCTTAGATCAGATCCGCATGACTCGCCATCGCCTGCTTCACAGCCACACGATCAGATCTGATGCTTGAATCGTAACTCTCCACCCATGACTCTATCTGGACCGTGGGATCACAAGATCCAACACCTGACACTTCATCTCCCACCTCCGGCCAACCCTCTCTCCGACAGTATCTCTCTTCGCACACTACGTCCATCCGATTTTCTCCACCTTCTCGACACCACCCTCCCTCCCCTGACCATGCTAGGTCTAAGCCCTAACTTCCACCATCCTCGGTGCCACCTGGCCTTGCTCTGTCCTTCTTCTTCCGATCAACACGAGCCCATGAAAGCATAGATTCCACAACATGCGCCTCAACTTCCTCCCCTTTAAATATGCTTGCACTGCCACTTTCATCGTCGTCCACCTTTACGCGGGTCGAGGCCCGGTACCTCTCCGCCCCTTTGTGACAGGAAGGTGATGAATCTCATATTCATCATGCTAATATTGGTCAATTAGGCTCTGTTCCCCGAAATACATATGCATTTACTAATTAATATAACATCATTAGCATTCATACATATGTAAATAATATTTGCATTTCATCTTGCATAATTGCATTAAAAATCCCAAGTGTAAATTGGCATAAAAAACTACTAAATTCCCTTATTTTTAATCAATTCATCCTAACTCCGATTAATCCCAAACCACCTTCATTATGTAGATATTACTAACAATAATAAATAGCAATACAAAAAATAATAACTCAAATAAGTTTCAAATAAATCCAAAATCAAATTTCACATCTGATAGACTAAAACACGCATATGTCCCTCATACAATGTCCAATTATGGTCTACTCACTTTTAAAGTACTCCACTTTCAAATACCTTCAAAACAAGACCAATTTCGTAAAATTCGGAGCTCATATGTAAAAGTTGAGTTTTGGGCCTCTTTTGCGCATTTTAAGTTTTTGCTAATTTTGACCCGAGTTTTTATGTACATAATTAACCATTTTAATTTTATTTCTTTTGTACTTGTGTTATTTGATGAAAGTTTTATTAAAACTGCATAAAAATTGAAATCTATATCAAGACTAAAATCAAAGAAACTGTCTGTGTCCGAATGTTCGTTGTGAGTGTGTACAAAATTCTCGTATTTCATACTTCTATTTTATTTCCCTATTTTCTTATTTATTAAAAATATAAAAAATATATTAGTGTGTACTTAATTTTATTGTATTTTATTGTATTTTATAATTTTCAGCCTCTTTAAAAACCATCAAAAAATTACACAACTCCAAAAATCATTTTTCTATACACATGGAGAACCACCAAAAATATCATTTTGTACAATTTATCTCTTTTGATTTATAGTCCTTCATGAAAGTTGTAGATCATGCTGAGACGAACAACTTTCATGTTGATGACTTTTTCATTTGATATTATCTTCTATTTTCTCTCCATGGTCAATCAATTCATCAAAAAAAACCACATGCCATCCTGCCATTGGTCGATCTCACTTCACTAATCCACCTCACTCACCCCTACCCTCTAATTTTCTCTCCCCTCTTGCTCCACCCAATCACACGACACCCACCATTGACCCTAAGTCAACTCATTCCTTCCATATATGTTACATGCATGCCCGACGCCCCTTCACCTCAGATCCACATCTTCCTCCTCTATTATGGTGCTCATATCATTCCTACATGTAACTCCACACATGCCATAAATCTTGATCATCAAATGCAGCTCCTAGCCGTTACCACTATAGCTAACTCTTCTATAAAACCCAACTTGCACCACCACCTTCAATCATCCACCATTCCGTATGTCCAACCTTCACACCACCCCAGGTGACAACAACAGGTAGGGCGTCGATCTGCGAGGAGGAGGTTTGGTGAGATCCTTGGTCATCTTTTTGACCGTGCCACAACTTCACCTCGTTGTTAAACCCTCTACTCCTCTTCACCGAAGTAGATTGAGCGATGACCACTGGGAAGCCCCTTGGCTTCTTGTCCATCAGTGAATCTTTCTCTCCCCTCTTGCTCCACCCAATCACACGACACCCACCATTGACCCTAAGTCAACTCATTCCTTCCATATATGTTACATGCATGCCCGACGCCCCTTCACCTCAGATCCACATCTTCCTCCTCTATTATGGTGCTCATATCATTCCTACATGTAACTCCACACATGCCATAAATCTTGATCATCAAATGCAGCTCCTAGCCGTTACCACTATAGCTAACTCTTCTATAAAACCCAACTTGCACCACCACCTTCAATCATCCACCATTCCGTATGTCCAACCTTCACACCACCCCAGGTGACAACAACAGGTAGGGCGTCGATCTACGAGGAGGAGGTTTGGTGAGATCCTTGGTCATCTTTTTGACCGTGCCACAACTTCACCTCGTTGTTAAACCCTCTACTCCTCTTCACCGAAGTAGATTGAGCGATGACCACTGGGAAGCCCCTTGGCTTCTTGTCCATCAGTGAATCTTTCTCCCCTCCAGGCAATCCATTCATCATACATGTACCCTTCTCCTCCTTCCTCCCTTCTTCTCCTCCCCTTCCCCCTCCATGATTCTTCACCTTGTTCTTCTCCATATATTCTCTCTCCTCATTTCATTATCTTTCGTCCATCAAATAGCTAAAAAATTGCATTTCCATGGATAAATCATCTATTACGGATTTAATAGTGATTTTTAATTAATGTTTAGTAAAAATTTCACGAATCAATTTATCAAAAATTTAAGCCAGCTAAACAAATACATGGCAAAATAGGGGAAGTTGTGAAATCCCCTGTTTCACCATATGTTCTCTCTCTATTCCTCTTTCTCTCTTCTTCCCCCTCTCTTGCTCCCCACTTTTTCCTCACCTTCTCCTTCCATTCCTTGCACCACCAAACCATCTTCTTTCGTACACCCCCTCTCCTTCAACCTCCTCATCCATCTACACAGCTCTAGATCTCCCTCATCTCTGGCCTTGCTAAGGCTGGAACTTAGCTCCGTTCCCTCACCGTTGTTGGGAACCCCGCCGTCCAGACCCCCTCACGTGAGGAGCACGTGGGGCGGGGGAAAATTGTATACCCCTTCCCTAGTTCCAGAATAATAACAAAGAAGTCTCACGTCGCTAACGTAATTGTCACGTGCGGGGCGCAAGACGTGGTAAATTACAAAACAGTCCTCCCAGTTCTTGAAATTACAGAGAAGTCCCTCCTGGGATCAGTTTGAGAAGAAAAACTTCATTTTTATTGCATTTGAGTCATTGTTATTTCATTTTATCATCTCTTTTGCATATGAACTCAGATTTTAGTGTACAATATGTCGGTTTGTAGCTCATGCAGTGCTCTTTAATATTATATATCTTGTGGACAAATCTGAAGACAACTAATTATTCATTATTTGAGGAGATTTATTTGACCTATGCATGCTGATTTCTGATGTTTTGTGCAGTTGTGAAAATTGACGGTCTCTTTTGCAGAGATTCGGTTGAGGTTTTTTAATAGAATAATACTCTTAAGATTCGTGGTTATTATTTAGAGAAACTAATATTTGCAGGGGGAAGATCAAGGGATAATTGTTGTAATTTTTTTGATAGTCTTAAGGAGATTTTGTCCCTTTAATGATGATTGATCATATTTGAGGAATTAGTTTTTGTAGGGACTAAATCGAGGGGATTAATTAGATCTATTTCCTTGAAATTATTAATCATTCATTGAGGATTGAATCTTTGGGATATATATTCTTTATGAGAATTATCAATGATTTATTTTGCATGATTATTAATTGAGTGATTAGCCTTTTAGCCTGCATCTTAGACTTCATTTATAAATATTTCTCAAATTTATCCTTTTAATATGTGATTTAATTTCAAGGACATTGATCAATATTTTTGGATTAAAAATTATAAAATCATAGATCCTATGCTCCATCATCTACTCTGTTTTAATTTTCTTCGTCTTGCATCTTTCACCATTGCATTGCATTTTATTTTCTTGTTATAGATATTAATAAAACATCTAATTAATTATTTTGTATTAATTTTAGATGACACAACTAAAAATCAATGTTCCCTATGTTCGACCTTGATAGACTTGCCAAGTACAAATACTCCACAACATTCAAAGACTTTTTGACGATTCATTATTATTAAAGAGACGGTTTTGACGTTCATCAAATGGTGTTGTTGCTGGGGAATGCCATATTTTTAGGATTTTAAATTATTTTTTGTAATTAATTTTATGTCATTTTTTCTTTTTTACATTTCATTTTGCATTTCTCTCTCACTTCTGATACTAACCGTAATTTCTCTATATACAGACTACTCAGAGTAAAAAGTTTTGGGATATAAATCAAAGATCTTTGAAGAAGACTAAATTTTACTTTTGTGAGAGAGAATTAGTTTAGTTTAATTTTTCTGCATTATTCTTAGGGTCCCGCTCTATGAACCCTAGTAATAATTCGGAGTGGACTTCTTTGTGGTGTGTCAGGTCTGTTTCAACCCCTTCTGTGTGGTTGGATGACTTGTGTGGCGTAGGAACCAATATGGTCTTTTGATACTATAAATATTGTTTTTCATCCATAGTACCTTGAGAACTCCTCAAAGTGTGCCACTGTCTCCTAGTTTGATAATCATGACTGCTTGTGCCCTCTCTTGGGGTTGTCCATTTATGGGAATTGACAATCCCCTCAAATAGGTCAAAGTATGGGTACTGAAGGGGAAAGACTCATATTCCTTTTCAATTTTAAGATTATTATTAGCTTGATGGGTTGTCTTCGATTTCGGTGTTTCATCAAATTCCTTTTCAATTTTAAGATTATTATTAGCTTGATGGGTTGTTTTCGATTTCGGTGTTTCATCAAAGGTCAGTTGTAGGGTGCCACTACCCTATGTTGAGAAATCGATGCCCTTAGTCTCGCAATCAATAGTTTCCTTATCAAAAGCTTAGAACAACTTCCCAAGAATGATGGGAAATTGGGTGAACTCTCATCGAGCTTGATGTCAATGAAAATAATATTCATTATGAGAGGGGCGCATTAGAAAGTTATGGTGGTTGGAATAATTCCTCTTGGCCTATTATTGTACGATCAACCAATTGAGCGATTATCCTCAACTTCTTCAGTAGTTTGAGTTTGGTTGTAAAACACGGTGGCCAGGTGGATATTGATAGAGGAGTCATCGTTGATCTGGATGTGGGTAAACAAGGTGTCTCGAATTCCACATTTTACCTTGGGTAACCACTTACTCTTCTGCTTTTTGTTTTTCTACACAATACTAAGTGAGGTGGCTGTAGACACTATATATCTCTCAGTTCTAGTCCTTTTCTTGCCCATCCTTTTAAGTTATGCAGTATCTCTTCACAATTATATGAATACAAAGTATGAAATCTATGACCTTTATTATTGGAAACATGGTCACGATATTTAAAAAAGGATTCCATATGGTCATGATCATTTTATTTATTTTTCTAATTTTTCTATTTTTATTTTTGGGAAATGATGGGGAAAGGATGTATAGACTCTACCATACTAGAGGATGGCAAGTTACTAGAAAGGGAAAGTAGAATAGACTCCAGTTGTACAAAGTATGTGCTTTTCCTAATGCCCTCTAGGTTCACAACACAAGATTTGCTAAATTTATTATCCTCTTTACTTCAGTGAGCAGCATAACCTTCATCGTTTTGAGACTTTTCTAAGCTTATCATCAAATATACCAGCGTTACTGGCACACCTAGAGAAGGCGTCCTTAATAAAGCTCTCATAAAAAATGGGAGGAGTATGATATGTAAAAGAGACAGTTGAGATGCAAAGGTCTCATGCTCACCATACCTAGATAATGGCATGTACTCCTGAGGCGAGTATGGATCGTCCATGTGACAGACATTGGATGAAGCCTCACATCGTAGTTATAAAGGATAGGAGTGATTTGGAATGAAGTATTTGGGTCCAATCCCTTGTAGATAGAGGCTCTAGATTGAATGGATTTGATAGAATCCATTTAGGGTAGGCTAGATCAAGTCTGGGAGATCTTCGAGTGTGGGCCTCTCCATTTGGTTAGAAGTATCTCGGCCAAACATAAATGACCTATGGTCATGTCCTGTGGTGTGGAAGGGTAAATCGGACCCCTACCAACATTCACAAGAGATGGAAGTTGGGGGAAAGTGGTCTAAAATCATCTCTCATTCAGTAGTCGCTCGCCCTCAAAATAAAATATCAGAGTAATCATCCAGCTCTTTTGTATAAGGTGGACTAACGCATGGTTGGAGAGGATCATGGGTGGAAGAGAATGGGGAGGGTGGAAAGATGAAGAAACGAGGTGGTCATTCGGGGTTCTGACCTTGCAATGTGAGTGGAATGGAATTGACCTCGTACGTTGAGTGAGATGGAACCGACCTTGAATGAGAATCACTCAAGGTCAGTTGGGGATACATGGAGGAAAGAGAAGTTGAAGATAATTGGTAAACATTTGAAGCGATGCGACCCACAAAGTCTAGGCACAAAGAATGATATGTTATCTCAAAGATAAATGGTGGGACGGAAGTGGATCAAGGCAAAAAACATGCAAGTGCAAAAATGCATACACAAGCAATACACACAAGCAACCCCAAGTTCACCAACAAAACACATGGATATTGCAAAGGCCTGGCCACTTATCTTTTCAATTTTAATTGGTGATTTTTCAAGCAGTTTTTTTAAACAAGATCTCAAGTGTGATCTCATATGATAATAGGTCACCTTGTAATGTTAGAGGCAAGTGCATGCAGCTTTTGTACCAGAGAGTTAGAATATAGATGCTTAGGGTGCAATTTCAAAGATTGAGGCTATAACCTTATGGATCGTGCTTCACTCCATCAGGAACATATCAAAATACAATGATGGAGTTGCTCTTCAACAAACAACAAAGTTAATTATTTTTGTATTTTTAAGGTCAATAATGTTTAACAGACCTAAATTTAGATGGTTGTTGCTTGCTTTGAGTTGGGTTCAAACATGTTTATCGCTTAGTTCAGATTCTCAGTTTTAACCTAAGTGCGGAAATCATGGGAAAAAGTCTAAAAAAGACGATGCAATGCGAAAAAATTGATGTGTGCCTAGATAGAAGTACTTGCAATAATCCTCACATCATCCATGCTGGTTGTTAAATAGAAAGTTTTAATACCTAAACTATATGCAGTGTAAGATGAGAAATTGTTCCTAGTCATGCATCTCTATTGGTGAGTGGAAGAACAATTTAATTTGGCTAATAGAATATGGTCTAAGTGCATCTCATTATTAATAAGAGTATGATCCTAATATTACGTACACAATCAAGATTCTAGAAAAGCCATATGATTTGCGGTCCACCTAATACTAGCATCATACAACCACACAAGTCACGAGGTCCTGACCACACAACTGGGGTCGAAACAGATGTTGTAAATAATGCTAGAGTTATTATAAACCAAATGCTACTAATAGAAGTATAAATTTAAAAAAATAATTCTATACTACTCTGAAGCCAGATAACCAAATGTGGTTGGCTTCTTTATGAGATTTTTGGTTGGTATGGATCCCAAAAAATGTCTGTGTATGCATCTCATCTGTCCATTGATACTCTAACTACTAATAGATCATCAATAAGAGTCAACCTCCACTGTCATCGATCTACGAGGCTTTTGAGGAAGCCAACCAAGTCTAATGGGTCCCTGCAAAAGAAAATCGAATATTATCCATACCGAAGATTTCACAAGTAGACAAAAATATGAATAAGAAGAAATATTAACACAGAATGAACATAGAAAAGAATCCTAAAAATCGACTAAGGTGAACTTGTCTAATTTTACATTTCCTTTAGTGAACTTAGAAAGATCATTTTCTAAGGTGTAGGTGTTCTTTTAAGCTTAGACACAATTGTTTTCTAGTGTATCAATGTTTCTTTTAAAAGATTTTTATCCCATGAACCCTAGAATCATTGTAAATTACCTTCTCAACCTTCTAAACAACGTTATTACTCCTTCACCTCTTTAAAATTGCTCCATCTTACCCCATGAACCCTGCCGTTAATTTTACTTTTACTTGAGTCAATGCCTTGGGTTAATCTAACTGGCGGCGCATTGGATGGTGGATCTTCTACCTCCTCATCTCATTTCTCCTCTTCTTCTTCCTCCTCTATTCCTCTTCTTCCTCCTCATCTTTATTCTCTCTCTCTCTCTCTCTCTTAATCCCTTCTTTATCCATCCACCAAATCAACAACATTTTTATATTCATGGATAAACCCTCCTTCTCATCATGAAAATGATTTTTTTTCTGAATTTTTCTAGATGATTTCTTGAATCGATTAATAAAAAAGTTGAGGCTTCTAACCAAATACAACAGACTCTTCCTCTTATCTGTTCACCGAGCCGCAACACCACTCTCTTAATACATCAACAGGATGCCAAGGCTTATGGTAAGTCGCTCGACTTTGGTGCTCATTGGCAAAGGGACCTCCTTCGCCTGCACTAAATCCGTGAGAAACGGGAGAAGTCTAGGAGAAGGTTCCGACTATCGCGGAAGAGCTGACTTCCCCTTGTGCGCACATGCATTTGATGCTGCTGCTATGAAGAACCCAAGGATAACCCATCGAACAACAATCGACTGATCCTTTTTTCGGGCACCAAAACTTCATGGGTATTATCTACTACTGCGTAGTGATCTAAACAGAGCTCTAAGGCTTAGTATCTCATCTCCTCGAGACCACCCTTGCCGAAGTCAGAGCTACCAACAAGACTTTGTCTCTCTCTCAAACATGTAGATGAACAAAGAAGGAAGTGGGCACCCTTGCCAAAGTCAAAGCTACCTCACAACTTATCTACAAAAACACCACAACTATGTGTAGAAAAACACGAGCCACTAGCGGGGGTAGAAGTGCAAATATCAAAAACCTCAGGGGTTAACTTGCAAATTTACCAAAAAGGTTTAATTGTAGATCCAAAATTTCCGACTAAACAATAATAATCAAACCTACGAGGATCTAGTCGCAAATATCCCAGATTTTGTGGCTAACTAAGCATGGGACTAAAGTACAAATAAAGTAGATGCGGGGGTTTTAATACAAATATTATAATTTTTTTTAAAGCTATAGATGAATGTTTTAGGGATAAATAATAAACTACAAAATTACGTGGGGGTGAAGTGATTAGCCGAAATTTTACGAATGAACTAAGGTGAATAAAATCCAGCGAAGGTCATTGCGACCTTAGTCACTATAAACTCAGCTCAATCAAGAAAAATGAAGGATCAGACCACCAAAACAAGATAAAAATCAAAGAACTCAATAGTGGCCCTGGCTATTGGATTAGCCTAGTATAGTGACCAGGGTCAGACTCAGGGAGCACGTGATGGCCTTGCGGCCTACGAAGTAGTCAAGAAGGAAGAAAATATAAACAAGCAAATTTTTGGTGGGTTTTCAATATTTTTATATTTTTTTTTGGAATTTTCAATAATGAAGAAAATAGGAAAAACAAGGAAACAAGCAACTTGGACAAATTATTTAACTACTCTAAAGTCACCCAAAAATTCAAAAAAAATGTTTTTTTTGTTTTTTTATATTTTCTATGTTTTTGGTTAATTTTTGGGGTTTTTCTGATTTTTATGGAATCTTATAAAAACAAAACAAGACTGAAAATGCAAGACACTGTCCATTCAGACTTGGAGGACCAAAATAAAATAGATAATGGTCCTATCATGGTCTGAAGTAATTTTGCTGTAAAATGTAAAATACAAGGATAAAATAGGCACTGGATTTATTAGTTTTAGATTTTTCAATTAATTATTAGAATTTTTATGGGTGTTTAAGGGTTTTGTAATTTTTATAGTTTTTATAAGTCCAAAAATGACCAAAATTGGTCAGAAAATCAAACACAACAAGACAAACAATATCTAATTTTTTTGTAATTCTTAAAGTTGTTTTAATATTTTCTTGTGATTTTTAAAACTGGACAGTAAGAAAAATGGCTTTTTTTAAATTTTTAAAAATAATAAAAATGCTCAGAAATGTCTCCAAAAATTAAAGAAAATTTTACACCATTGCAGGAGCCATGTGTTCAATTTTCATCAAATTTGGAGTATTTTTGCTATTTTATTAAAATTAAAACCAAGGCATAGTGCACAAGGACCTTATTGCAAGAAAAATATAGTCATGGGGCCAATTGATAACACGGTAGAGAAGATTAGGACCAAATGTGCAAAAAGCCCCGAGAACCACGCGCGCAGCACGTGTGTTACACTCGGAGGGGCATAAGTGTCATTCCCATTTTAAAAGATGTAAACAATAACATTCCAAAAACGCAGGGAAGAAAATGCAAATATCCCACTAAAACACGTGGCGAAGCACGTGGACACTACAGGAAGGGACTGAATAGTAAATACTGAAAAGTAGAAGGTCCAATGTGCAAAATATACAAAATAAAAACAACGGGAACAAATAATTACAGGACTAAAACGTAACAACCAAAACTAACGGGCCTGAGAACAAATTACCCTTTATTTAAGCGGACGGTGGGGAAGGCGCCACGTGGTAGATCGTGCGGTCTGGAACGGTGGCTCCTCCTCGAAGAAACTCCACTCGAATCGAACGGCTGAGAGTTCCCCACGTGGCTGATCTGACGGCTGCGACGCTCTGGGGGTAAACCCTCGCTGATCCGACGGTTCTGAAGAGGGCACGTGGAGATCGAACGGTTCAGAATCACGAGTGCCTCTTCATCTGATCGTGCGGCCCTGATCAGTCCTTCAAAGGATCAGACGGTGGCGAGGCTCCTCAATTGGGTGGCTGAGATCTCGTCTGGAGCAAGAGGATGATCGGAGACAACAGGCGAAGGTGGCGGAGCTACAGCTACTGGAATCGAAAAATCGAAACCTACGCTAATCTACAGCCTAAAGAAGTTACCTGGTGAATGCATTCGACTGGGCTAAAGCTCGGGGAGCTCCGGGGTCATTGCCTGCAAGGGATCGTCGGGTTCCGGAGGCTGGGCGCGCTCGCGGCGGCGTACGGCAGCGAAGCCACCGGATCAGAGGCTTCCCGATGCCTCGAGCCTCACTTCCACTCCAGAGAGCACCGCTGTCACTTAGGCAAGCCGGAGGAGTTCCTTGGCGTCGAGGGGGAGGACCATAGATCAAGAACAAAGCTACCGGAGGCGAGACTATATATGTCTAGGGGTCCGAGAAGACGATGGTCAGGCGAGTCGCTCACAACTCGGATCCCTCAAACCCACCCCGGGCGTGGATCTGGGATGAACAAGGATCAAACGGAGCTCGGGGTTGGGATGATTGGCGATCGGGTCGAACGGGGAGAAATGGTAGAAATCGGGTCGGGCGAGTCGAACCCGGCTCTGGTGGTCCTGGGGGGAGAGTTGACCGGGGGTCAACATCCCCCGTGGACCAATCAGAGCCCGCCAATTATTAGGATTTTGTAATTAAATAATAAACAGAAAATGATCGAATTTCGAGAAACTCAAAACATAAAAAATGTTTATTTTATTTTAAACTATTTTTTGTGATTTTTAATTATTTTTTTGAAATATAAATTAGGTATTTACAATATAGTACTATGTATAGGTATATATACAATATTGAATTTTTAATTTTTGATTTTTAATTAATTATTTTTGTGCATTTTTATTCCAAATTTATATTTTATTTATTTACAAGATAAAATTTGGAATATTTAGGTATTTTATTTTATTTTTATTAATTATTTACAAGGGTTAAATAAATAGATATATACAAGTATGTACATGGTATATTTACAATGTTTCTTTTGATTTTTAATTTTAGTCTTTTTATTTTATTTTTGTTTTTGTATTTAATTTATTTATTTACATTCTAAAGTATAGAATATATACAATTTTTATGGTATTTTAATTGATTTAATTATAAAGATAAATATATACATGATCTTATGTGCATGGTGAATATACACAAGGGAGGATGTTTTTATTTTAGTTTTATTTTTAATCTTTTTATTTTGGTTTTGTATTTACAATTATATACAGATATATAAACTCATTTTTATTTTTTTAGAGGAAAATATTTTTATTCTATTTACAGGTATATCTATAAGGGTGAGCTTCCTTATCTCTCTCTACTTGGGCTTTTATGCGGTCAAGCCTATGTTGAGCCTTCCCTTGGGACATATCTCTCTCTTTTTCTTTTGTCTCTTTATTCTTTTATTTATGCACAAAATCATGCTAATTATTTATTTTTACACAATGCATGCAATTTGATAATTATTGGTATTTACATGAATGTATATGTGTTTGGCAAAGGTTTTGTAGCTAAAATAAAAGAATAAAGAGTGATGAATGGGTATTCATCACTCCCCTATACTTAACTTTGCTAGTCCCTTAGCAAACACTTATTTGAAAAAGAAGTGAAAAAGAGAAAGAAAAAGAAAAAGAGGAGAATATACATGGACTAAGGCTGATTATTAAACTTGCCTTCATTAAATTGAAATATGGAGCTCGATCAGATCTTTGGATTATTAATGTGTAGGAACCTTATTTGGACTTAAGCTTAAAACTCAACAGCCTCTAAGTTCCACCAATCTATGGGTAAGACTCCTCAATAAACCAGATCAAAACAAGTCTACATACACAAACTCTAATGACCATGAATCTTTCCCTGCAGTGTAAGTGATATGTAGCTCCCCACCTCAGAAGTAACAAAGAAACAACCTCCCCCAACCTGGTAACTCTAATGCCTTGGTCTAGCAACTCTTTCCTCGAGAAGCGGGGTATTCCCTTCTAAGTTCAAGTGCAACCAGCTCAAGAAGAGGGGGAAGAAGAGAATGGACCATGGCCAGTGTAGCCATGTATCCTTGGGAGCTCTAACTAGTGTAGCTGAGTCTCCCACTGCAAGCTTCATGATATGTAACATGTATACCAAAAGCTTTTGCTTTATTTGACTATATACACTCCGGTGGGGTTATTAAATTTTCAATCCGACCCACCACTTTTTTTTGGAGTTCTTTTCTTTTTGCACATTTTTTTTCATGTGCAACTGTACAACATATCTACATGGTGCAGCATATATACAAGGAGTTTTTCCTCTTGAGCCAATAGACTATCCCTCTTTTGAAGCTTTATTGCAACCCACAACTTCTGTCTTTAGACTTCATCACCACCAGACCAAGTTGAGACGCACTTCCTTCACTAGAAGAAGAAGAGAGGTTCCGCCTAGAAGTACTACCCTCATATGCTACCCCAAGCCAAAGGAAACTGCCTCCTCACCACCTCATCCGTGGAGAGCTATGTGTAAGGTGCTGGTGCAGGTCAAGCCATTGTCTCTAAGAGTCATGCGTGTGTTGTTAAGTGCTCTACTTAGGCTCATCGAGATGACGTATGCTCATAGCCTAGTGGACTCAAAGAATTAAGTCCCAATGGACCTGAAAAGCCTTAACCTTAAGCCCTATAAGGTTCCTCTTAGAAATAGGTGGATTAAGATCTTAATCAAGCTCCATTTTCCAATTTAATTCCATGCTAGTTTAAATGTCAACTATAATCCAGGAAAAACTATACAATTATTTACAAAGATGCTATTTACAAATATTTACACTTGTGCAAAATTTTTGAAAAATGTTTTGAAACCATGAATGTATGCATGAATGCAAGTTTTGCAAAATATTTACAAACATTTACACAAGATTTTTGCAAACTTTTGATTTTCAAAATATTTTGGAAAACTTTTGTACTATATACATAATTTTGATATACACATATTTACAAATCCTTTACACAAATCATTTTACAATCATTTGTACAAAAATAATTTGTATAAATAAATAGGTATGTGCAAAATGAATTTTATAAACAAGGAAAAAATTTAATTTTTATGGGCTTTTAGCCATTTTTATTCATTTACACACTCACACAAAGTACGAGTTATGGCTAAAGTATATATGAAATATATACACACCATCCTATACTTAGCTCGAACGATGTCCTCAGAGTGATCAAGAGCGATGAAGAAGACATAACTCTTGCTTAGTATAGGGAAGTGAAAAGGAATGGCTAGATACAGAGATGAATGAAAGAATAGAATGAGGAGAACTCGGTGTTTTCCCCTATACTTAGGATCAAGTAATCCTAAGTATAGCAAGCTGTACATGAAGGGAAATCCGAGTGAAGGATGTACAAGTTCTACCCCCCCATACTTAGGGTGAAATATTCCTAAGTATAGGAAGCAAAACAGGGGTAGAAAGACACGAAGAAGAACAACAAATATATACAAGGTGAAGAGCATCACTCCCCCTATACTTAAGGTGGTTAAGTATAGGCAACACAACAGAAGTGATGGAACAGAACGAACGAGTAACCCGGTGTTTCCACCCCCTATACTTTGGATGAGGAATATACTAAGTATAGCAAAGATAATCCTAAGCGAGACCTGGGGTGAAAACAAACTCGGTAGAGAGAAAGATCAACTAAGACAAAATACGTATATACAAAAAAGTACAATGTTGATGTGCCTCTCAATAAGCGTTAGGTTTTACGCCCCTAGCTGGGCGCAAAGGCTAGGATAAAGCGGTATCCAGGTTCAGGATGGCATCTGTAAGGCGAATGCCGTACTGTCGTCGCAGTCTCGGTATGGGAACATCGACGAACTCGAAAGTGTAAAGAATGACACCTAGGTATGTAATCAAGCGGGTGTCTGCTACCGGCCAAGGATGTGGAAACATGTGATCATGATCCGGTAGCACAAAGGAAATCGTCGGCTCTAGGTCAGATTGGAGTGAAAGTGTGGAGCCGAAGAAGTCAAACGTGGAGAAGGATGGATCAGTCATAGAATCCTCCACGTCAATCAGTGTCTCAAGAAGGTATGGACAGTCCAGATCAGGAGACTCTCTAAGAAGACTGATATCCGATGCATGAAATAGAAGTAGATCAGACAGATCATCGAATATCTCCAGGATGGGCTCATCCTCGCGAGGGTCGTCAAGGTGAGAAGACTCAGAATCAGAAGGAACTAAAGACTCGGTTTCGTGCTTCGCCAGATCGGAAACACTCTCAGAAGGTGAAACCGAGTACTCATCGAGTGCGTCATCCTCCCGCAGATAACCCTCGGGGAGAGATGCAAGATCAGAGGTGAATAGTAGAGGATCCGGATCTAGATAGGCATTTGCGCTGCTGTGAAATATCCACTCGGTGCACCAGGCTGCGTCATAATCTGAAATCTGGCTCTCGGCAATCTGGAAGCAGGAGAAGGTACTAGTCAACACCGCGGAGGCTGGCAAAGTGTCTGCGGCTGATCCTCGCTCTACGGCTATGTTGGTTGCCAACTGGTCCTCAACAAGTGTGTCTATCTCGTCGGAGTGGAGGACAAAAGGCTCGAATACGGGACTATCTGTATCTGAACTCTCAAAGTGGTGTCCCTCATCGAGCTGTAGCTGCTGGGCTGAGTCCTGGTAGCTGTCGGACTCCGAGAAGTATCTGTGCGGAAAGGTGGCTGAATCCTCCGGGACTGGAATCTGAAGTGGCTGAGACAATGGCTGTAGTAGAGGGGGCTCCTCCGATACCTGGAGTATCAGAAGATCTGATATCCAAGACTCGTCGACGAAGAACTCTGGGGCTGACTCGGACTCTAGCTAGAAGACCAACGGGAACTCGAGTAGACTCTGGGTCCGAACCTCTACTATCGTAGTCATCTCCTCTGTCAGTGGTGCTGCATCATCCACGTCCTCGGGCTGGTGTGTAGAAGCTGTCTCATCATGTAATGTGACACACCGCACTGGTACCGTAACGTCCTCATGTGTTGTCCCGACTACAGCATATCGCGAAGATGATCGCTGTGAAAGTAAACTCGAGATGGTGTCCAATAGATGAATGTCGGAACTGCGGTGTGAACCGCCACATGTGGTAATCACCAGTGCTATCTTCTCTGCGGTCATCCCCCTCATGGAGATCTCTATCAAGTCTGTCAGTGGAAGTTCCTGATCTGGAAATCTCCTCAAGAGGTCAAAAAACCTCGGCCATACCTCCTGTAATGGCTCCTGGGGGTCAACTGAAAATCCAGTGATCAAAGACCGCATCAAATCTGCTCTACTCGGGGGAAGTATCTCTGTAAAAACTCTCGGCGTAGCTCTCCCCACATATCGAATGTCCTCCCTAATCGTCGGTGCCATCTCATGGCTCTCTCGTGAAGCGTGAATGGGAAGGTCCTCCTCCTCAGCTCCTCTGCAGTGATATCTGAATATCTCTGTGCTCTGCAAAACTCCTCGAATGCGGACACGTGAAGATAAGGCTCCTCGTGCGCCTCTCCTGAAAATGTGGGCAGTCGCTGAATGTAATCCAAATCCAAATTGAATGGACGTAGTGTAGAAGCTGACTGAGCTCCCTGTGCTATCTGATCCTCCATCAATCTGGAATAGGATCTATCTGATGATCTCCACTGCTCTCTCTGATCACGAACGGAGTGCACGCTCAACTCAGCAATGGCCTCGTCCGGGTCTCGCATCTGCTCTGTCTGGTATCCTCGGACGTCAAGCGCAACATGCCCAGAGTAATGAATGGGATGGGAGGGAGGGAGCAGGAGGTTGGTCGGAGATCTGACCTCCCTAGAAGGTGGACTGGACTGATGGTCAGATGGTGAAGAAAAAACCGCAAGAGTCGGCTCAAGGTGAGGGGGGTCCATCATCCAGTGGTAAAGGAGAAGGAGAAGACTGAAGGGAGGGTGGGTGGTGGACAGATGAATGTAGAAAAAGATGGGGGGGGGAAGAAGGGATCTGGAAATTACACAAGATGAAAAAGCAAACCCCCGATTCACCTATGCACACGAGATGAAGACCGAAAGGGTTCGGTCAATTATCTTGTCAATTTTATTTTAGGTGATCATTCAGTCTTTCGGAGCGATTACGTGAGCTGAATAGGAATCCAAATTTTTCTCAACCAACTGTCCTGTACAGAAAGCCGGTAATCAGTCAAGAAAAAATGGATATGGCTCTAGCCTAAGGTACGTGTCACTCTCTCGCTCATCCAAACCAAACAAGGAGGGGGTTACTCTCCCCAAGACAGATTTTCAATGAGATGTCTTTTAAGTCAAGTGTAATTAGCAGTCCCGATTTTATTGTTTTTCCTTTCAGGTATTTTTTTCAATAATAAGAAAATCGCCTAACAAAATTTTCGATTCTCCTGGTTATTAAGTCCAAAAAAATCAGGGGGGAAGAAGACGAAAAAGCCGATGCGTGAAAAATCAATGATGCATGCAGAGTAAGAAATGCGTACCTGACTCCAGCAGTCTACATGCAAAATGATTCGCACAAATTTGAAAGACAGAAAGTAAACTACCTAAATGGTGCAGGCGGAAAACCGAGTCCCTAAACAACAGTGCTACTCGAAAGAACAACTAGCTGACCACCAGCCTCCAATCCAGAGAGTCTGGTCTAGACCCACCCCTCCTCTTCTCGACAGGTCGAGTTCAGGAGTAGCGCTTGACGAGGTGGGCTTGCGGCGCGTAGGCTCGAAGGTAGTGAATCAATTATTTTATTAATCTTTTATTATAGGTCCAATTACCGAACTATAGGAACAGGCAAATGTATTACGGTGTTTGGATCCTATGAAATACGTCACAATCAAGCAGAAAATCCTAAAGCTAGGGGCTCGAAAAATACGCGAGAAACTGGAAAAGGCAGTAAGGAAAATCAAATCGCGTAAAAAGCCGCATAAAACTGAGGGGTCCCCCGAGCACACCGGTGCTCGATAAAACAAACCCCGAGTGTCTAAGTGTCTCTGACTGTACTTGTATTATTACAATAGTTCAAATAATTGCTGAAAAGTAAATCTAATCTAAACTAAACTAATCTCGCGGCTATTCCGCGGCTCTCGCACTCCTGCTTGCTCCTCGCATCCTCCTGCGGCTCTATAGAGAAGAGAGCCGCCTCCGACTCCCGTGGTTGCTTCAGCTTCCGAAGAAAGCCGCCTCGGTCCTCGGGCCCTCACAAGAAAGCAAGCAGAGTGTATCAGACGAGGTTATTTGAACAATTACGCCAATAAATGATATATATACAAAATATGCACAAAAGCCACAGAAAAAAACCGCGAGAAAAATAAAAAAGCGACTACTAAGCCGTGCTCCCCGGCAACGGTGCCATTCTGATGAGCCGAATATTTACGAATGAACTAAGGTGAATAAAATCTAACGAAGGTCGTTGCGACCTTAGTCACTCGAAACTCAGCTCAATCAAGAAAAATGAAGGATCAAACCACTAAAACAAGATAAAAATCAAAGAACTTAATAGCGGTCCTGGCTATTGGATTAGCCTGGTATAGCGACCAGGGTCGGACTCAGGGAGCACGTGATGGCCTTGCGGCCTACGAAGTAGTCAAGAAGGAAGAAAATATACACAAGCAAATTTTTGGTGGGTTTTCAATATTTTAATATTTTTTTGAAATTTTCAATAATGAAGAAAATAGAAAAAACAAGGAAACAAGCAACTTGGACAAATTATTTAACTACTCTAAAGTCACCCAAAAATTCAAACAAAAATGTTTTTATGTTTTTTATATTTTTCTATGTTTTTGGTTAATTTTTGGAGTTTTTCTGATTTTTATGGAATTTTATAAAAACAAAACAAGACTGAAAATGCAAGACATTGTCCAGTCAGATTTGGAGGACCAAAATAAAATAGATAATGGTCCTATCAAGGTATGACGGTAATTTTTCTGTAAAGTGTAAAATCCAAGGAAAAATTAGGCACTGGATTTATTATTTTTAGATTTTTCAATTAATTACTGGAATTTTTATGGGTTTTTAAGGGTTTTGTAATTTTTATAGTTTTTATAAATCTAAAAATGACCAAAATTGGTCAGAAAATCAAACACAACAAGACAAACAATATCTAATTTTTTGTAATTTTTAAAGTTGTTTTAATATTTTTTGTGATTTTTAAAACTGGACAGTAAGAAAAATGACTGTTTTTTGAATTTTTAAAAATAATAAAAATGCTCAGAAATGTGTCCAAAAATTAGAGAAAATTTTACACCATGACAGGAGCCATGTGTTCAATTTTCATCAAATTTGGAGTAGTTTTGCTATTTTATTAAAATTAAAAACCAAGGCACAATGCACAAGGACCTTATTGCAAGAAAAATATAGTCTTGGGGCCAATTGGTAACACGACAGAGAAGATTAGGACCAAATGTGCAAAAAGCCCCGAGAACCACACGCGCATCACGTGTGTTACACTCGGAGGGGCATAAGTGTCATTCCCATTTTAAAAGATGTAAACAATAACATTCCAAAAATGCAGGGAAGAAAATGCAAATATCCCACTAAAACACGTGGTGAAGCACATGGACACTATAGGCAGGGACTGAATAGTAAATACTGAAAAGTAGAAGGTCCAATGTGCAAAATTTACAAAATAAAAACAACAGGAACAAATAATTACAGGACTAAAACGTAACAACCAAAACTAAAGTGCCTGAGAACAAATTACCCTTTATTTAAGCGGACGGTGGGGAAGGCGCCACATGGTAGATCGTGCGGTCTGGAACGGTGGCTCCTCCTCGAAGAAACTCCGCTCGAATCGAACGACTGAGAGTTTCCCACGTGGCTGATCTGATGGCTGCGATGCTCTGGGGGTAAACCCTCGCTAATCCGACGATTCTGAAGAGGACACGTGGAGATCGAACGGTTCAGAATCACGGGTGCCTCTTCATCTGATCGTGCGGCCCTGATCAGTCCTCCGAAGGATCGGACAGTGGCGAGGCTCCTCAATTGGGTGGCTAAGATCTCGTCTGGAACAAGAGGATGATCAGAGATAACAGGCGAAGGTGGCGGAGCTACAGCTACTGGAATCGAAAAATCGAAACCTACGCTAATCTACGGCCTAAAGAAGTTACCTGGTGAATGCATTTGACTGGGCTGAAGCTCGGGGAGCTCCGGGGTCATTGCTTGCAAGGGATCGTCGGGTTCCCAAGGCTGGGCGTGCTCGCGGCAGCGCACGGCAGCGAAGCCACCGGATCAGAGGCTTCTCGATGCCTCAAGCCTCACTTCCACTCCGAAGAGCACCACTATCACTCAGGCAAGCCGGAGGAGTTCCTTGGCGTCGAGGGGGAGGACCAGAGATCAAGAACAAAGCTGCCGGAGGCGAGACTATATATGTCTAGGGGTTCGAGAAGACGATGGTCGGGCGAGTCGCTCACAACTCGGATCCCTCAAACCCACCCCGGGCGTGGATCTGTGATGAACAAGGATCAAACGGAGCCCGGGGTTGGGATGATTGGTGATCGGGTCGAACGGGGAGAAATGGTATCGGGCGAGTCGAACCTGGCTCTGGTGGTCCTAGGGGGAGAGTTGACCGGGGGTCAACATCCCCCGTGGACCAATCAGAGCCTGCCAATTATTAAGATTTTGTGATTAAATAATAAATAGAAAATGATCGAATTTCTCGAAAATCAAAACATAAAAATGTTTATTTTATTTTAAACTATTTTTTTGTGATTTTTAATTATTTTTTGAAATATAAATTAGGTATTTACAATATAGTACTATGTATAGGTATATATACAATATTGAATTTTTAATTTTTGATTTTTAATTAATTATTTTTGTGCATTTTTATTCCAAAATTATATTTTATTTATTTACAATATAAAATTTGGAATATTTAGGTATTTTATTTTATTTTTATTAATTATTTACAAGGGTTAAATAAATAAATATATACAAGTATGTACATGGTATATTTACAATGTTTCTTTTGATATTTAATTTTATTCTTTTTATTTTATTTTTATTTTTGTATTTACTTTATTTATTTACATTCTGAAGTATAGAATATATACAATTTTTATGGGATTTTAATTGATTTCTTTATAAAGATAAATAAATAGATACATGATCTTATGTGCATGGTGAATATACACAAGGGAGGATGTTTTTATTTTATTTTTATTTTTAATCTTTTTATTTTGGTTTTGTATTTACAATTATATTCCAGATATATACAAACTCATTTTTATTTTTATTTTTAGAGGAAAATATTTTATTCTATTACAGGTATATCTATAAGGGTGAGCTTCCTTATCTCTCTCTACTTGGGCTTTTATGCGGTCAGGCCTATGCTGAGCCCTCCCTTGGGATTAGGTCGCTCAATATTTATTTTAAATATCTCCATCTTTTTATTTTGTCTCCTTATTCTTTTATTTATGCATAAAATCATGCTAATTATTTATTTTACACAATGCATGTAAGTTGATAATTATTGGTATTTACATGAATGTACATGTGTTTGGCAAAGGTTTTGTAGCTAAAATAAAAGAATAAAGAGTGATGAATGGGTATTCATCATGAAGTCGCAAAATACCCAACATGCGCACGAAGCTCAATTGGACGGCTGTGAACCACCCTAGAAGAACAAGGAAGAACACGTACCCGATCGAGCTTCAATCAGTGATGGCGTGCTGCTCCGACCACCTGGGACACTCGCAGGAGGTGCAAAATGTCATCCGAGCATCCCTGCGTCAGATGACTCCTTCAATCAAGGTCATGGAGCCGTGTTGACGGAGAAAGAGCTCGGGGAAGATCCGTGCTCCAGGTACCTCAAACCTTGGAAAAATCGACCCCTCGTGGGGTCTCAAGCTTCCAGACAAGCAAAGGGAAAGCACAACGACACAAAAGGGGGTTCTTGGAGCTTGTTGGGTGGTGGAGTTGAGCGGAGTGAGCTGGCGGAGTTGCTTCCGGTGGGCGACGGAGTTCAAGCACCTATAATCAGATCCACGATAGATCTAGCGATCTAGAACCGATCAGGGTGTAGTAGAAGCGAAGGGGAAGAAAATGCGGGCGATTGCGAGGCGTGGGAACAGTCGGAGACAGGGGTGGAGGCTCGTTGGAGGCCAGCTTCGGCGAACTACGAGGGATGAATCTACGACGAATGCGAACGATGATACACATAATAGAGCACGACAAATTATCCTACGATTAAGCTATATTAAGAAAACACAAGAAAAGGGGGTAGAAGCTCACTAGGGGCACATCGAAGGAAAGCTCCGGGGAAGCGACTCCGGCGAACTGGACCAGCCTCAACTCAATGCCAAACACCAAGGGAAAATTCGCAAGGTTCTCCTGCTGCCACCTGGAAGACGGGGGGAATCTTAGAGCTATGGAAAAATTGCGGAAGATGGATCAAATTTTAAATGGAGTATCGGATGTGTTTTTATACACGTTGACGTGCAACTCCAAAGGATGAGGGAGATCAGCTGAATCGATGATCCAAAGCCCAAAGAATCACTAGGGCGTGAATCCTCTATCGAAGGGGATAAAAAGTTGTGAAGGGATCAAAGCCAAACGATGAAAGGCATGGCCTCAAAAATCTGTGAAGTCAAGACAAAACCACGCTCTGACAAGGGACATGCCTCGGTCGGAAAGTTGACCGAGGTCAACTAACAAACCATCTGGTTGAAAAATCCTTGGCAAAAAGATTAGTAAATTCATTTAAAAATAGTAAACGATTCTATTAATAGCCAAAATGATTTTTATTTATTTTTTCAAGGTTTAAAATTACAAGTTTCCTTTTAAGAGTTATATATAAGTATATTTATCAATATATTTTATACAAGTATTTTTTTTTATGTTTTCTTGATGTTTTTATTCTACTTCTAATATGTACGTATATTATAAATAATATTTACTATATTATAAAAATATGAAATTAGAAAAATAATGGACAGTAAATAAAATGAATATTTTAATCGGTATAAGTAAACAATAGGGGTCTAAAACCTAACTTTCAAACCGTAACTCCAAAAAATATGAACCCACCTTCATTAAATATCTTATTAAAAGTTAATACAATTAAGATAATTTTGATACATTTTGAGTTTTCATTTGTGAGATATGGGTCTGAGAAGTTCAGATTTCGGAATCTTATTACGAGTGTATTTTGTACACTGTATATTATTTTTATGTGAAATTAATTTTGTATTTTTATATATTTAATTACTACTACTTTCATGTTCAAAGTTTCTTTATTTTAAGTATAAAAAATTGGAACTAAAAATAGGTCTCAAAATAAACAAAAATGAATTAAATAAATGGGAGTTTTATTGTATTTTGGCCCTTATCTCACCCCTACTTTATTCCTTGTTGACCTAGTCATCGAGATGCCTAAGTCTCGGGGTTTTGGATTATAAAATATTTTCAATATTTTATTCCTTTTCTTTTCTTTATTTTATAATTTTGGCTTTAAAAATCGCTTTTTATACACTATTTACACAACAATGCATGAATGATAAATGCATGAATTAAGTATATTTGCACACATTTACTAGAGTTTTTAAGGCTAAAATGATAGAATAAAGATGATGAAATTGAGATTCATTGAGGTGAAAGGGCTTAACTCACTACAACCATCGTCCATCTCGCTCCCTCTGCATTGGGCCAAGATCGAACGAAGAATAAGGTGGAGAGGGGGGAATCTACAACTATCTGGGCAGAGGTCGTAGGGGAGGAGCGGGGTAAGGGGTGGGGTGGGGGTTCTGGGCAAAGGTCGGAGGGGGGGTCTAGGAGGAGGTGGGGGAGGCATGGACAGAGGTAGAGGGTCATTCGATGTGATGAAGGAGGGGTGGAGGTCAATGAAATGGGTGGATATGTGTTAGGTAGGGAAAGAGAGGTGATGAGGAGGGTGAGGGAGGAGAAACGGAGGGAACCCATAGTAATTTTGATAAACAAAATATGTATTATATAAAAAAATTAATGTAGTCCGATTAGTTTTAGCATCCACAAGGATTGGAGTTAACTACAGTGTTTATAGGGTAAGAGGTAGCAAGCTTACGGACGAGGGAGAACATGTGCACAAGCGCGATCCTTCAACTAGACTTGTTGGAAGTACTCTAACACTCGGGACATGGGGCATATAACCTAGGGAACCACAACTTCATTAACAGAGTCTGTCGATCCCCAAAACCAGTGACCAAAAATATGGATCAATACGGTCTGATGCACACATGCATCCACCCAAACTCTCCAAAGTACCTACCACCATTGTGATGCCCCTCGAATGGGGCTGACTCACGATTAGCTCAGTCAGACTATAAGGATGTGCACCCTCCTTATAGTATTTGTCTTTTCATCCCCCATCAACAATTCCTACACATACTTGACGAGTCGCTAGATACGATAATTAATTCAGACACGTTGTAGTACGCGTACTTAGCAATTCAGTCAGAACCGAGAGAAGATCTCCATGAAGAGTGTCTCGGCTTAATTTATATCCCGGGCAAGTCCGGGGTCGAACTCAGGGAGGCAAAGGAACAACTCTGGGGTTAATTCGAAAGTTTAGATCTAGGTTTCCACACTGTTTTTTTTAATTTTTTATGCAAATAGAATGCAAATGCAAGTGAATTACGACACTAAAAAATCACACAACTTAGCCAAATTAATTTAAATATAAAATATGTTCAATTTAGCTAAATTATATTTTTTCTAGAATCATAATCAAGTGATGAATGCAGGACATCTTTTTTTTTTGAATTTTATGGGTTAAAATGCAACAACGAAAAATGCACACTTTTTATGGGTATTTTCACAATTTTTCACAGTAAGCAAAAATCATGAAAATTTTACTGGAAAAAAAGCATGTTGAAATGAGATTACAATATTTTTTTGGAATTTTCTGATAAAATATGAATTTTTTTATGGATTTTTTTAGTGAAAACGAAGTGACAGTGAGTAATTAATTCCTAATAAATCCACATTATCAAATTAATCAGAATGCTAATTATCCCAAAAATATATTTTCATAAAGAATTTAGGAGACTTAAAATTTGGCAAAAATAGTTTACGTGGATTGAATTAAAAGTAAAATATTAAATCACTCTTTAATTTATTTCATGTACAAGACAACTCCACTTTGGATAAAATTTGGATAGTATCTCAATTATTTAACAGGCATCATGTCTAATTTTTGTGGAATTTTTAGAGCAACTATGTGTCAGATATGAATTTAATTGCACAGAATGGGTAAAATATGAGGAATTTCAGTTAGACAATTTTAATTAATTACCCCCATATCATAAAAATATAAATAAAAAAACCACAAGGTAGAGAATTAGTTGCTCAACCCAATGACATTTTTCAATGAATAAAAAGATATTATACATATGTCCAAATTAAGATGCGAACACAAAGCTATCTTTGCAAATTCAGAAAACAATATTTATAATGCAAATTATGTATAGGGACGAAATTGTAATTACAAAAACTCAATAAAATATATGTACAATTTTTACATAAAATAATGAGAAGAATCACCTTCTTCCTCCCGCTAGGGCGCACGATGAAACCCAACAAGGGTAAGCGGCGGGCGGCGCGCCGCACCACGGGAGCTCGCGGCGGAGGTGAGGGGGAGAGCAGTGGGAGCGGCGTGGGCGATTACGCAAGCGGTTCGATAGATCGCGCGGGTGGCGGACGTAAGAGAGGAGTGGCGGCGGCGTTGGCTGAGGAAGACGGAGGCCGGAGTCGTTGGCGGCAGAAGGGGACCGTACTAAGCGGGCGGACCTATAGAGGAGGAGCGGGCGGCGACCCGCGCACGGGGCCGCGCCACCGGAGGGCGGAAGGGGGCCGCGCGAGCAGCTCCGCCGCTGGGTGCGGAGGAGGAAGGGGGGGAGGGCGGCGGGCGGCACGGCCGCTGCTGCTCCCGCATGCTTTTTTAATTAATTTTTTTATTTTCTTTGTTGTTGTAATAAAAAACCTTTTGTATTTTACTTTTGTTTTATATTTTTTAAAATTTTTTTTTAAACAGGAAGCAAATATTTATACAAAAGGGGAAGATGATGACTTGGTGGTGAGAAAAATATGATGTAATGAAACAACAAAGAACCAAAATATTAGATAAAATAAATAACAAGAGAATGATGAGGAATACTTACCTGATTCTTCGCCGGATTGGAGGAGCAGCTACGCTGAACTCCTGTCGTCGCCTCTATCCGATTGGCGAAATAAAAATCGGAGAAGCTATACGAGCTTGATGGGGAACTCGTGACGCGGAGCGGAGCTCGGCGGATCTCGCCTGAAGGAGGTCGTCGCTTGAGGAAGACGCTTCACCACTATCACTGATGAATACCCATTCATCACTCTTTATTCTTTTATTTTAGCTAGTTATTTTGGCAAAAACACCATGTATATATATGTAAATATATCAAAAGGCATGCATTTGTTAATATTGAATAATTAGCATGTTTTTGTGCATAAATAAAAGAATAAAGAGACACGGAAAAAAGGGAAATATTTAGAATAAATATTGAGCGAACTAATCCCAAGGGAGGGCCAAGCATTGGCCTGACCGCAAAAGAAACCAAGTAGAGGGAGATAGGGTCAATCATGCTTGTACATACATATAAATAATTTTATTTTCCTCAAAATAAAAATAAAAATTTGTTTTTGATTAATCTGTATATATTTCTAAAAACAAAATAATAATAATAAAAAGAAAATAATAATAAAAAAAACAAATTCATTTCACACCTTGTGTATATACCATGTATATATGTGCACACACGTATAAATATATATTTAACCCTTGTAATTACCTAATAAAAATTAAATAAAAAATTCTTTAATATCCCAAATTTTATGTTGTAAATAAATAAAATATACAATGGGGATAATTGTACAAAAATAAAAAATAAAAATACATAAGTATATATACCTGTATATAATAATAATATAATGTATATACATAAGTTATGTTTCAAAAAAAAATAAATAAAAATAACTAAAAAATACTTTGAAAAATAATAAACATTTTTCATGTTAAAATATTTCGAAATAAAATCATTTACTATTTTATTTTTTTATAATTTTCCAATAGAATTTTCTCATTGGTCCACGGGGAATTGTTGACCCCCAGTCAACTTCCCCCCTGGACCGCTTTGCACCCAGATCCAATTCCTACCCGATCTCTTCAAATTTTCTCGGATCGATTCAACCGCCATTCACTCAAACCCGAGGCTCCGATTGCAGTTCTTTCATCTGAGATTCACGCCCGCCATTTTTCTTAGGGATCCGAGCATCGTAATGCGTACCCGATCTTCTTCTTTCTCGGACCCCTGCACTATATAGCATCGCCTCCTTCCGCCATTTCACGCACCTTCGTCCACCATCTTCTATCCATGTGACCTCCATCTTCTTCCTCGAGTGACAACGAGTGCGAAGGGTATTGTAGAGAGTGATTGGAGGTGTGTACCCCAAGTCCGACGACCATCGTTGTTGAGCTCCGCCGTTGGCGTAGCCCGAGCCTCTGGAGGCGACGCTCCATCGAGGCGAAGACCGTCGGAGATCCAGCATCTCCCCCACAGTCGACTCCGACCATCAGGTACTTCCCTTAGGCTCCATTTCGTCATTTAGATTCGATCTTTTCCACCTAGCTCTGTCAGCTCTGCCCCAGTGGTCGGAGCCCCGTCACTTCACCTCACCCGTACCGATAGATCCCTCGACCCATCGTCACCTTCCTTTCACGATCTGATCACCTCGGTCTTAGCTATCCGAGCCAATATTGGGTCTGGTTCCTTCCACCGCCTCCGCTGAAACCTCCCTCTGCCTATCCACGCCGCTTCCATTTACTGTTGGTTCAATAACCCATGCCGGAGACTTCCTCCGAGCACGAGCTCTCTTCTGTAGGTGAATAAGCGCAAGATACCTCCCTCAGCTGCATTGTCCAACACTCTTCGGAGTAGCCCAGGTCCCTCCTCCTTCGCCGGAGAATCCGACCGTTGGGAACTCCATCGGATGCCACCACCCGACGCGGATTGTCATTGCAAGGCGAACCCCCCTCTCCGATCTTCCATCGGACGCTCGGATCGCTCCTAGATCGCCAAAGAAGTTCACCCAGGAGGAGTTCTTCCAGCCTATCTCTCTGCCGTCGGATCCCCCCTCGCCTCCAGATATCATCCGAGCCGTCCGTACCCTACTCTTGTCAGGCCGTTGGATACCAGATCTAACGGCCACGTGCATCCCACGTTCGGCATCGTGTCAGCACCGTTGAATCTTACAGGAGGCGCAATCACAGCCGCACGCCATTCACCGCCCGACACCTGGCCCTCACGTGCCCCACATGCACTTTGGCTGGGTAACTTTCCCCAAACCCCCTACAATTTATTTTAGTTTTTATTTAGTCTTTGAAATAAACTTGCACACTTGGATAATTTGCATATCTGGACCTGTAGATTCTTATATTTGCATTTTAGTCTCTGCTTTGTGGAGACACGTGCTTTGACATGTGATTTTGTGGGCAAATTGCATGTTTAGGGCTTGGGTTTTCTGACTGTTATGGAATGAATCTTTAGTTTCATTATTTGCATTTATACCCATGTGCGTACTGAATTCGAACATGTGCTGGATTTGATGGAAAATTTACACTGAACCCCCTATAATTTGCGCACGTGTTACTTTTTAGCCCTTAGAACTTATTTTTCTTTCACTTAGGTTCCTATGTGCTGTGTGTATTCTATTGGCTGAATAAAATATCAAATAAACTCCAAATCAAGTGAAATTTAGATACTGGCTCCTGCCACTGTGTAAAAATTTCACTAAATTTTTGGGACATTTTTATTACTGTTTGCTATTTTTAAAAAATAAAAACGCTCATTTTTGTTATTGTTTGAATTATAAAATCTATTAAAAATATAAAAACCCATCTAAAAATTACAAAAAAATTAAGTGCTGTTTGTTTGAGTATTTTCTTGCTTCAGACTAATTTTTGTTGAATTTGGATTTATAAAACACCTAAAAATCTCAAAACCCTAAAAATATTATAAAAATTCTTAAAAAATTTCTAGAATATAAAAAAAACTTTTGGTTTCTATAGCTTAGTTTTTATTTCTAGTTTTCGTAAAAATTGTCTCTAGATTTTTAGAGGCTAATTATATATTTTTAATTATCCTTTCAAATCTGGATGCACATTGATTCTTATTTTCGGCATTTTTCCATTTTTATAAAATCAACAAAAAATCATAAAATCTTGAGAAAATTACCAAAAGCACTTAAAAACCTATAAAACACAAAAATATTTATATTACATTTTTCTGACTTTGTTTGTGTGATTAAATATCTGTTGATTGTGCTAGTTTTGACTTTTCTCTTATTTCCTTCATAATTAAAAACCATAAAAAATTTAAATATAAAATCCACCAAAAAATTACTTTATTATTTTATTCATTTCTCTGACTACTTCGTAGGCCACTTGGCCAATCCGTGCTCCTTGAGTTCGACCCTGGTCGCTATACCAGGTTAAATAAATAGCAAGACTGCTATTCGGTTTTTCGACTGATTATTCTTATTTGGTCGTCTCTCTTTTTTGTTGATCGATTTTCAAGGGATTGAGGTCACAACGACCTGTGATATTTATCTTCCTTAGTCTCTCGTCGATTTTTCGGTCATCAGTCACCAACAAAACACTCCAAGTTCTCTCCTTATTCTATTAGAATAACGGATGGGGAAAAATGAGGATGTACAAATGAATACAAAGAGAAGAAAAAGGGAGGTTAGAATGGTGGTGGTGTTGAATGGGAAGTTGTATTATTGGTGGAGATGAATGGGAGGTTGGTGGAAGAATATGGAGTAGAATGGGAGTTATTAAAAATGGTGGAGTTGAATAGAATATTGATAGAAGACTTGGAGGTTAATGGAGGAAAATAGAAGTTATTGTAGAGAATGTGAATGCAATAAAAGTAAGCTACTAAAATACAATAAAATATAAAGATAAGAAAAAGAGTGGAGAATTTACGAAAGAAGATATACAACATGTACATATTTTTTGTTTGCTTTTCTTTTTATAATTTTTTTATCTTTTTAATAGTAGCTATGTACAATAGGAAAAAACAATAAAATACTACAATCAACATACAATACCACCATGATTTTTTTGTATTTTAAGTAATTGATAAAGATAAAATAAAAATGAAGAAAGGATGAATATATACATAATATACAACGTACATCTAGGTCCCAAAACCCAACTTTTGCAAATGAACTCCGATTTTAATGAAACCACTTCTGTTGGATAGATAATTTTCTAACTTGAACTTTAAAAGTGAGTTTTGTGAATTTGGAGTTCATACGGAGGGGAATTTGGCTTGGAAGTTGGTCTTTACGTTTTTTTTCTCTTTGGGATCTAGGAGCATTTGTAGGGAGTAGTACTCAACCCCTCTCCAAACGTTGCCACTACCTTCAAACAATGGATTCAATAAGTTCTTGCCTCGGACCATCCCCAACCTGGTAAGCTAGCTTTTGCGCTTGTAGACTACTCGCTTCTCTCCAGCTTGCTACGCGAAAGCCCGGAACTACTCCTGAAAGCTGATCGCATCCCGCGGGTTATCCGATTCATCTCATCTTTGACTACTCACTGACGATCTCCTTCACATGCTGCTGATGCTCGCACCCCGGAACGGACGTTCAGTCATTCACTGCCCCATTTTCTTGAGATTTTCTAGTATTTTCAGCGCTTGTCTGACCGCAGCGGCTCTTGCCCGGAATGCCTACCTCCGTCTGCCCTTCCGGCCGCCTTCCAATACCTACCGGCCGTACGGCATTGAGAGAAAAGCAGCCATTAGCCGATAACCCAGCCTGAACCCGGTAAAGAGGTAAGCCAGTCCGCGGGGGGGGGGGGGATGAGATGAACGGGGGAATCGAGGGATTCCCTGCAGTTATCATATAGCTGTCTCTTCACTCAGGCGCTTTCTCGGAGTCGGAGTCCCTTGCTCTGTATCTGACCTAGTGGACTGAGATACCTATCTTTCTTGATCTCAAGATGACTCACACACTTTTTTTTCCCGCTCGGAATCCAGGATAAGTCAGGATTTCTTGCTTCAACTGGTTTCAGGCTCCAGTCTCACTCTGAAGTCTGAGAGTATTCTAGTACTACGATCGCTAAATGACGATAGATTCATATGATCCTTAGAGAACCAACTCACTATATCATGAGGATTTATAGCATATTAAGGATGAGTACTCAGAAGGCCTATAGCATATGGCACATGAACACCATTCTCATTGATAATAGTTTCCATATCAGCCACAATGAATGATTTCTTATCAGATGAAACCTTATTGACTTTTTCCTACCTACAGTTCTAACTAGACTACAACTTCCCGTTCTCTTGCTACTATATATGACGCACTCGCCCCTCGGCTCTTCTTCTTCCTTTATATACTCTGTCCTGAGCCTGCCAATATTGCCTAGTGACAGTGGCATATAAGAGCTTCCCAACAAGCTCTCATATCTCCTCCTATCAACTTCCTCATTGTCCTCACCATACAATCTGATACTTGTATCCATAGGAGTTGTAGCAGGTTTGCATCCTGCCATACCTATCTCAGAAAGAAGATCCAAAACAAACTTCCTCTGAGTCATCACAAAGACCATGCGGTTGTCGACTACCTTTGATTCGTCCAGTATCGGGTAAAAGCTCTACGGCTGATCATAGTGCAGTCAGACGCAGGTCTTCCAGTCATCTCCTAGTGGAAAGCAGATAAGCAGCGTCGAATATTTAAGCAGGACTTGACTACTTTCTGCAGTAGATGGCTACATGCTCATAGGACGCATTGGATATCGGAAAGGCAGTTCTTGCAGGGCAGAGGGTAGAGATATATCTCCATCTATGCGCATGGAAATAGCTACGGGAGGGATCGTGATAAGTAGGCCGTTCTATCTACTCCCTCGCCTCAGGCTACCTCCCGATTTTGGTCGGTTGAAATCCTGGAGCTACCTATGATCCGTAGGTGGATGGCTCAATGGCTTAAGGCCCACGCGATATATCCAAAGTAGCTACTATCTTGCTTATGTCTACTTTGTGACGAAGGTCTCTCGAGATTGTAGATTGACCTTCCTTCCTCCACTACGGAGGACGGGCGATGTTTTACGCTAACTAATTTAGCGCATCATACTGGAAATGACGAGAAAGGATGACTCTATCCTTGGATTATTGCTTTCCTGGTAGTTATGAAGAAGATGCCCATGCCTATTGGGAAGCCTAAGTGGGCTGGCAATTTACAAAGACACAAGATAGAAGATCTCTTTGGAAATATATGAATAATGCGGCGGATGTGGTATGTCCTAAATCGATCAATAAACCAGTGCTGCCATATCGAGACAAGAAGATGGGTGAATACTGAGCCCATTCATATCAAAGTCAGATAGATAGGTAGAGGGATTCCTAAGAATGCACAAATACTGATAAATATCCTTGAACAGCCGGATCGAGACATAGCTGCTCACTCTCAGTTTGGTCTTACTGATGCTTTCTTTTGTTACGAAAAAGGGAGGGGGAAAGTCAGTGCCAAATGCTTGGCAATCCTTGGTAGAGCTTATTCATGATTTCGTGCTGAACCCGGTAAACGAACAAATAGGTGGTCTTTCAGGAAATGTGAAACAAAAGTTTTCCCTCTTTCTCTGAGTGGATTATTGAGGCTGACTCTAACCGCGTGGTTATGAGTCTTTTCCAGGCCTTATCTACCTCGCTCCCGACGTCCACCCCCTGGGATGTCCCGTCTGGTCGACTAGGACATGCGACTGAGGGAAGGGCTAAAAGGAGGGTCTCTGCTATTGGAAATCTCATTAATCAAAGGCTTCCGTAGTAGGGATATGGTCGTTCGTAGAACTCTGCTACTACGTCCTACACAGCTGCTGTATAGTATTGGACCTGCCTTGGAAAATCATCTTTAAAATTTGTTTTATATTTTTGTATTTTTATTTACATTGTTATGAATAGGTTAGAGAAAGAATTAGCCAGAAAGGAGTTGAAATGAAATTATTAAAAATAGATGAAGTTTTGGACTATTTATAGGTGAAAAACTCCTTTCTTTTTGCGACTTTTTTTGTTAATTTATTTTGTACAAGCTAATATACAATAATTAGTGTGTTTTATTTACAAGAGTCATTTGTTACTTTATTGATTTTATAGACATTTATTTGGGATTTTACTCGGGGATTTTGCTAAGATCAAGATATTGAGATGATGAATTGCGGATTCATCAATACTTTACTCGAATGTATTAAATATTGAAACTTACAGATGGATTATAATTATTGTTCATTATATCCAATCTGTAGTTTGGACTCAAGTCACCATTTATACCATAAGTACATCATAGTTTATTATGTATTATACCATAGACATCCGACCCAAAACAATATCTGAGAGTTAAGACTTGAAGTACTTTTGGCCCAAGCACTCCACTAGACCATTAAAGAAATAATTGCAAATGCAAGTCATAGTCCATCAAAAAATTCTAGATAGACCTCAAAGGCTGGATAATCAATATATGGTAATTATTGACACCATGGCGTTTACTAATCTATGCATACAGGTTCTTGCATAGTACCTATAGATCAGTATATGCGATTTATTTACAACCGTTGAAGCTTCCATTCATATAGTATCATTGGGTTTAAAGATACCCCACTAATCAACAAGGATAACAATTCGTGTTTTATAATTATTTGCACCAAACATGTAAAACAATTGATATAATGATATAACCACAATCTGAGTTTTGTATTATTAAAGAATTTATGTATACTGTTCCCAATGGATATGATATTAGTTGTCATGATAAAATGATTTTTAACAAAATCACTCCTACCCTTGTGGTATTCCAGGGTTTGTATACATTGCATCCTCCTTCAAGTGAACTAAAACAATCCTCAATTTCAAAGTCCCAATCAAGACTCCAATTGGTGTGAGTACACGGATTTACATTCAATAGATCTGTGAGAAAAAGTCGCAATATTAGGTCCAAGGATTTAAAACCGCAAAAGCCTCAATAAAGTTTTATACCCTTTTTCAAATCAAATATGGTTGGATTGTATCATATCATGATCATCACACAAAAGGTTTAATCCGATAATAATACTCTCTTCTTACATGGATTTCATTATGATGATCTGGATCTCATGACTATTACTGGTATGATAAAAAAATATAGAAAGGTACCACATCACTAACATCAATGATCCATTTCCAGTTAAATACTAATTACGTAGTGGATATCACAATATTATATAAAGGGTACTAATTACGTACAGGATAAAATGTAGAACCTTAAACAATATCATCAAGATAAGATTGGTATTCGTTTATATCCAAATACAAACTCGAGTCGTCCACAAGAATAGATCAGTGATGAGTACATTGTCAATATCAACAAACTTGCAATATTAACAACTGTGTTATTAAAATCGAGATTTAACAGGGAGAAACATGACATACCAACAGTACAAGGTGATCTGGGGTCGAATCAAAATCGATCAATCATCCCCCAAAATCACATTATCCATTATCGCAAGATATGTGAAAGAAAAGGGAGAAGGGATAAATCCTTTACCTATGCGCGGAAATATCGTGCCTTTGATCAGTGCACCCAATTAATGATCCAAGTGCTGCACGACTGCCCCTTGCGATGGTTTTTTTCCTCCTCCCCTCGTAGCGAAACTTTGGAGCTTAGTGGCTCCCCAAAGGGGCGACTCTCTTCCTCTTGTCTCTTTAGGGAAGAAGATCATTCAAGATGCTTTTAGTAAGTAAAGTTGTCAACCTTGAGGTGAAAATATATCCCAAAACATCTCCCGTGTACAATAAAATTGAAAATCGTAAGTCTAATTTTCATAAATGTCATAAACCGTGCATAACTTACTCATACAAAATCGGATTCGTGCATTCTTAGTCTCCTTGAAAAAGCTTGCGAGGAGACGCTTATTCTGAATATGATATTAGATAGATTTCAAATATTTGGAAAAAAATTGAAGTTCCCGGGCATTACATCACATAATCACCAATAGGCATCAGTCCGAGCATGGCTTCTCCACCATTTGAAACATTTGAGTCACTTTTCGAGGAGTTAAAGAAGGAATGCCACATCACTTGCAAAAGCTTTTCTTTTTGGATATTTGTGATGATGCTTGTAGGAGCTGTTTACTCCTGATTAAGGTTTCTTGAAATCCTGATTCTGGCTTCTTATGAGTAATGGACAATCCTTTTTGAAGTGACCCTTCTTCTTGTAGTTGAAGCACATCTTCCAATGTCTTTCTTTTAGTGATCTCATTTGATTATTTTCTTTAATCGTATTTTAGCATGGCTAAGTCATCCTCGTAGCTTTTGTGTGGTGGGGTCTGAAGCTTGCAGTCATATGCTCTTTTTTATTTCAGCATTAGCTTCAAATGTGTGTTGATTCCTTCTTCATAAGATAAAAGCTTACCTATGAGGTCATCCAACGGGAGAGCGTCAACATCCTTAGGTTCATTAATTATAGTAGGAGATAGTATGAGTGATCTGAGGATCATCTTTACTCAATCGGCTTCTTTAATCTCCACGCTCATATTGAGAAGTTTGTTGACAATGATAAAGAATCTCCCTCATAATATCTCCATTTTCCATCTTAAATAGTGTGTACCTTTGTTGAAGTAGACTACTTCCAAGTCTCTTTCACTTTGCCGGGGCCTGAATAAGTGATGCTAAGTTTATTCCATATCTCGTAAGCGATCTTACATGCAGAAACTTTGTTAAGTTTATATGCTAAGCTTGTTCCTTGTGCTAAGTGTACAATCACGTTCCATATCTCATATTGATGGAATCCCAGAAGATTTTATTCGAACCTTCCAACAATTGTAATTGGTCCCTTTGAAGATGGTGGACAAACTTTCGAAGGAGTTGTTGGTGCTAACTGACGCAGCCATGTGTTCTGATGATTTTTTACTCCATTGCACGAGAACCCACTTTGGTACCTCTTTTGAGTTTTGAGGACTGCGATACAACTCAGGGGGTCAAGAATACCATTGATGGTGCACTAAAATGTTTCACAAAAATGATCAGAGTTGAGAACAAATTAGCCAACCAAGCAATCACAATGCACAATATGTTTACGTGGAAATCCAGATGGTTGAAAATCATGACCTAAGCCTTTTTGACTTAATATTTATGATAAGCCAAACCAACCAACTAATTCATTAATCCCGAGATATTTACATAAATGTCTCAATCATTTACAAAGCTTCTTGTCTTAAAACCTTAGATTAAACACTGAAGTCACCACCGCCTTTTAGACACTATGGCAAAGTAGAAGTTGGACAAAGTCTGATTGTCCTCTAACTTCCTTAAATTGGACGTGGTCCTAGGATCTAAGATCAACTTGTAAACTTTCTGATCTAACACCGAAATTTCCTACAGAGAATGTTATATAGAAATATAATATATCAATAATATCTCTTAACAATGTTAACAACAGAGACATTTACAGAGTATATTGAGCCGAAGTAGAAATATCTTAGACAATAAGCACATGTCAATCAGATAAAATATCACAAGAAATAATATTACCAAATGATATTGTCTGCCAAGAGAGTTATGACTTCTTGTCAGAAAAACAAGAGCACAGAAGGCGATCAATTGTTGATCTCTGATAGTTTTTTAGAGCGGAGCTATCTGCATAATTTTTCTCTTAAAATATCAAAGAACTCGAAGAACTCAAAGTTAAAAACTGAAAAAGCTTCTCAACGGATTTCTTCTTTGTTGTATGGAAAATATCATAGCTAGTGTATCTTCCAACAATGGATATAGGGTCCTTTACATAAGGTGGCCAAGATAATAAAACTGTTCGAAACAAATTTGGTGTAAAATTAAGAAGATTTGGTTCGGTTGATCAATCAATCTATAGTTCAATTGATCGATCATGCCGAGTTGATTTATCATGTGGCTTCAATTGATCGATAAGAATTAATTGTTGAATTAGTTATTAAGTATCCGTTGAGAGCTTTGAATTCAAAACTTTATAGATCATGAAATGTCAAGTAATCGATCAATGTTGGGACAACAAGTTGATCAATCAGGCTGCAAGGGTTGGTCGATCATGTTGCAATTCCGAGCTTAGCAATCGATGTTACAATACAACAAATACAACTATGTTACATGAAATAATTAACCTTTGTACAACGAAAGAGAAGGAGACTTTTTAGTACACGTTCTAAGTAGCTTTAGTTTGTGTGCCATGATTAACCAATATTCTTAGAAAGCAATTATGTAGAAAAATGACAGACTTGCCATATGTACATGCCATCTTTGAAAGCAAATAAAGTAGAGGTAAAAAAAATTAACATGGCGTATGGAGAGGAGGCGAGAGAGATTGAGGACAATGTTATGAGTGGAAATGTGGTAGGGGTTGGAGCAGAAGGGAGAAGGTGGGTGCCTATGGTATACGAGGGTTGTGAAGCAGAGGTGTAGGGTGTCATTGTAGTAGCGGAGGATGTGATGAATGTGAAATCCGCCTCTTTAATAATCGATAAATTGTAGTATAGGAGGTAAAAATCGATCGATCAAAAACCACAATCCTTTGAATGTTATGGAGTATTTTTACTTGGCAAGTCTACCAAGGTCGAACACAGGGACACAGGCTACTCTATCTATTTATTTAATTTTGATCAGTTTACAGCATGTGAATCATTTCTCAATTACAGACCTTTATCAGATGCACAAGATGCGTTATGCAGATTACAATGCAATAAAATGATGCATGCATTTTTTAGTTTATTTTTATGCTATCGTAAAATGATGCAAGAGAAAAATACAAAGATTAATTATATACATAATAAAGGATTACAAAAATGCCTGAAAAGATCACTGAAATTGAGCGACAGAAAGTAGATTGAAATCATGGTCATTTTGAGCATAATAATGTGAGAAAACATCTATTTTATGACAAGACATTAGAGCATGAGTCATCATCTAATATAAAAAATCACTTTATTTAAAATGGTGTCAGATGAGAAAATTAAACATGTCATAATATGGAGGATGAAACAAGGAAGAAAACGACATTAAAATCATGCAATTTGGATCTATGATGCTCAAGTTATGCTAAAAATAATGCAGGAGTATAATTGTAATAAAAATACAAGAAATTAAAAGGATAAGTATTACAAATAGGTCCCTAGGGGGGACCCATTTGTAATTTTCAAAAACCGCCTGGGTCTCATTGCAATTATTCGATATACGTGGGGCCTTTTGTAAATTCCAGAAGATACGGGGGTCTCCTTGTAAATTACCAAGGTACGTGAGGCACGTGCTTGGGGACCAATATGAAAATATCAAAACTTCCGAGGTCTTTCGTGCAAATTACCCAAGCCCTCACGTGCAGTGCACGCGAGGGGCCTAGGCTCAGGAGGCTCTCAGGCTCGGGCTGACGTGGCATCACATGGAGGCTCGGCAAGAGGTTCAGAGGTCCCGAGCCTACGGGTTCGGAGAAGAGGCTCGGGGTGCCACGTGCTTTCATCAATGGTCGTCTGATCGAAACGATCGGATGGTAACTGTATCGTCTTGCTACTCCGCAGCTCAGCGAGGGAGGCTGGGCTCAGGAGAGCCATGTAGACCTCCTCTGACGACCAGTTGCTCCACCAAGGGTTGAACATCCTTAAGAAGAAGCTCGCAAAGATAACAGAGGTGATGCGGACCCTCGGTGATGGCTAAAAGTCTTAGTCGATGACGCGACGTCGGAGAAGGGAACTGAGGTCGGATCAGGAGTTAGAACTCCAATCTTTGAATACCTGCAATTGTTAGAATAGCCGAGGCGTGGTGTGTGCGGCGGGTGTGAATGAAATGGAGGTCCGTGAAGGTGGAAGAGGTGAGGACCTAGGTGCTTCTCCTCCAGCGGAGAAGTGGAGGATGTGACGGAGATGATCAAGGTTGTGGAGAAGGAAAGAGTGATGGCAGAGGTATTGGCGAGTATGTTGGTGGTGAAGTCGAGATGCAGAGGTGGTCAAGTGAGGGTGAGTGATGTCGTATACGGTGGGAAAAATCAGAAAAAATGATAGAAATCAGGAGATGGGTTCTTGGAGATCAGAGAAGAACGGGCGGAGGAGATAGTCTATGCTGAGGGTCGACTCGACCCTCCGATCATTGCATGACGAGACCGACCTTGCGTCAGTGCTCAGCGGACACCAGAGGCACCGCAGCACGGCCATGGCGGCCATGAGTCAACACTTGAGCAGAGGTCGTCGTCGCCTCGACTAATCGCCCCTCCGCTGTCACAGGAGGGGTGAGGGAAGCATGGCCTTCACCCTTAGAATGGTGGATGAGGTGAACGGAGGTGGTGGGTGAGGTTTTATAGGCGGAGATCGGACGTTGCTAGTGGGGGTCGAGGGGAGTTTAACGAGTGTTTTTAATGGCGCAGAGTGATGGAGGTGAAATTATGGGAATCACATGAGGATGGTGGGTCTTGGATCTTCAAGAGGGAGGTGTTAGGTGATGGAGTGGAGATCGGAGTGGGTGGAAAGAATAGGAAGGGGGCTCGGAGGTTGTGAGTCGTAACGCCTGGGAAGGCAATCAACAAGAGGAAGGAGATGAGTGTTTAACCGTTGGATACTTTGATCCAATGGTTGGGATGGAGACGTGGGCGAGGGGCGTGGATCAGATCATAGGATCTGATCCTACAACTAAAGTAAAGGCGCTAACAGGTGGTTTAGATGGAGAGGAGGAGAAGATCCAATGGTCGGGAGAGAAGGGGTGACGTGGCAAGAGGTGAAGTGTAGGATGAGGAGGAAATCGAGTGGCTGAGAAGTGGGCAGATGTGTGCGATGGTGATTTGATCAGGGATAGGATCAGACGGCTACGGATGGAGCGGAGATGGATGGTTGAGATAGAGGACGCCTGAAGGAGATCAGATGGCCAGAAAGGGAGGCGGGTGGTGAGAAGAGGAGGCGGTCACGTGGGCGGACCAGAGGGCGCCACTTGGCCGCACGAGAAAAATCAATAAATAAAAATCAAAGAAAAATTGAAAAGAATTAGTTAGAGGCAAAATTAGGAAAAAGTGAAAACATGAAAATTGTTTGTCTCGATGAGATCTACAAGTTTTATGCTGGACGAAAAGCCAAAAGAGGTCATTTATACAAAAAAGTATTTTTTGGGGGTATTTTTAAGGGGTTAAAAACATCGAATTTTTGGTTTTGAATTGTTTTTGTATTTTTTAGCTCTTTAAGGGGTTAGGAAACTATATACAAATGTTTCACCTAAGTTTTAAGGGGTTTTGATGAGAAAATAATTACAAAAATAAATAATAATAATTAAATACAATTAATTATGGTTAATTATACACAATATAATACAAGATAAAAAAGGAGGATTTAATGGTGAATTTTATTGATTTGATTAAGGCAGGGGTTTATTAATTTACTTTTAGCATGATGAATACAAGATTCATCATATCCCTATACTTAAACCGTGCTCGTCCTCGAGCATCTAAAGAATGAAGGAATCATATTAATTCCTGACAGTGTGAGTGAAGATTTCAAGGCTCAATCTTTCGAAGACACTTAATTTAAGTGATCTTAAAATTCTGGGCTTATCCATGTTTTAGTCAGAAGGAATCCAACTTCTCTAATTTTCAGACTCACTTTTTGTACATATAATATAAGGATATAAAATTTAGTGTAATAAATTTCATGAGAGTCGAGTCGAGGCATCACTCGAAGTTCCAGTCCTAAAGACTCTCCTCTAGACATTATCATCAATATTAGGGAACAAGTCTATTCTTGCTCCAGTCATTCGTCTCATTAGTTTGTCAGACTTGAAATGTAGATGGACGACCAGATGATGGAGGTCATGGGATTGTGTCTAATTTTCTCCCTCTCATTGGAACAAGGGACCTCTCGAGTGTATTTTTACTCAACATATATGAATTTTTAGATTGTTGATCAATGTGTCCGTCAAGAGAATTTGGAGTCGTTTGCACTTGTTTTTCTGGGAGTACACCGGGGTGTGTCTTTTTTTAGTATTTAAGATACCTTCGACACCCAGACTTGTGTCGCTTACGATGCAGAGCCCTTTTATGGTGTCAGCCTGACTCCTTGGTCCTAATTAGTGCTTGGTCCAAGTGGATACTTTTAAAAATGTTTGGGAGTGCTCGTCATTGGTGGAAGCTCTTTTTGTAATTTGACTTTGAATGATAGAGCTTTTCTTTGACATTTCTTTTCTTTTCTTTTATTGGTTATCTCCACTGCTTTTATCAAAAGTTGGCGCACACTGATAAACAATTATCATTAAGTTTCATCACACCCTGGCACAAAGGTATATATCAAAAAAATAGCATATGAATCTTGTTCACATACTGGTTAGGGTTTTCCTGACAGTCAGGTGTTCTGAAGCCTTCATTAACTTTAACCCATCCTCGAATATCATTAGATCGGGTCTAAACTCGAATCTCTAATCATAGTTCCTCAAGTGATAACTCAACTCATCTCATCAATCATGCAGTTGTGAATGTGACTGTGCTGATCATATTCTTTTGAAGGCAGAGATGAAGAGTGGAATATAGCACTCAAATCTTTCAAACCAGGAAAGTGTGGATAATTAAGCTTAAAAACCCTAATGATTAAGGCATGTTAACTCAGACTCTCTAGATCACAGAAATCCAGTGTCCTCGAAATCCTTAAGCCTTGAGTGAATGTGAGTTTGTCAGTAATACACCAACTCCATAGTTAGTGATTTTTGTGTGATTTTTGTTTTTGCAGATTTTTATGGATTTTAATTTTCAAAAAAAAATAATTCTTTGGAGAGACAATGACTGTCTCAAGATCAAATGAATAAAAGTATCTACTCTCAGCCAGTATGGGTGTAGGTACGGGTCCTTAGACGGACCCGTGTTACTTGAGGATGGAGTCATATACGATGTCCTCTAAACCACCCACTCTGCTAAGGGAAACCAAAGTTCCCTCACTGAAAGTGTCTACTAAGCCTAGTAATCAAAGTCTAATTCAAAGAATGATTTTCATTTTTTATTTTTTTTGGAAAAAGGGTTATTTACACAAACTAATCCCTCAATTTTTAAGAAAACATTCTTACATGATTTTTACAAAACTCAGTTCGCAGGAATACATAAAACCAAGCCCTAAAAGAATTGACAAAAAATTTTAAAATACGAGATATGGCTAAAGTAAATATACAGTAATATACAATATAACCCCTATACTTAAATTTTACTATGTCCTTATAGCACAAGCGATATGAAGCCATGGCTCGGTTAAATATAGGGTGATATAGCAGAACTGAGGAGGAGGGTCCCCCTATACTTAAGTCAAAATTTGTCCCAAGTATAAGAAGACATCGCAAGGGAGGGATGAATAGGCGAGCCCCCCTCCCCTCCATACTTAGGCTACAAATAGCCTAAGTAACAGATCTGAGTTAAGGGGGGTTTGTGTTTCTAAGTGTATTTACACTACAATACAAGGGCAGAGGGGGGGGGTGTTTTTACAGAAGAGGATGATGAGAGAGAGATTGTAAAATATATAGAGAGGAGGGAGATGAGGGGGTGAGAAATGTAAAATATATAGAGATAGAAGGGGGAAGGGGTGAGTGTATATAAACGAGTGTGTGTAGGGGGGGTTAGATCATTTAGTGATCTACTTTTGTTATTTTTCTTTTTTTACAACATGCAAGCCCTCTGATGAGGACTGTTAAAACAAATATACACATGCAATTTCTTTTTTTACAAGATGCAAATGCAAGTAGACTGATAAGAATTCCTAAAATTTCTCCACCAAATCTTTTGCGGCCTCTTCAGCGAGAGCTCCCAGCTCCACGCCTCCATGGAGATCAAACATCCTCGATCTTTATGGGCCCTTCCACAAAAGAGAAATGTTAGACAATTACATAGGAAATTAATCAACAGAAAAAATAATGCATCTAAAGAAGACCTGTGAATCTTGAAAATATTCAACACTAAAAATAAATCAAAATTAATTAATTAAAAAAGGTGAGCCGTGTCCCAGGCAACGATGCCATTTGATGAATGCGAAATCCGCCTCTGTAATAATCGATAAATAGTAGTATAGGAGACAAAAATTGGTCGATCAAAAACCACAATCCTTTGAATGTTATGGAGTATTTTTACTTGGCAAGTCTACCAAGGTCGAACACAGGGACACGAGCTACTCTATCTATTTATCTAATTTCAATCAGTTTAGAGCATGTGTGAATCATTTCTCAATTACAGGCCTTCATGCATATGCACAAGATGCATTATACAAATTACATTGCAATAAAATGATGCATGCATTTTTTTAGTTGATTTTTATGCTATCATAAAATGATGCGAGAGAGAAATGCAAAGATTAATTATATGCAGAATAAAGGATTACAAAAATGCCCGATAAGATCACTTAAATTGAGCAACAGAAAGAAGATTGAAATCAGGGTCATTTTGAGCATAATAATGTTAGAAAACATCTATTTTATGACAATGCATTGGAGCAAGAGTCATCATCTAACATAAAAAATCACTTCATTTAACATGGTGTCTGATGAGAAAAGTAAAACATGCCATAATATAGAGGATGAAACAAGGAACAAAATGACACTAAAATCATGCAATTTGGATCTACGATGTTCAAGTTATGCTAAAAACAATACAAGGGCATAACTTAATAAATATGCAAGAAGAAAAATATATAAGTATTACAAATAGGTCCCTGGGGGGACCTATTTGTAATTTTCAAAAACTGCCTAGGCCTCATTACAATTATTCCATATGCGTGAGGGCCTTTTTTGTAAATTCTAAAAGATTCGAGGGTCTCCCTATAAATTACTCAGGCATGCACGTAAGGCACGTGCCTAGGGACCAATATGAAAATACCAAAACTTCTGGGGTCTTTCATATAAATTACCCAAGCCCTCATGTGCGGTGCACGTGAGGGGCCTAGGCTTGGGAGGCGCTCAGGCTTGGACTGACACGACATCACATAGAGGCTCGACAAGAGGTTCGGAGGTCCCAAGAATAGGGGTTCGGAGAAGAGGCTCAGGGTGCCAGGTGCTTTCATTATGTCATCCGATCGAAACGATCGGACGGTAACTGTATCGTCTTGCTCCTCTGTAGCTCACCGGGGGAAGATGGGCTCCGAAGAGCCATGCGGACCTCCTCTGACGACCGGTTGCTCCGCGAAGGGTCGAACGTCCTTCAGATTAAGCTCGCGAAGATAACGGAGGTGATGCAGACCCTCGGTGATCGTTAAAAGTCTCAGTCGATGACGCATCGTTGGGGAAGGGAACCAAGATCGAATCAGGAGTTAGAACTCCGACCCTTGAATACATGCAATTGTTAGAATAGCCAACACGTAGTGTGTGGGGTGATGTGAATGAAATGGAGGTCCGTGAAGGTGGAAGAGGTGGGGACCTAGGTGCTTCTCCTCAGACGAAGCAGAGGAAGATGTGGTGGAGGTGATCAAGGTTGTGGAGAAGGAAAGAGTGATGGCGGAGGTGTTAGCCAGTATGATGGTGGTTTGGTTGTGACGCAAAGGTGATCAGATGAGGGTGAGTGATGTCGTATACGATGGGAAAATCTGAAAAAAATATAAAAATCAGGAGATGGGTACCTGGAGATCGGAGAAGAATGGACGGAGGAGATGGTCTGTGTTGAGGGTCGACTCGACCCTCCGATCGTTGCACGACGAGGTCGACCTTGCCTTGGTGCTCAGTGGACACCGGAGGCACCGCAGTATGGCCATGGCGGTTGTGGGTCAACACCTGAGCAGAGGTCGTCATCGCCACCCCTCCGCTGTCACCGGAGGGATGAGGGAAGCTGGGCCTTCACCCTTAGAATGGTCGACGAGGTGAACAGAGGTGGTGGGCGAGGTTTTATAGGCGAAGGTCGGACGTTGCTAGTGGGGGTCGGGCGGAGTTGTAACGAGTGTTTTTAGTGGCGCAGAGTGATAGAGGTAAAATTATGGGAATCGCGCGAGGATGATGGGTCTTGGATCTTCATGAGAGAGGCGTTAGGTGATGGAGCGGAGATCGGAGTGGCTGGCTAGAATAGGAAGCGGGCTCGAAGGTTGTGAATCGTAACGCGTGGGAAGGGGACCAACAGGAGGAAGGAGATGAGTTTTTAACAGTTGGATCCTTTTATACAACGGTTGGGATGGAGACGTGAGCAAGGGGCATGGATCAGATCATAGGATTTGATCCTATGGCTGAAGTAAAGGTGTTAACGGGTGATTTAGATGGAGAGGAGGAAAAGATCCAATGGTCGGGAGATAAGGGGCGACGTGGCAAGCGGTGAAGCGTAGGATGAGGAGGAAATCGAGTGGCTGACAAGTGGGTGGATGTGTGCGGTGGTGATTTGATCAGGGATAGGATCAGACGGCTGCAGATGGAGCATAGATGGACAGTCAAGATGGAGGGCGCCTGAAGGAGATCAGGCAACCAGAAAGGGAGGTGGGTGGCAAGAAGAGGAGGCGGCCACGTGGGCGGCCCAGAGGACGCCATGTGGCCGCACGAGAAAAATCAATAAATAAAAATCAAATAAAAATGTAAAAGAATTAGTTAGAGGCAAAATTAGGAAAATGCCAAAACATGAAAGTTGTTCGTCTCGATGAGATCTACAAGTTCATGTTGGACGAAAAGCCAAAAGAGGTCATTTGTACAAAAAGTGTTTTTGGGGGTATTTTTAAGAGGTTAAAAACACCGAATTTTTTGTTTTGAATTGTTTTTGTATTTTTTAGCTCTTTAAGAGGTTAGGAAACTATATACAAATGTTTCAACTAATTTTTAGCGGTTTTTGATGAGAAAATAATTACAAAAATAAATAATTGTAATTAAATACAATTAATTATGGTTAATTATACATAATATAATACAAGATAAAAAGGAGGATTCGATGGTAAATTTTATAGGTTTGATTAAGTCAGAGGTTTAATAATTGACTTTTAGCATAATAAATACAAGATTCGTCAGGACACTAATGACGAAGGACATAAGGGAGACAAGGATCTTTGTCTTCCATGGGAGGGGTGGACTCGTGGCTTCCTTCCTCCTCCTCGTCTTCTTCTTCTTTTTCTTCATCTTAGTCATGTCATTATTGCTCTGGTCATCATACCCCCATGATTCTGTGGAGTGGAGCTTTTACTCAATCTATATTTTTTAGGACTATGGTTGGTTAGGGTTTTTTAATTGGGGCCACACTGGTTTATGAATGTAGTCTGCAACAATTCCTACAAGAATATGCATGAGTAAAGGATATACGAACGCACACAATTGTGTTATCCATTCGAGTCGTTGACTTGATGGTCATTGGAGGTTGATGAGATTGTCAAGACAAATAAGGTAGGATCGTGGAAGGAAGTGGGTTAGGACTAGAAGAGGTGATGGACAATAAGGGGTACCTAGATGGAGGAATGAAGAAGAGGGAGCTAAAATATATTCTGATATTTAAGGGACTTATTCATAAATATTTTTGTTACATTTCAATCCTTCCGGTTAAACTTAATGACTTGACTAATGGACTTAGACGGGAGGTAATACAATGTTAATGGAGCAACTATCCTGGGTTATACATGTATTTCCTAACTATCATGTAATTATGGATGTAAAAACCCATTTAGATCATTGAAATTATTTATTTTCATTTTTCTAAAAAAATAGTTGAAAGATTTTTTCCACGTAAAGTATCTTCATTAGTAGATCAAAATAAATTAATATATTGTCCATAGTAACGAGATTTGCACCAAAACATTTTAGAGAGTTGTTTTAAGAAAAATAAAATTAATTATAATTTTCAAACAACTATTAAAAATTTAACATATCTTTAAAAACTAATAATTATTAACAATCAAGCGGCAGAAAAATACACTTAAGGGATTTTTACACCACGAAGCCCAGAAACTTTGTCAATTACCTTTTTGACCCTATAAACATCATAATTATTACCTCAACCATGTAAATTGGCTAACCCTTACACAACCGACCATGTGGTTAACTTCCATTCTTTTTGTTGTTAAAATGAAGAAGATTCTATTAAAAAATTCATATAACCCCTTTTCATAAAATTTACAAAAAATACCTTCCTCCCCCTCACCTCTCCCGTACTCTTTGTGCATTAGAATAAAGTTATGTTGGATTAAGCATCAATTTTTTGAGAGATTGATCTTTGAATAATGGACTAAAACCTTCAAATAAAAAGAGAAGAAAGCATCGAAAATTAATTCTATAAATTCCTGTGTGTCCTCTACTTGTAGAGCTACTCCTCAGTGTTGAAGAACACGTAGAATACATAGTGCACTCTCCTCAACATATCCTATAGATCCCTTTTCAAGCCCATCACGTTGTCGAGGTTGTGGTGGTAGTGAAGGCTATGATCCATGACGACGAGCTTACAAAAGAGATCCGCATCCGCGAGATCATTTCCTCACTGACAGATCCCTCGTTAAGGTCTATGAATGCTCCCATGCTCTCTCCCGTCGCCTCCACAAAACATGTGACTGGGTCATCATTGCCAAGTCCCTCTTCCTCGCCCACGACCTACTCTCCCAAGGCGACCCCTCCTTTCCTTGCGAGCTCCTCCACTATTGTCGTCACGGCTCTCTGATAAATCCATAATTCATCTACCTTATTCATTAATGTTAGTTCAATTCCTAATAAAATTCAATCAATAAATCCCTCTAAATACATAAGTAGATAATTAGTATGTTGCATATAATAAGGGTTAATTGTTGTACATTAAATTACTAATAAAGGCTTTATCTTCTTTTGTATATATTCACATGCATATTGACCTAACTTTACCTATTTATACTTAATTTATGCTAATTTCAAATAAAATAAAATCAGCTTCATTGTGTACATATCACTAACATTAATAAAGGACAAATAACAGAAAAATACTAACTTGTATATATGTGAAATAAAATCAAACCTTAATTTTGAGACAAAAAAATCATAAATACGATTTCTCTCACATACATTCTCCTATGAATTTGTATCCACCTTTTAATTAATGTACATTCAAATATCTACAATCCAATACTAAATTCAAAAGAATCGGAGTTCACGTGTGAAATTTGGATTATGGTACCTCTTTGTATATTGCAATTATTCACTAACTTGACTTTCCCCTCCGGAGCACCATAAGGTCCTATATATGGTGTGGATCTTTCATTTGACTCATTCATTCTATCTATATATTACGCAACCTCTTCCGTGTATGAAGCATATGGCGTCGAGGCCATTAAATAACTCAGTCGACTACTAAGTCAAATACACCCTTCACTTTGACAGAGAGTGAGCCTGGTGATAGTGAGTACAAGCCTAGTAGCCCCTGCAAAAAGCTAAAGGTTATTTTATGTATATAATTAACTCATTTTAATTTGTTTCTTTTGTATTTATTTTCTTTTATTTATGTTTTAATAAATTATAAAAAGACACATTCATAAAAATGTAAAAATCTAAGCAAATGAAGCATTGTGAGTTTGTGTATGTGTTTTTTCCTTTGAATCAAAATTCCAAAAATAAAAAAATGATTTTTATATATAAGATTTGATCCATATTTTCTATATTTTTATATTTACTTTTATTATTAATATAATCATTATATAGAAAATGCCTTCTAAAAAAATAAATATCTATATACCTACTTTAAAACCGGGTTTTCTCGGATTGGTTGACACATGGAACTCTCTCGGAAGAGTTCTCTTTATTTATTGCGACTCCTGTCACTTCTCTTTATCCACCGCCTCTTTCTCTCTTTCTCTCCATCCCGTGGTTGATCTCCCTCTTTCTCTTGCCATGACCCATCGATTCCCCTTTTCAGCATGTGTGTATCAACGAAATCCGGATCCTTTCATTTCCTCTTCTCTCTTCTGCTACGTGTGGATGAATATTTCTTCCATCTATGTCAGCTGCCGACTCACGTCTTACACCTGTTCATATTTGCCATTAGGGTGGAGCATTGGGCTCGACCCGGCCCAACCCGAGAAAGCCCTGCCCGGGCCCAACAAATTTCCTCGGGTTTTGGGTCGGGTCGCGGCCCGCATTTTTTCCCAAATCCAAGGCCTGGGCCCGGCCCAAGACCCGCAGGGTCGGGTCCGGGTTCGGGTCGGGTCCGACCTGTCCCCATTTTGATTTATACGAAGGTTGCACACCCTTCTTTTATCATTTTTCCTTCCTTCCATTATGTTTCTCTTATTAGTGTTTTATGTATGATTTGTGCACGAAACATTGCATGTATAATCATATTCGATTATGATTTCTTCAATCGGCAAATATGTGGAATCATGTACACCTTAAGATTCTGCCAGCCATCTAATTTATATGTTTTCAATGCTAAGGCAGACCCGAGGGAAACTGTGACATCTATGGAAAATCATCATTGACTTCTATAAGAAAGACAATTTAAGCTATCTATCATTATATAGGTAATTTAGTCAGCTTTCTCACCTCTTTCTCGTATTCTTTTCTTTATAGCGAGAAGATGGATGCCATTTTGGGAGGTCACTTTCTCACAATAATGTTCCCAGATTATCAGTTTGGGGAGCTCGAGCTTTCTTCAAAGATATTTGTTAGTGATAACGGTTTTAAGTGCATCAAATATTGGATCACATCTATAACTTCTACCAGGTGCACAACAAATATGTAAGTCTCATCATGCACAGATTTGTAGAAATTTTAAAACAAGTTGTATGAAGATATAATTTTATCTAAACAATCATACGAACATTCAGAATGAGCCTCTTCTAAGTTCAAAATAGTACCATTTCGTCACTTCACTGAAATATATGATAAAGTTTTTCCATGATGAAAAAGATGTAATTTTCCCTTTTCATTTTCAGAAATACACGACAGCAGATGACTTAACTGTAGCAAATTGTCGGGCCGGGTCGGGTCTTAGCGGGTCTCCTCAGGTTCGGGCTGGGCCCGGCCCATGCTTGAAAATTTGACGAAATCAGGACCCGGGCCCGGCCCATGTATACATCAGGTTCGGATCAGGTCCGGGCTTTTGTGGGTCGGGTCAGGGTCGGGTCCGGGTCAACCCGGCCCAATGCTCCACCCTATTTGCCATTGTGTTATCATTCAATCTTCTGACAATTGTCCCTCCATCGAGAAAAACTCCTTCCCACGGTATCTCCCTTTTACTTTGCATTATTTGTCGCAGCCTTCGTCTTCAATGTAAGGTTTCTTCTCTGACTCAATGCTTCTTCTCTAGCGGAAGGCTCTCTCCACCTGGGATTCCGTCTTCGGTGCAAGGTTCCTTCCATCCAGTATTTTGCCTCTGCAGAAGGTTATCTTCATCTCCGACTTCATATGGAGTGTAGGTTACTCTCTATTCAGAAAATTGTCCCGAAGACAAAGACTTCACCATGCAATCACTTCCGTGCCAAGTATCTGTGTATTTTGTTCTCCAGCTTTCACTTTTCGACATTATCTTCTGTGAAACAAGTAGCCAAAGATCTTCCGTCGAATCCGGTAATGTATATTTGTTATTTTTAGGTTCTTAGTATGCCATGTTATTATTATTTGGATCATCGTAGTCACGCAATTTGTATACACTATACAATAAAAGTTGATGCAAGACGTATGCATGGTCTTGACGGAGGTCTTCTCTAGGCTATGCGAATTGTTTCGATTGTCGATAGCCTCGACGATGATGTTGTGTTTGGAGATCTGGTACTACCAGACGCTCGTGCTCTTGTTTAGCCTGCTCTATCACTTCGAGCAAGCTCTCGATTCCATCATTATCAAGTAATATTTGATGTTTAAAAATATACTTTGTATAATAAAGAACGAATGAAGTATTATATAAATTCATATTTTTAAAAAAATAATAAAAATAAATTTAAAAAACACATGCATGAAATATCATGCATTAATTTTGTCTTCAGATGGTTCCATGTATCATCCAATTATTGTTATTTCTGACCTGCAATTTAATATGGTCTGAAAATCCGGACATGTTTTTTTAAATAGGTAATTGGTATATCTCAAATACTATCCTACGTATATCTTTTACAACAAATTTTTCAACGAGGGTAAAATTTTTTTGCTGAAAATAATTATGGTATGGACATTATTTACTACACAACAGTACCGTGATGGGTGTTCATGATCTACATCGACTTCAAAACTGTTGCAAGGTATTGTTCTTCTCATATTTTGGAGAATAGTTTTTTGTTGCTATTTAGTGTTTTTATCGGTATTCACATTTTTTTGTGATCTTATATCAATGTTGATATTTTACATATCCTAATGGTTCAAAACCGTTTCGATTTGGAGATTCTGATTTGCATCGGTGTCCATAAATTTGTAATATTAAAAAACTTGAGATTGAAGTATTATAGATATGTATATGATAAGATTTACCATAAGTTTAGAATTGGAAACTTACAATTATAACTGTGAATTTGTTTCTTTGTTGGGTTAGACATTTTAGTCGTCGGTCCCATTTGTTTTTTTCATGCTTTCATTTTAAATTGATCGCTTTTAATGTGCATGCGGTATGATTTATTTTTCACCACGAGATCACCTGTTTTACTAGAAATTAAATTTTCTCGATTTTTATTTTAAATCTTTTCATATCATGCTATATACTTTTTTTCAGGTCATTTGTTGTAGTGAATTACAAGTTACATCAATTAGATAATTATCGTGTATTTTAATAAATATTTGTTTGACCGGTTACTTGATGTTGTAAATATCGTTTAATTAGTGTTTTACAACAGTCTAAATTTTATTTTTTTCTCATTGTATACTTAGTGCAAATTAAGTACATTTTTGTTTTCCTGTATTTTTTGTCTTTTATCATAAATTAGTGTGTTTGGTCTATAGTTGTATGCTATTTGTTCATGAACCTCTACCATAACAAAAGTTTGTTTTTTTAACGTCTACTTCATTGTGTCATTTTGTCTAATCATCTATGAGGATGTGATTGTATGCACATACAAATTAAATAGTATTGTGTGTGGTAATATTTTTATCATTTTGTCTAACTATTACATTTGGTAATATTTTATGTAATCAATGAATACGGTTCATATAACATAGATATACTTTTATATATTTCTTTAAAAAATATTTATGGTGTTATTTTGTTTGAGTATTGATCTAGATTAAAATGGTAAAAAAGTATGTTATTGGGTGCATAGATACATATTGTTTATAGGAGTTTATTTTAAATTTGAAAATACTTTACTTCATTCACGAGGGATAAAATGAACGTTCGAAATTTTTATTAAAGATAGTTTATGGTGTTCGTTTGTGGTGCGATTTTATTAGATTGGGGAAAGTGAATTTAGTTATTACAAAATTGATGTTTATGTATAGATGGATTATATAGATATTATAGTTTTTATCTATAGATTTATTTGTATATTGTGTTAGGAATTTTGTTGCTTTTTCTTTATATAAATATGGATTATCATATATAGATATTATGATTTTTAACTATATATTCACATATATATATAGGAATTTTGTTTGGTTTTCCCTCTTTAATTCCTTACTGGTAATTGGTTTCTTTTTATCGTGGAGATGCTTTATTTTGTTTCTATTCGGTAGGTTATCTATCTTACAAGTTAATTCAGTAAATTTAGGTCCATGATATATGTAGAATTCAAATTCTATTCTTCACATTATTTTTTGATGTGATTATTTATGACAAATTGCTTGAAATAACAAATGTTTTTAAAATTCGCTAGACTGTTATATATAAATTTCTTTTGCTTATGGCACGTTTGAATTCCGTATCTGAGAACAACCTCAATATTGGATACCTTTTTCATATATTCAATTTTTAAAATTTTTCATACAATCAATTATTTCAGAAGATATTGATTGTTGGAATTTTATTTTGTTTTTTCCTCAGAACTGCAGTAGAGTTTTTATTATATTGTGTAATAAACGACAATTACGTAGACATTCAACATACTCAATCTTCACGTTTTATTTAATGTTATATTGTATGTATCTAATTATAGTTTGAGGTATCCTTTAAACTAATTTTTATCTAAAAATATCTTTTAACTGTGCAGTTAGTTGATTTATATGAAAAAGAACATTCCAAACAGTCTTCTGTATCATATGCTTCTTGATTTTTTTTATTTTGCATTTTTATAACCAATAAAAATAATCTATTGTATTATAATTGTAATAGTTTTCTTCATTTTTCGATTTTTACCCCGATGAAAATTGATTATCATTTGATGAAAGCTTTTTGTATTTGATTAATATGTTAGAGGGTTGATCATGTGAGAGTTAAAAACTGTGAGAGCATGAGAGCAGTGAGTTTGGATCATTAAATTATGTCCATCTTTCTCCCCTTCCAATCAATCAACAGAATCTAATGATCCAAACTCACTGCTTTTATGCTCTCATAGTTTTTGACTCTCACATGATCAACACTCTAATATGTCATACTTATATTGATGAATAGTTCTTATGAAATTATACGTGAAGCTAAATCTCTGAATAGTCACATCCACATTTTTCATCTATTATCATTGTTTTACATCGATGAAAATGGATGATCATTTAGAAATACAACGTTTTACATTTGTTTGTCCATCATTTATTTTATTTGAATTTTCATCATGTTTACAATGTCGGTTTCAAGTATTATATTATGCTTTAGCAATGTCACCTTCACCTGAGACAAATCTCCATAGGGTTCCTTAATTCCTTTTATTATTTTCGCAGTACGTCAGGCATCTCAGAAAAAATAAGATATTTGGAGTTGAGAGAGTCTCTTATTTCGGGATGTCCCTTTGTATGAGAGTTGCAGGTCTTCCACAAATCCTGCCTCTTCCGAGTCTAATTTTTACTTATCCCCTTGCTGCTTTGCTGACAGTTTCTCCATCTTTTCTGACCTTTTATAGGATTTATGAGCTAAATGCATTATTTATATATGATATGTTAAACATTTTATATTACCAATATAATTATTTATGTTTGGTCCTTTCTGCCATCTTCAAATCCAGGATCCCGTCATTACAACTTGATATGCAGTTAAATATTTGTTATTGATAAGACGGTTCAATATCTATTATAATATTCTGGTATCATAAAATTATCTATCAAGTTTTATATAAAACCTAAGGAAAACATACAATGCAATGTCATTGTAGCCTTTTTCTCATTATCATTTAGTTAATTATTCGATAATATAGGATAACCAAATTGAGCATTATTAATCGAATATGAATACATAAAATTACTCTCAGATTATTATTAATGTGATTTAATTTCATATTTTGTTATTTTATTGCCGACAAAGTAATCTATTTCTTTGATTATAAAGTGCAATATTTTCCTTCTTCTCATTTATAGTAATGAAAGTTGTTAAGTCATTTGTATAACACAACATTTTCCACATACTTCTTGGTTTCTTTTTTTAGCCATTGAAATTGCTAGCAAAAAAAGTATAGATGGGATGTAATTTTGTATTTAGTTATGTTATTGTTGAATATTTGTTTTCACCTTTGGGTGCACAAATGTGAATGTGTGCCATATAATTTGAAAGATTATAATTAGAAGATGCATTTTAAAAATCACTAAATATTTAATTTATAAAAATATTACATTCTTGATCAAATATACGAGGATATTAATATGTACATGATCCATCTCTTTATAAAATTACGCACTCATATTTATCTCCATCTCTATTATAGATCTACAATTTTTTAGATGGAAAATATACTAAAAATTCATCGAATTTTAAATATCATATTCATTTCCTTTACACTGTTTACATTCCAATCATTTTTATTTAACAAAAATATTGCAAAGTAATATTTAAATTTACATTAAAAAACTGATTTATATCCCACTGCGAAGCGTGGGTAACATTCTAGTTATTACGTAATATAGTAATATTTATGGATAAATATAAAACACGAGTCTCTCATGTTTTATTACTTTAGTTTTCTTGATTACTAAATATCCAAAAATAGATAATGTCTAGATGTATACCTTTTTATTTAATTTGATTTTTTTTAAATTTTATTATAAATAAAATCAAAAAATGCAAAACTCTTAATACAATATTTTATTTACAAAGAACACCACCAAGAAATCCACTTTGTACAGATGATATCTTTTGGTCATGATCTCATCATGAAAGTTGCAGATTTCATTTAAATGAATAATTTTATGAAGAACAATTTTAAATTTGAGGTCATTTTCTATTATATTTTATTTATAAACTTGTGAAGGTGAAACGTTGCCGCACCTAGAGCCGTCACATGCCCCGACTTAATCCCTAGTCACATGCATCCTCTGCCATTATATATAGATGATCCAATGGGCTACATATATTCACTTAATCCACTCCATTCTTGGATGTTAGTTCAATTACAAAATAATAGTGAAGATGCCCATAACGCTTCACCACATGGCACACATGTACCCCTTTGATCAGAACCCAATCAGACAATGGAGACTTCATCTTCCACCTTTGATTTTTTTCAGTCGGCCAACGCCCCTCCTTGTCCCTTGGACTCTCCAACGGTCGTGGGCTCAACCCCTTTGCAAGCCTCACATTTTTTTGACAACTGAGCTCCGCCTCCACCCTCTTTGCAACCATCTCAAAAACCCTAACCGCCTCTCAATAAAACCCCATCACTACCTCCTTTCTCTGGCATCTATCGATTTTAAGAGACAAGCTCTAGCATCGGCCTAACCTTGGTGGCAATGAGGTATTCAGACTAGATAGTGATGACGAATAGATCCTTCTGTTGCAGCTCTGATTGCCACGAGCTACTTGAGCTCAGGTTGCTAGCCCTTGAGCATGACCATGATCGAGCTATATCACCGGTCGATTCCCAGACGCCTCCTCCATCTCATCTTAGAAAAGTAACCCCCTCTGGTATTCTTCTTATTTTTTTCCATTTAATTCTTCTGACCCTAACATCTTTTCTCATTCGTCAATGTTCTTCCTTCCTTCCTATTTCATCATCCTCTTTCATTCGCGATCTTGCATTCTGCTTCATTCTCTCATCCTTCTTCTTCTTTGAATCATGATAAATCTCAGATTTATTAGCATAAAATACATCTATTATCTCTCTTGCTTAGGTAAATCAACAAGAATCATTGACAATTAACCCTAATTACTCAGTGGTATGTTATACATAATTAACTTTAATTATACAATATTATGTAACATATTATAGTGTTATTATTTTATGTATTTCTTTTTCTTTAAAAATAGATAAAAATTAGAATAATATTGTTTGTTATTAATTTATCATTGTTCATATAAGAAAAATCCAAAAATATTATAAATGAAAATAAAAATAATTGCCTTTATTAATGTCATTACTTGTTTAATTTTTATCTCTGTATAAATGACATTTCTTTTGTATTTTCCTTTTATTTATCCTTTTTGTTAATGTCTGGGTCACATACGTGGCCTGCTCCTTTCTTTCCACATGTCTACAACCTCCACCACTCATCTACTCCTGAAGGTATTCATCACCACTGTTGTTTGGCACCTTCCTCTCAGTAGTTTGATCATCCATATCAAACTGATCCAAGTCGCCCTTTAGAACATAAACCTGGGCCGATGGATCTTAATCCAATGACCGTTGCTTGTCGTCATCCTCCAACTGTCGGGGTCCAAGTGACACATTCCTTTTTCCCCCAACTTCTTCCTATTTTCCTCTCTACCTATGATCAACTCCTTCTTAACCACCACCTCCACATTACTCGCTTAATCATTATCATATTTGCCAATCATCCAACTTAGTCTCTCTCTCTCTCTCTATCGCTAGTTGGTGGTGGTTGAAACCACTGCCATTTGCCGTACTTCCGACAATATCCACCTCAACAAAACCCTCTACCTCCGTAACAGTCATCCATGACTCCATAAACTTGTCACCTAGCCTCATCGACCTCTAATGACGTTGTGAGGGAATAATTGAGAGCGACGATGACAGAGTTAAGTACGACAAGATCCTTGGCATATCACCAAGTTGCAGCCTCCATCGAGGTTTGCTCAAGCATCAAGCTTCGCCCAACTTGTTATGAGAAGATAAGAAAAGCTAATTATCTTCTCTTCGACCATAATTCAACTTAAAATCCTTCTTCTTCTTCCTAGAGATTCTTGGGTTAGTCCGGTATTCTCCTTTCTTTCATCTGTTTGCCTTCTATTTTGTTGATTACTTCAACATCGATCCATCAATCTAAGTCCTAAAACCCTTTGGAATACATCCATCGTTCACGCATATTATCTTTTGAAGTCTCTCGCTTCTCCATCTTGTAATTAAATGCGATGCGTAATGTTCTTTTGCACGAAGAAAATAACCAATGTAAGGCTTGCATCTATCGCCTTCGTAGAGCCTGTACTCCATTCCATATGCCCAATTTTGGATCGTGTTATGTGCATAACGCTTGAAGGTTGCCAATGATTAGAGTTTTGGAGAGCTTTACGATCTCGGAATTCTTCATCAAAGGAGCTTAATCACCAACTATCTAGTAAGCTTATTGCTCCTTTCAGACCTCGCCATCATCTTCGCTAGGAGACCACGAAGGTCTACGAACCTTCAGCTTCGACAGAGGAGCGAGGAGGAGGAATCCAAGCATCAAATAAGCACAGACTTGACTCTGCCACTTGCGAAGGAGTTTGGTCGGAGGAGGAGGTACAACTACCGTTGATCTCTGTTTAACCAAGGAAATCGAGGGTCGTACGGTTTCACAAGGCGAAGCCGCAGTCGGTGTATTGACCGCTCAAAAATCCCCAATTAAAACAACAATTAACCTACAACAAATAAATCAAGCAATGAAAGTAAATGTGAAGAGTTAAAATTTATTATAACTCTACAAAGGATGTGTATAGTGTGCAAGCAGTGTAGAGGTCGAACACAAGGAGCAGACAGGTAGAACGGGGCACAAATGCACAAAACTGTGATTGTGATGATTTTGTCTATCTTTGCTATTTTTTGGGTTTTTAATTTTTTTTAATTTTTTTTAATTTTTGATTTTATATTTTTATATTTTGATTTTTAATTTACTTATTTTATATTTTCTTTTTGTGTTTTATATTTTTATATTTTCTTTTTCAATAATAAAATATATATACAATATAAGAGAGCGGGGAATAGAGTATTTATAAAAATAGGTAAAAGTATGGGAAAATCAGGAAATAAAGTATTTTTAGGTTTTTTGTATTTTTCTAATGTTTTTGTGATTTTTCTAGATTTTTCCTAATTTTTTGGTATTTTTAAAGTCAAAAATACTGAAAACAGTGAGTAAAATTGCTGGCCGAAATTAAAATGGAGATATAAAATAGGAAACAGTAACAAAAATTCTCTAAATAATTTTAAATAAAATATAACAGTACAAAGAAAATTTAGAGACAAAGTTTGTATTTTTAGGATTTTTCTGGAATTTTTAAGATTTTTATAAATGTTTTTGAGGTTTTATAATTTTTAGGAGTTTTCTTTTGTATTTTTAGTGGTTTTTTAATTGAAGTTAATATACACTAAAATAGACAAAATATATTTTTTTGGGATTTTTCGAATGTGTTTTTATAAATTTTATGGAATTTATAATGCAAACAGTGCTGAAAATGCTTGTTTTTGAATTTTTATAAATAATAAAATGCAATAAATATGCAAAATAAAAATATGCGTGAATGCACAAGTACACAGGAGCTTGAGTTGATTTTTGTGGATATTTTTAGAGATTTGTAGATGCATGCAAAAATAGAGATCACAAAAAGGAACTACACCCTGACAGGGGTATAAACGTAAATACAACACTGTCCAGGGGTTTGTTGGACATGTGAGCCCACGGCGAGCCATTATGCAATAAATGTTATTGCGAATATCATTCCCTGATCTGAAATGAAGAATAAATAATTTGCATAAAAGGTCCCTCTGTACAATTAGGGTTATGTACCATGGCTATCTTAATGATCATACAGCTGTTGATTCAATTATTGAATCATAGAGGCTGGTGCTTGGATGATATCTAAAGAGTTAGATTGAGGACTCATCAAGCACCGTCAAATGATTGTTAAGATGTGATCTCCAGCCTGAGTAGGAGATGGCAATCCTTTCTCACATAGGCTGATATCTGACCGACCTCTTGATGTAGGTCCTCTGCATAGGAATAGAGATTCGGAGGTGTCAGATTAGTTAGGTCAATGGGTTGACTTAACGAGATCGAGATAACCAAAGTCCTATGTTGAATGCTGTCACAGCATAGGCACACATCCTCTGACCGGAGACAGATGCATTGCTATATGTCTGAGTATGTACATTTGGCAGACCAATAGGTTGATGACCTAACCAAGGTCTATACACCGGCGCGTTGGTGTGCATATAAGGGCATATGAGTAATACGATCTCTCAAAGGGATCATACAGGTTCACTACTGAACCGGAAGACATGAGCTCACTCATGAGATATTGGGAAGAATCAAATTCCGTGCACGGTCGTCTCGCTTTGGAAGCTTGACTGAATTTGTAGGTTTGATATATACTTTTGGAAAGTATATGATCAAGACCTAGGTATGATATATGCTTTTGGAAAGTATATGATCAATACCAAATCCCAATGATCAAATGAGAAACTTGGTGATCAAACCCTGAAGAAGACAGTGTAAAATAGATCTTGATCTTCGGGTTGACCATAGGTCTTCCAGTATGCAGGATGTACAGGTATTGGGAATACCTGAAGGGTGATGTGATCATAAACGATTGTATATCCATGACGCTTCCATTCCGAGGGAGTGATGAAACAGGTCTGGATTTTAGTGACTCCTTTCAGTAGAGAAGCAATCCGATCTTAGTCCAAGTGTTGGACATTGGTCTGAATGAGATTCAGATCCAATGAGAAGATTGGATTTGCGGTCTTGATTTAATCAAGCATCTATGGGAGGTCCGTAAGATCTGGATTTGAGATGAGATCTCAACATCCAAGTCACTATACGTGGAATAATACAATCGCCCTATCCTTATCTCCAAGTATCCGCGGAGAAAGCACATTATTCTTGAAGGGATTCAAGAATAATTCATTTGATGAAATATCCAAGAAGAACTTGATGATTAAATGAGATTTAATTATCAAGCTTAATATGAATATGATTCATATTGTGAAAATGATTATCTAAGATAATTAAATGGGATTTAATTATCAAGGATTAGAGAATGTGGATAACACTATCCATGATATATGTGTGTTATAAATATGATTTATAATACACATATATATAAGAGAGAGAATTTATGTAAATAGCATTTGTTAATTAATAATGTGAATTGGATTCACATTTGTTAATTAATTGGAAATGCAATTTACTAACTAGTTTGGGTTGTGAATATGATTCACACAATATTCAATGGCAAGATTGAAATATTCACAAAATTAATTTGGAATCAATTTGGTGAATATTTATTGGGATTAATTAAAGAATAATATGATAAATAAAATGGAGATATCAACCACCATCATGGGTGGCGTCACCCATGAATTGTTCATGGGTGACGCCCCCCCCCTTTTTAGGAGGGTGGTTGACTCCATCTCATTCATCATGTTATCTCTTGATTAATTAATTTTAAATTGTTGTTATTGAACAACAAATCCTAGCCATTGATTTATCATGGACCAAGCATATCCCTTGGATCCATGTGTCCCATGGATTGAGATCCATTGGATCCTAAACTAGTATATAAGGAGGGTTAGGGTAGCCTCTCCATGGCACATCATTAAGAGTTGTACAAGGTGACAACTCTCTCTCTCTCTCTTTCTCATTCTCGCCCTCTCTCTCTCTCTCTTTCTCTTCTCCATTAAGTGGCCGTCCACTTTGTGTTGAGAAAGGAGAGACTCTCGGCTTCTTCTTCGACGACTCGAGGATCTCCTTCTTCTTTGGAGTTTCTTACTCTAAAGGAAGACGACGGATTTCGTTTGACGAAATCGGCGGAGCCATCGCTTGGATCTTCATCGAGGATTGCGGGAAGGAACGTGACTCATCATCGCGCCCGCAAGTGCGTTCTTCGTGGATCGGACTTAAGATAGGAGGATCTCTACTTTGGGATCTCACGATCACAACCACGCTTCAAGAGGTATTCCTTATACTTTGTGGTTTGATGAAACGATCCGAGAAGTGTTCTCGTGATCATGTGGTTTCATCTTTAGAATTAAAATTTTAATTTCCGCTGCATCTAGCATCTAGTGCGACTAGTTGCTCCGATTGCATACGATGCGATCAACACGCTTCCGTGATGCGCTTAAGGATTCTCAATATCCTTCAAGTGGTATCAGAGCCAGGTTGAATAAGGTTTTGGATATGATCCATACACCTTAGGCGATTTGGTTCTTGAAAGGGTTGCGAAATTTTTACTGCATTTCAATTTTCGCACCTCTGTATAATTGAATTTTTCGGCACTGTTTAAAATGTTTAAACACGAAATTTTCAATTGGTTTTTGTTCTCCATTAAACAAGGAAACCATAGGACTTGAGTTTACTAAATTTGGACTTTATTTGCTCAAGATATGACTTTTTGAATATGACTATATTCACTGTTGCGGGAACTGCGGATTTGAACGTAATTAATGAGATGATTACGGTTTTAATCCGCCTTGAAATGCGTGAATTATCACTTGGGTTCTTTAATAAATCAAATAGGCAATCTTTGGAAACTGAGTTTGTATTTTTTGGATTTAAATTGATTAAGATAAGTTAATTTTGGTGATTGGGGGTCACTGCTGGAAATTAACAATTTCTTGATCTTGAACCTTGTGATATGTCATTCAATTATCATGATGAAAATTAATTGTTAATTTTCTGGAATAATTAGTGATAAATATTTGTGAAATATTTAAAGAAATAATTATTTCATTGAATGACACTTGCCTAAACCACAATGATGAGATATTAGATCTTGATCATTGGTTCATCAACAAACATTGCTTTCATGAAAACCATAGTTTATCCTACAATAGTTGTAGGACAACTTTTACATGAAAAACCCTTTTGCTTGAATAGGATTGGGGATTTGTCTAGCAAATCTCCTTATAATCAAAAATGTTTTGATTTATATTATATGGTATAACTTTCGGTTGAAAAACCGATGAACATCTCAAAATACATGATGGTCTATCTGGTATTATCCTTTCCCGAGGCAGATGTGGTGCCTAGTCGGAGAGCATTGGGGTCGCGGGTTGCAACGTATGTGGTCCGTCCCACTCTCGTCGATACTGGCCATGACAGCGGGTAGGGACTGTATAATACCGGAGACAGACAATGTGTATCTTTCTAATTATTAAAATTCGAATAATACGTATTTTGAGATAATACCTACTATTCAAGTAAAAGACATGTTTGTTGATTGATGATTGGATTGATGATTAATTTAATATGATTAAATTAATTATATCCAATAAACACTCTATTATGAATAGATGTGTATTTCCCTTGGAAGAATTAATTATGTGAATATGATTCACGATAATTAATTACAATTTGAATATGAGGTGGAGGATCACATAAGTGACATCCATGGTCTCCCGTCAAGGCAAAGGATTCCGTCGCCAGTTGTTGTGTATAGGAGACGCCTGTCCGAAGTGACAGATCCTATATATGATTTAATTGGATCGGGTTCTTTGCTTCTCGAAAGAGTAAGGCCGTATACGTAGTGACCCCAATATCGGGTCCTCATATTATTGGGGTGATATTGGATTGCGTATAGCGAGTATTAAGCCTGTTGACGGTTAGTTCAATTAATGACGGGTCAACATTGCCTTAGGGGTGGTGGGCCCGGGTGTTAAAGACCGAATTGGGAAATGCAAGTTGGACTTGCAAGGCGGAATGTGTTCCCGCTTCTTTTTATCCGAGTTGTAGGTTCTCATATTATTGGGATGCAACGAAGATAGGAAAGGAGATCCCAGATCTTGCTAGAGATATAATGGTAAGAATATCTCTTACATTGAAAGTGATTGAGGGAATGAACTTTCAGTGTTGACAAGTCAAGACAACTTTGATATAAAAATTCCTAAATCAAAGTAAAATATGTATATATAATATATATACACTTATGCAAATTTCTTATTTCAGATAATCCTTCATTAAACCCACTCAATGTTATACTCAATAATAACCAGTAAAATATCATGGATTGACTCTTGATCCAGATATTGTACTTGCATTTGGACACATAATGTATGTGTTTGCAATGTGCAAGTTTCCTTAACCTAATGAGGACTGACAATTAAATAAGACAATAAGACATCACCTTAGGGTTTGTATGTCTCTATGTTCTTGATCTTTCATTGAGTGTACTTTGGAAGTGACATGTCGATGGTGATCGTAATTGTCGAATAATCCTTATAAAATAAAAGAAGATATTTTGGCATACATATGTGCTCTAGACATTTAATCATGAATGACATGGTTCTCTACATTATGCAGAATGGTGGCTCGAAAGAGATGATGTATTCAAAATGTTTGAATACCTGCCTGAACCTAAGTCTCTAAGAGTTAAGATGAATGTAGATATGATGAGTGTCATCATTCTACTATCTATACTCAAGTCATTCATGAAGCTTCATAATATTCATATTGTATGAATTTAGTGAAGCATGTATAAATGTTGAAATGCTCTTACATTGAATTCTTTTGAATTTAACATAAGAGATCCTTAGTCTTAAGCAATGGTTGTTTATAGATTAAGAGAGTGCAGTGGAAGCATGGGTCGGACCCGAGTAAGAAGGAAAGTCAAAGAGTTGACCTACTTCTGTGACTTCCATATGACATCCAAAGAGTTGGATGAATGCCTATACTGCAATAAGTTGATGTGTTGATAGTATGACTATCAAATCTATCTAAAATCCTTAGTGAAGGACTCAGATAGAGCATCAGAATAATCTACATATAATGATTGACTCTGACTTTCTTATTTCATAAGATAAAGTCTGATAATTGTATCCCAATCTTCTAGTGATATTTGCAATTGGTTGCATATACATATTAGAAGATTAGAAATTTGATCGTAAGGTTTAGTAGTCATCTACATGGATATTGCTGTAATTGTTGCAGCAGTCTCTGTTGGATAGATGGACTCCATATTCTCAGTGGGAGAGCCCTTAGTCTTGGAGAATGTCTCTATGACCTAGATATTAGAATACCCTCATTGTTTGTTTCTAAATGTTGGAAATAAACATGAATTCTGAGATAGAACTATCATAAAGAGTTATGATGAAAGTATTTCAGATAGTAATCTAACATCTAGTGGACTCCACAAAATTAGAAAATTAATGAATGGTTCATTAAGATTTCTAATACTGAAAATCAAACCTTATAAGATCAATAGGAGGATGAAGATCATTTGACAATGATCTGGCATCAAGTCTTGGACATATGTCTGTTGATGTGATCAATAGACTAGTAAGATATGAAACTTTAGAATGTCTAAAATTTCAAATCTTACATACTTATGAATATTGTATTCAAAGTAAAATGTCCAATACACCCTTCTCTGGGAATGGTGTTAGATGTCGAGGTATTCAAGATCTCATACATATTGATGTATGTAGATCATCTATATCATAGTAAACATTATGGATATGTAATATCTATTGATGATTACGTATGATATGAGATTTCTTCTCTTCACCTGAGAAACCTTTGAAATGTTCAAAGATTTCACAATTTTGGTTTAGAACCAAAGTTTGAAGAAAGATAAAATGAATTTGATCTAACCTAGGTAGCTTGTACCTATTAGATAAAATTCAAAGAATACCTTATGGAGATATGAATATCATTTCTATCTCACTCCTCCTAATACACCTAAACTCAATGGAGTTGTAGGGAGATACAATTGGATCATGTGTGACATGATTTGATCAATGATGAATTTTAGCATAATTATCCTCTTAGTTTCCTGGTATATATGTGTGGTAGAGACTACAATATATATCCTTAATAAGGTTCCATGGATGTAAGCTGGAATCTAGCACTTGAGAGTGCTACTTCATTAGGAAAATAAAGTATGGTATTGGATACCTACTTTATGACCTTGAGATTCTTAAAAGATCTCATCTCTGAGAATGTGATTCTTGGAGGATTGAGAATCTTGAGAATAAAGATGAAAATGAAGTAAAGGAACTCATTTAATCTTAAGAAGATAATGAGGCTCCTGAAATCGGAAACTAAAAGGACAATTAAAGATGAAACATTAATACCTCTTCAAATGAGTTTGAGGATGTATTCCATGTGTCAGCCAAGTCTGACAATGATCGGACTTCATGTGATGAAGTTCCTAAGGATCATGACATGGAATGATGGATATTAGCAATAAAGTCTAAAGTAGACTTCATATACAAGTGTTGTATATGGACCCTAGAGGATCCACCTATAAGGGTAAGACCCGTTAAGGTGTAAATGGATCTTCAAGAGAAGAGGGAACCTGATGAGAAGGTAGAGACCTTCAAAGCTCGGTTCGTAGCCATAAGCTACACACCGGAAGAGAAGACATTGCTTGCAATGAGACTTGCTCTTCGGTAACCATGCTTAAATCATCAGAATATTGCTAACCTTAGCTACACAACTTGACTATTGCATCTTCAGGATGTAATTCAAGATTGCATTCCTCTAAGAATACCTCTTTGAGGATATTCACATGAAGTAGCCCCAGGGCTTCATGATTTGGGAAAGTAAGATGTGAAAGCTAAAGAAATCCATCTATGGACTCAAATAAGCTTCTTGTAGTTGGAACATCATATTTGATGAAATCATAAGTGTTATGATTTCAAATAGAATCTTGATGAACCATGTGAAGCTTAGTAGGAGTGCCATTGTGTTCATCGTGCTAAATGTAGATAATATCCTAATCATTTGGAATGATATAAGGATGATAATAAGTGTTTTATAGACTGGCTATTCCATACCTTGAGATATGATCTCAAGAATACCTCTTAGATCTTTGTTCTGAAGTTGTTCAGAATCAAAGAAAAGAGGGTATTGGGACTGTCACATTTGTAGTACACCTTGGACATATTCCATTCCTGGAAATTCCAAGAAAGGCTTCCTTCCCTTGAGATTTGGTACTGACCTATCAAAAGGGATAGCACCTCAAAGAGTTGAGGAAGTGAATGCTAAAACTACTTGCACTTGTGCATCAGTTACGAGAAGCTAAGTGTATACTAGATGTGTACAAAAGCCAGATATCTGCCATGCAGTGGGAGTAGTAAAGTGTTGCTAATCCTACTATGGAGAGAGAAAACACTTGATTGCAGTAATAATAAAATCTTCATAGATGACAAGATTTTTTGAGATGGTGATCTCAAAGTCTTATCTTCAAGAGCTTAAGACTTTATAGATAGAGATCTGAAAGGTCTTAACTGTGGATACCTTGAGAGATAGTGATCTCCCGGAATAAGGGTATTCTGATAAGGATTATGGAAATACTGGTTATAATAATTATTAAGCAATAGTGTCAAAGACACTATAACTGCTTTGACTAGATTGAGTATTGGTTGCATTAGATGCAACATTCGCATTGGATGCGAGCACTGTTACCTAGGGATATGCAAGTGCCGTAAAAGGACTTGGCATAGTCTTTTGGGAACAGAGTGACTGATCAGCTTACCTAGCCATTTCTAAATGGCCTATGATTGTCACATGAGTGTGAGTTTAAATGATTAGCCCATTAATGGCTCTTTGGGCTAGTGGGAGATTGTTGGACATGTGAGCCCACGGCGAGCCATTATGCAATAAATGTTATTGCGAATATCATTCCCTGATCTGAAATGAAGAATAAATAATTTGCATAAAAGGTCCCTCTGTACAATTAGGGTTATGTACCATGGCTATCTTAATGATCATACAGCTGTTGATTCAATTATTGAATCATAGAGGCTGGTGCTTGGATGATATCTAAAGAGTTAGATTGAGGACTCATCAAGCACCGTCAAATGATTGTTAAGATGTGATCTCCAGCCTGAGTAGGAGATGGCAATCCTTTCTCACATAGGCTGATATCTGACCGACCTCTTGATGTAGGTCCTCTGCATAGGAATAGAGATTCGGAGGTGTCAGATTAGTTAGGTCAATGGGTTGACTTAACGAGATCGAGATAACCAAAGTCCTATGTTGAATGCTGTCACAGCATAGGCACGCATCCTCTGACCGGAGACAGATGTATTGCTATATGTCTGAGTATGTACATTTGGCAGACCAATAGGTTGATGACCTAACCAAGGTCTATACACCGGCGCGTTGGTGTGCATATAAGGGCATATGAGTAATACGATCTCTCAAAGGGATCATACAGGTTCACTACTGAACCGGAAGACATGAGCTCACTCATGAGATATTGGGAAGAATCAAATTCCGTGCACGGTCGTCTCGCTTTGGAAGCTTGACTGAATTTGTAGGTTTGATATATACTTTTGGAAAGTATATGATCAAGACCTAGGTATGATATATGCTTTTGGAAAGTATATGATCAATACCAAATCCCAATGATCAAATGAGAAACTTGGTGATCAAACCCTGAAGAAGACAGTGTAAAATAGATCTTGATCTTCGGGTTGACCATAGGTCTTCCAGTATGCAGGATGTACAGGTATTGGGAATACCTGAAGGGTGATGTGATCATAAACGATTGTATATCCATGACGCTTCCATTCCGAGGGAGTGATGAAACAGGTCTGGATTTTAGTGACTCCTTTCAGTAGAGAAGCAATCCGATCTTAGTCCAAGTGTTGGACATTGGTCTGAATGAGATTCAGATCCAATGAGAAGATTGGATTTGCGGTCTTGATTTAATCAAGCATCTATGGGAGGTCCGTAAGATCTGGATTTGAGATGAGATCTCAACATCCAAGTCACTATACGTGGAATAATACAATCGCCCTATCCTTATCTCCAAGTATCCGCAGAGAAAGCACATTATTCTTGAAGGGATTCAAGAATAATTCATTTGATGAAATATCCAAGAAGAACTTGATGATTAAATGAGATTTAATTATCAAGCTTAATATGAATATGATTCATATTGTGAAAATGATTATCTAAGATAATTAAATGGGATTTAATTATCAAGGATTAGAGAATGTGGATAACACTATCCATGATATATGTGTGTTATAAATATGATTTATAATACACATATATATAAGAGAGAGAATTTATGTAAATAGCATTTGTTAATTAATAATGTGAATTGGTTTCACATTTGTTAATTAATTGGAAATGCAATTTACTAACTAGTTTGGGTTGTGAATATGATTCACACAATATTCAATGGCAAGATTGAAATATTCACAAAATTAATTTGGAATCAATTTGGTGAATATTTATTGGGATTAATTAAAGAATAATATGATAAATAAAATGGAGATATCAACCACCATCATGGGTGGCGTCACCCATGAATTGTTCATGGGTGACGCCCCCCCCCCTTTTTAGGAGGGTGGTTGACTCCATCTCATTCATCATGTTATCTCTTGATTAATTAATTTTAAATTGTTGTTATTGAACAACAAATCCTAGCCATTGATTTATCATGGACCAAGCATATCCCTTGGATCCATGTGTCCCATGGATTGAGATCCATTGGATCCTAAACTAGTATATAAGGAGGGTTAGGGTAGCCTCTCCATGGCACATCATTAAGAGTTGTACAAGGTGACAACTCTCTCTCTCTCTCTTTCTCATTCTCGCCCTCTCTCTCTCTCTCTTTCTCTTCTCCATTAAGTGGCCGTCCACTTTGTGTTGAGAAAGGAGAGACTCTCGGCTTCTTCTTCGACGACTCGAGGATCTCCTTCTTCTTTGGAGTTTCTTACTCTAAAGGAAGACGACGGATTTCGTTTGACGAAATCGGCGGAGCCATCGCTTGGATCTTCATCGAGGATTGCGGGAAGGAACGTGACTCATCATCGCGCCCGCAAGTGCGTTCTTCGTGGATCGGACTTAAGATAGGAGGATCTGTACTTTGGGATCTCACGATCACAACCACGCTTCAAGAGGTATTCCTTATACTTTGTGGTTTGATGAAACGATCCGAGAAGTGTTCTCGTGATCATGTGGTTTCATCTTTAGAATTAAAATTTTAATTTCCGCTGCATCTAGCATCTAGTGCGACTAGTTGCTCCGATTGCATACGATGTGATCAACACGCTTCCGTGATGCGCTTAAGGATTCTCAATATCCTTCAGGGTTTGCATGCAATTATCACACGAAATAAACAACTATACATTACATATCTAAGACCAATCACAAATGGTCAGAACCTCAAGGTTGTACGTGCAAAAATACCAAGGTCACGCGCATGAGGTACGTGACCTGCCTAGGACCTAGTCGCAAATACCAAAAGTATGAGGACTAACTTGCAATATTTCCACAAAAAAAGAGCTGCAGGAAATATTCTCTTGACTGTAACAAAATAATCGAACCCACAAGGGGGGTCCACCGCAAAATTGCTACACTCACGTGGACGTGCACGTAAGCCAGGCAAGGGAGGACCTAAATGCGATTTAAAAAAACGTTTGGGGTTGCGTTCCTAAATGCGACAAAGCATTTAACACTACAGATGAAAGTTTTAAAGTTAAACAATAAATACAAAAATCAGCGGGGTGTGTCTTGCAAAATGCCAACCTCAGGCGCAGATTAGACGGTGCAGTGCGCCCCACTTATACACGTGGCGTTGATCCAACGACCCGTACCCCTTCGCTTCTGATGGCTAAGATTAGAACATGACGGCACGATCGGACGGCCTGGACGCGTTTGATCCGACGCACGGTGCTTCTCTCCAAGAACTGATCAAGATCTGACGGCTGCGGAGGAATGTGGATGAACTCGCGAAGAACAGCCTCACAACAAGTTTTGGCTCGATGTCGTGATCTCCTCTGATGACCTGAGAAGCCCCAAGGTGGTCGAGAAGCTCCTGCGAGGCTCCCCTATTGACTGGCAGCCTCAAAATGGCGGTTGCTCCGCCGGGGCATCACCACGGCGATGAAGAACAGTGGGAAACTCCAGAAGGTTCGACCTGCATAAAAAACGTCCCTCTGATGGAGTCCTTCGGCCTTTGGACCTGAAAATGAAGAACGAGAATCACAGTAGAGGGTCCCAAGGGCAAGCGTGTGGAGTGGAGAAGGTGGCGGAATGGCGAAAATGGCCGGAGCTCGTGGAGCTCTGGTGAGGTGTTTGATTGCGAGATCGGGGTGTTTTAATCGATAGAGAGACCAACTAAATGCATAAATCAAAGCCTAAAACTAACAACGAACTAAATAGTGACAAAAAAGATAGAAAACGACCTTGATCGGCTGGGTAGGCCAAGAGATAGACCTCACGGCCAAGGTGGCCGGAGATGGGTGGAACGGCCGCCTCGGCCCTCGCCTGAGCCTCCTGCGTCGGCTGGAGGAGGTCTGTCACACCTCCGGTCTGGAGCACAATGCCAAAGGAGTCCAAACTAGGGTCAAAGCAGTTCAATTCGAAAATGGAGGTGACGGGGTTGTTTTGAAACATGGTGGAGATGGCTCAAAGATCGAAGCGCCAGAGGCGCCACAGCGATCCAATCCCCAAGATAAGATATGGGCGTGTAAGACCATTGGTAGGGGAGAAAAAACCAAGAAGGGATCGAACTCAAATAGTGAAAGATGTGGTCTCCGAAAATCCGCGAAATCGAGGAAAAACCATAGTCTGACAAAAGCCAGACCTTGGTAAGAGAGTTGACCGAGGTCAACCAAGGAAGAGATCTGGTTGGTCCACGTGGACCAACCAGAAAAAACCTTGTAAAAAATACTTATAAATTCATTTAAAAATAGAAAATGAATTAGATAAATTTTGGTTATAAAATAAAAAATGTTTTTATTTTATGAATTATTTTATTATGAATTGTTTGTATTTTTATGGTGTGTATAATTAAAAGTTACCATTTATACCCCTTGTAGGTATCTATATCTATATAATTAAGTATTTTATTTTTATTTTGTGTTTTTAATTTATTTATTTTTGTTTATTATTTTATAAATTTATAGAATATTTTTATATACTTAAATCTATTTTTATTTTATTTTTCTGAAGTATTTTGTACACTTAATAAAATATAAGTATAAATTATACATGTATGTGTATAGGTATTTTACCTATGTCTTTTATATACAAGTATTTTATTTTGAGTTTTCTTTGAGTTTTTATTCTGATTTTAACATACAAATATATTATAATTAATATTCACATAATTATAAAAATATGAAATTATAAAAATAAAGAATAAATAAAATGAATATTTTAATCAGTATAAGTATACAAGTGGGGTCCAAAACTCAACTTTCAAACTGTAACTCCGAAAAATACGAAAATACCTTCATTAAATAGATTATGTTAAGCTATATACAATTAAAGGTGAGTTTGGTACATTTCAAGTTTTATTTGCAAGATATAGGTCTGAGAAGTTGGAGTTCTGGAATCTTATTTAGATCATAACTTTTTATTTGTACATTATTTTTGAGTGAAATCAATTTTGTATTTTTCTTTGTTTAATTATCTACAACTTTCATGTACAAAGTTTCTTTATTTTAAGTATAAAAAGTGGAACTAAAAATAGGTCACAAAATGAATAAAGAATGAATAAAATAAAAGGTATTTTTATTGTATTTTGGCCCTTATCTCCCCCTACTTTATTCCTTGTCGACCTAGTCATCGAGATGCCTAGGTCTCGGGGTTTAGGGTCATAAAATATTTACAATATTTTATTCTTTTTCTTTTCTTTTCTTTATTCTATAATTTTGGCTTTAAAAACCGCATTTTATACACTATTTACACAATGATGCATGAATGCTAAAATGCCTAAATTAAGCCTATTTACACGCATTTACTAGGGTTTTTAAGGCCAAAATGATAGAATAAAGATGATGAAACGTAGATTCATCATCCCCCTATACTTGCCTTTGCTAGTCCCTAGCAAACACTTATGCAATAAGTGTAGAAGAAGAAAAAAATAAAGAAAAGAAAAAGAAGAAAATTGGATTAAGTTTAATTATCAAACTCGCCTTCATAAAATCAAAGTTTGGAGCTTAAGTCAGACCTTTGGAATTTAGTGCGGGCGGAGCCTTAATGAGAACCGGACTTGAAATCCAACAGCCCTTGAGAATCCCAAAACTCTGTCCAAGTCTCCTCAATAGCCAGGTCAGAAATATTTCAACTCATACGCAAACCCTTATGGCTATGAATCTGACTCGTACAGTGTAAGTGATAGTGGCTCTCCCCAACTGAAATGACAAAGAGACTGACTTCTCCAATATGACAACACAATGATTCCCCAATCCAACAACTCATTCCTCAAGGAGTAGGGTATTCCCTTCTAAGTTCAAGTGGCAACCAACTCAAGAGGAGGGGGTGAAGAGAAGAATGGACGGTAGCCAGTGTAGCTACCTATCCTTGGATGCAAGACCAGTGTAGTCAAGTCATCCAGCTGCAGGCTCACATGATTTGACTTTGAAACTCAAGCTTGATTATTTGACTATACGACATATGTACACTCCGACAGGCATTTTTATTTTTGTACAGGCCTGTCCATTTTTTTTGGAGTTTTTGCTTTTTGCATTTTTTTGAATACTATATACAGCAGCATTTACATAGGGAGTTTTTCCTCTTGAGCCAGTAGACTATCCCTCTTTTGAAACTTTATCGCAACCCACGATCTCCTATCCTCGAAACTCATCATCACTGGACGGGTTGGGGCGCACTTCCCTCCCTAGAGGAGGACAAATGTTTCCACCTGTATCCGTCTCATACCGGCAAATCCAACCCCCTCACCACTCCAACTAAGTTGAGCCATGTGAAAGGTGCAGGTGTCCAAGTTAGGTCATTATCAACAAGAGTCGTGTATTTGCTCCGAAATACTCTACTTAGGCAGTCAAGAATCCATTGAACTAAGTCCCGTAATCCTCAAAGAATTAAATCAACTAGACCTGAAGTACCTCAATTCCAGCTCCTATAAGGTTCCTGTTAATTAGGTAGATTTTAAGGTCCAACCAAGCTCCAATCTTCAGATTTTACTTAGACTCGTTCAACTATCAAACTTAATCCGAAAAATGTGAATGCCATGCAGATGTTATGCAGAAAATATTTTTGTGATGCAATTTTCAAAGATTTTGAATTTTTTATGGATTTTTGAAAAGATGATGCATATACATTTTTTTGTTTTTCAAAAAGATTTTTCAAATGTTTTTGGATTTTAATTTTGCAAATGTTTTTGGGATTTTTGAAAACAAAAGATTTTGGCTAAAAACTAAGTACAAATATTAACACGGGAGTGCTTCTTATATATACAAGAAGTGGATTTTAAGAATTTACAGGGGTAAGTGTAAATATATATATATATATATAAAGAATTTTAGGTGAGATGTATGTATTCCTCAAACTTATTTGACACAGGTTTTTCAAACAATTTTGAAAACTATAGTACAAAATAATTTTTACACACCGTTTTTACAAACATGTACACACATTTGAAAATCATTTTGCAAAGGTTTTCCACACAGTATATATAGATTTTTCAAATATTTTTGCAACCATTTTTCAAACCATTTGCAAATCGTTTTTCAAACATTTTATTTCACACAAAGAAAATAAATTTTACAATCAAAATGTTTTTACAAAGGTTGAAAACATGTAACAAAACGTTTTACAAATAGTTTTCAAAAGACTTTTCACAAGGATTTTCAAACTATTTTTCAAACATTTTGCAAAAAATATTTTCACCTGATTTATTAATCAGTAGATACACAAGGAATTTGAGGAATAATCACATCTTTTTATTAAGATTTTTAATGAATTTAATTAGACATATTATTAAGAAAATACGAAAGTACGAGTTATGGCTAAAGTATATATGCAGTATATACGACCCCCTATACTTAGCTTGAGTTATGTCCTCATAGATCAGAGAGAAAAAAAAGACATGACTCGTACTGAGTATAGAAAAGTCTAAAGAATAAATGAATAAAGCATGAATGAACGAATGAGGAGTTGACCGTCCCCCCAATACTTAGGATCAAATAATCCTAAGTATAGCAGACTGTACACAAAGCAGGGAGGGTCAATGGTGGGAATGAACAGATCGTACTCAGACTGTCTCCCCCTATACTTAGGGTGAGATATCCCTAAGTATAGACAAGAAGAGGAGACAATGGAGAGGATCAAAGAATAGAATCAACTCGGGGTGCACACCCCCCTATACTTTGGACAAAGTGCTTCCTAAGTATAGAAAACTGACAAAAAGGGGTGACACATTCTTGATAGATAAAGAAGATAGAAGAGGAAAAGAAGAAAAGAAGAAAAGAAGAAAAGATATCAACAGATGGAAGAAGATAAAGAAGAATGTACGCATCACTCCCCCTATACTTAGGGTAAAAGAAGCCCTAAGTATAGGCAACAACAGGAGCAATGAGACAGAACGACGAATGAGCACTCAGCTCGTCCACCCCCCTATACTTAGGACAAAGTACGTCCTAAGCAAGGCAAACACGAGCGGGTGGACGAGCAATACGGGAGAGAGACAGAGGTGAACAAAGGAGAATGTACAACAGAGATGGATGTACACATGATCAAGAAGGTTGAAAGCGAACCTTCTTGCGGGACCGCTGAGGAATAGATCTAGTGTGGTGCAGGTCGACATCGGGTGCCTCAGATGACGCAAAACGATCAGGGTCGACAGGGTGATGGTCCTCAGTGGCCCTAGGGTGTGAAGGCACAGACGGGGTAGTGGAAGAAGTACGGCTAGGTCCGGCCTTGAGAGTCTCGCTGATATCAAAGTGAAATGGGACGAACTCATCATCATCGGAAGATGTGTACTCAGTGTCGTCCTGCGAGGTCTCGTCCAGGTCAAAACCACAAGGAACGAACTCATCAGTGGAAGTAGTCGAACTCTGTTCGTCCTCAATAATCTCGATCGGAACATCTTTCTCATCAAAAGGATCGAATTCCCGAATAAAAGCAATCAAATCAACTTCGGTCCTTGTCTCATCAGTATCTATGTGAACAGAAGCGGACTCATCAGTGAAAGTAGTCGAGTCATGTCCGTCCTGTCTAGTCTCAAGATCTGCCCTCCGCTCAATGGTGTCAATCGTGTAAATCCCGCGGATGGCATCAACACAACGCCAAGTCCCAGAAGAAGGAACTCCGAGGTCCATGCTTTCCAAGTCTTCCTCTTGGGAGAGGAATTCTTGGGTCTCAGTGGAATCCAGTAAGAAACAAAATTCTATGATAGTCTCATCAAGGTCATGGTCCTCAGGGTCAGCCAAGATAGGTGTGGTCACATCAGGTGCAGGTCTCTGGTTAGCGATGGGTGCGGTGATCAACACTTCGCTCTCGTCAGCAGGACGGAAGCGAATCTCTCCTAATCCGTAATCAATAACGACCCTCGTAGAGGCGAGGAATGGTCATCCCAGGATGATTGGAGAGTGCTCCCTGCGGAGGTCTCCATGGGCAATACGACAAAATCAACATTGTAGCTCGTGCCCTGAATCGAGATGACGACGTTTTCAAGGATACCCTTCAGCCTCTTAATAGATCCATCAGCAAACTGAACTATCATCCTGGTCTTCTTGAGAGGTCCTAAGTGAAGAGACTGTACCAACGAGAAGAGTAATATGCTAATCGAAGCACCGCCGTCGAGGAGAGTGTGATCGCATGTGTGATCAGAGATGGTACAGCTAATGAAAGGTGTGGCAGTGTTCCTCTTCTTAGAAATGGGACGGTGAGTGATGGCGAGGGCAGTGGCCATGGTCAAAATATGACACTCAGATCTGCTCCTCTGCTTTCTCTTCTTGGGAAGAGGAGCAGATAAATCATTCATGGCCTGCTGAAGTGGGGCACTGATAATCTCATGAATGATGGCCACCACTTCGGGTTCAATCAATAGTTTTTAAAATTTTTGGACCTCCTCCATACAAGGGAGGAAGTCAGAATCAGCATATACAGGAGGCATGCCAAGAGCAGTCTGTACAGCGACATCCTCGGGGCAAAGGTGGGACATGGTGTGAAAGGCTGTGTGGTCAAATGGTCTGGCAAGTGAGCACTCTCCTCACAATCTGACTCGATCATGGGTCTCCCGAACTCTTTTTGGATTTTTAAATTTTTCTCATTTTTTTGTATTTTGGGCGATTGCAAGCTTCCATGATAATCCTCAAATGATTCCAAATTGTAACACCCGGATGTGCACAAACCCGAACCCGACCTGATTAGGGTCCGTATAACTCAATAAAGTTAATAATCAACGTTAAATAACATAAATCGATTAATTGATCGTGAATCAAAAGTCGTTCAGGCGAAATCGCTCAAAAATCGATCGCATCGTAATGCATGCCTGAAAAAGCCACGACGCAAATTCGGGAACCACGAAACAAACCAAAATCACCCAAAAATCCGATTCGACAAAATAAGACCAACGAAATTGACCGTTCATCGATTAGAGGTCATTTGATATTTTAAAATCGTAAAATTTAATGACCAATCAAGACCATATCTCGGAAATTTCGGGAATTCATCTTCGACTTGAAGTATATGAATATTATACTCATTTTGATCGTCATTCAGAGATGGTCAAAACGAGCTATGGCACATCGAAATCCGATACTTGAGGCTCGGCTGCGGACAACTTTGTTATTCTAAATAAGAGAGAGAAATGTAGAAAAATAATATATATAAAATAAATCCCAATTACAGGACAGTCTCTGTCGTTGTTAGCAATTCCTTCCACTTGCCACTTTCTTCCCTCTGCACTTGGCACCCAATTTTTCCACACGTCACAAACAAGTCTCCTCTCCCTTGGTTATATAAACAACCAAATCTCTTCTTCTTTTAAGCCTTAACTCACAGCCGATGAAGCCATTCCCCCAATCTTTCTTCTTTTGCTCCAGATTTCTGAAACAGGAGCAGTTGTTGCTCCTCAATCCAAGCTGCAGCTGCTGATGCTTCATCCAAAGTGCAGCATATGGTGTTGCATGTCCTGAAGAACTGTGCTTGGAGCTCCTTGCAACCATTTAAGCTCCTACAACCGCTGGATGCTGCTCCCAACTGCAGCCATAGCTCCTAGCCCTTCTTCTTTCCCAATTTCTCTTCAAAGAAGAAGCCCCTGCTAAACAGTTGTTGCCTAAATTTCAGCAATTGGAAGGCTCTAAACTTGCTGCATCGAATCTATTAGGGTTGTTGTTCTTGACCATCAAGAAACTGCAAACTTCAGCCATAGCTATTGCTCTTGGAGATGTTGCATGTTTTGCTGCATGCAAGATCAAACCTAAAAGAGGTACAATCTTCCCTCCTCTTGCTGCTATCCATGCTCTTGTGCTATCTAAAACCTCCACTTGCTACTATGCATGTTATTCTACCACGTTTTATGTTCTCTTGTATGCATTAGTTGAATTGGGTTATGAGGGCCTAAAGCACGATTCTATTTCTTTCATGGTTGTGCCGTATGTTTGTGTTGTTATGTCTCCTATCAGACAAGGGAAGAGGTACACGCCTTCATTGTGAGACCCATCCCTTTCCCTTTTATTTACCTTTCTTAAATCCCCCCTCCCTTATTAGATTCCAAAGATTCTGCCTTTGTTGTATTATGTGTTCCTCTTGTATGTGAAGAAAATCGTGTTTACCTGGTTAGAAGTGAAGTTCGTGGGTTATTGAGTTATACTTAAAATTCACATGGCTGAAGTCATTAATTACTGTGACCTAACCACCCAATATGACCATATGTCTGAATAGTTGCGTACAGATGCTTTGGGATTTATTAGTTGAATATATATACCACCTCATTGGGAATGTTATTATATACTTGATCTGGAAATCTAAAAGTGTCAACTTCCCTATTCGTTGATATGAGAAACTATTCTCTGAATGTGAATTTCTATATTTATATTTTTTTAAAAAAAATCACAACTGAGAAATCTAGACTATATAAAATTTCTTTAGTAGTACAGTATAAGACTCCTTGTTGACTAGATAGAGCTAAACCTTACAGTTAATATTCATTATATAGTCTCAGATTTCATTAATCAAGTAAAAATCCTCAATTTCTCATTTATGTGGATGTAGTATCGAGTGTAAGGAGGCAATTAATGAACTGGAATTTCATAGTTCGTCCACTGGGTAGACGTGCTTGAAGATTGATTATAGCACCCTGATTATAACGATGGAAGAGAAGTATATGCGAATGAGATTCTAAGCTCCTTGAAAGGGGTTGCTTGATTTTATTGAACTCAATATTGCCTGCCATGCCACTTTTTACATGTCAGTTTTCAATATCCCAATGACTGTTAGAATAGGATTTGGAGTATGGATTATCATTCACCGAGTGAAGACTTATACCCAAATGGGCTTCTTGCATGTTTAACAACCTTGTAGTGTTTTTGGGGGAGGCATAAAAAAGGACTAGGTGTGCCCTTTTCAGAGTTAGGGAGTCAACATCCCTGAAATAAAGACAGAATCGGGTGTATTTGTACTCTTGGGATGTTGAAGATGAAAGATTTAAGGGTTTTACATGAGATCGATACTATTCAAAAGAAATGATGAAATGAAGATGTTGAACATACAAATTAAGTATAATATAACTTCAGATCATTGAATAGTTATTGATTTCATAATAATTAAGTAGAAATTAAGAGTAAGATGTATACAATTAAGACCCGTTTATGAAAATCCTTGTGATCAATCAATTAGACATGAATCACTAATTATGAAACACTACTCAATAAGATTGCCGATCATATGCTTAGATCTGTAAATTTAACCACAATAAAGATCAAAATAGGATGAGAAATCACGTCAGTAATGGCGATTTAACAATGATTGATAACATTGAGTGCCAGTCATGGTGACCTTCACACCTGACTGTGCGAGGGCACGGTGACCCTCAACTGGGCGGAGGAAAGGAAGTCCAGTTAGGGCAGCGCCCGCTTGATGCACGGGTCTAGGATCCCAGTCTTTTCTGGTTTTTTTTCGCGAGCGCTCGCAGTTTTTACGCCTCTCTGGGATCCACAGGTTTCTTTTAAAGATCAGTTCCGCTGACCCTTGTTCTTTAGGGTACCTAGGCTAGAGGACCCTTGGTTTTAGTTTTTCGAGCTCGTTAGCCCGTACCGGTCGGGCCGGTTTCTTTTAGAGTGACTTTTCCGGAAAGTCTCTCTCACCCGTCTCAGTGGCGTAGTTTTGGAGTAGACCTATCCCTCTATTGGACCGTCTTCCAATTAGAGGGCGAGACGGAAGAGCCTTTTGTAGGCTACCTCACCGCTTGAGTTTTATTTATTTTTCGCCAGCAGACTTGGCGATGCTACATCCGAATCATCCATGTATACATCTGAATCCTCTATCTTTACATCTGAATCAGTTACAGTTGAATTAGGAAAAGTTACATTTGAGATTGGATTGAGTCACAATTGAGTTTGGCTAAAGTTGAATTACAGTTGGATTGGTTACATGGAAGCTTGGTTACAGTTGAGTTGGTTTCCGTTGAACTAGTTACTTTTCTGCCAATAATTCCTGACAAAGAGAAAAGACCATATCATGAAAATCATCCTTATCAGACTACAAGCTACTATCACAGTTGTTTGAAATAGCTAGTGGACGTGTTGGGAACTTAGTTAGGATGCATCTTACCCCACCGCATGCCTACGGCGGCACCCCAACCCTAAGGTTTCCTTACTACCTTAGAGTCATAGTGTGAGGTCTTACCCAGACCAAGACCACAAACTATCCACTAAGCTTGAGTAAATCAACAAGAAAAGAATCAAAACCCTAGATCCATCATGTACTCTTACTATGATCAATCCACAAGATTCTTAAACATCATTATAAGCATTTAATAGAGATAATGATCATATCAAGTCTCATCATTTACGTTCTCAAGTCCAATCATACTTATATTGTAATTAATAGAAAGGCAATGACTTAAATATGGACCATATGATATTCGTATATAAATTATTAATGTGGGTAATTATGTAGGATGAGTAGAATGGGGTTTTACATACCAACAATTTGAAAGCCTGTTTCATTGCAAGTAGCTTTAAAGTTTTAATTGTCATGATCAAATTACTTGCTTTCTTTTGGAACCACTAAATTCTTATTAATTTTAAATTAATTAGATGTATTCAACATTTGTTGATGTTCTTTTCTCCCTATTCCTTGGATTGCAGGCAAAACACCTGCACCGTTGTATTGGGAGAGATGAACATCAGCTTCTGTAGTTAACAATTATCAGGTACGCATGCTATAGTTGTTCAAGATATTATATGCTTTTATTTCTCTTCTGATATAATTGGGATGCATGTACATAATGAAATTTCTGTTGTTACATGTTAACTGTTATGGAAAATTATGCAATATAACTGTGACATATTGTAGATTTGTGGCTTATTATTAAATTTGCGAATGTCATTCAAAAAAAATTCCCCAAATTTTCAGTACTCTAATGCGATCCTTAGCAAACATGATACTAACGGGTGATATGTAAACGGGTATCCCAGAGCCGTTAAGGAGCGTGACTCACACAAATCATCAGATTGTGAAGCATCAATGTGGCTCTTATTCATGCAAGTGAGGTTGTCAATCCTCGAATTCATTTGCTCCATGAACTGGGTCAAGGTCTCAAGTGTGGACATCGTGAGAGGTGACTCCAACAGATCAGTCTCGGGTGAAGGTGGAAAATACGGAGGTGGAGGTGGGTGTGGGTAGAAGTCCAAGGTCTGATACTGCGGCTGAGACAGGTATGTACAAAAGTCAGGAGCAGAGTCCTCCTGGAAAAGAGGAGGTGGACCGGCTGGAGTGAACGAAGAATCCGCAAAGTCCGCATAAAATACGCTCCAGTCGGCCATCTCGAAACAAGAGAAAAATGATCAGGAGAGCACGAAGGTCAAGTTAAGAGAGTGACGAAGAAGGCGCAAATGCGCAGAGGCGATCTAGAACACACACAAGCAAGCACAAGCAAACTCACACAAGACAAACCCTCAATTCACCTACTCAACTCGGTAGAGACCGTAAAATGCGGTCTTTTTTATCTTGTTTGTTTTAGAGTTAGGTGAGAAGTCAAAATAGCACAAACACTTAGGGGGCTGAATAGGATTTGGGCACTAACCTTAGTGTGTGCGTGAGCAATGTAAAACGAAGACAATGAGGGGATTACTCGCCCCAAGAGAAGATTTCCTTTTTGGTTGATTTTAGGGTCGAGTAATGTTAGCAGTCCCAATTTTATTGGTTATCACTTTTTTGGATTTTTAATGAGAATGCACGAGCCTATCGGGGAATCAATTCCTTTAAGTACCTAGGTGGTCAAAATCAGAGGGAGAGTCGGAAAAGCAATGCAAGCGGCAAACGATGATGAATGCTAAAGCGTAAATGCTCACCTTGCCTCCAGCACTCTACATGCAAAGATGCTCAGCAAAATTGAAACCTAATCTATATGCAAATGCAAAGCCGATCAAATCGCCCTAAGTTTCAGAAATTGCTATTATCGTGAAGAACTACAAGTCGGTCACTGATCCTCAATCCAAGAGTCTGGTCTAGGTTTACCCCTCCTCTTCTCGACACATCGAGTTCAGGAGTAGCGCTTGACAGGGTGGGCTCGCGACACGTAGACTTGAAGATGATGAGGCGACTGTTTAAAAATTTGAACTAAGTCCAAAGTGCACTATAGGTACATGCAAGATACTAAGTGTTTGGCCTTAGTCTATCTCAAGTAATCCTAAATCTAGGGGCTCGATCACACAAAGTACGGAAAACAAACCGGAAAACAAAAATGAAAAAGGCAGTGAAAACCATGAAAACCGCGGTGAACCCCCAAGTGAACAAACACTTGGAGATTGGGCCCGAATGTCCAAGTCCGAATGTACCTGTATTATTACAATAATAGAGTCTCTCTCTCACTTAAATTACAAAAAATAAATACAATAAAATAAAAGCTCAGGAATCGTCTTCAAAATTTCCTCCAAGTCTGCCTTGGTGCGAAGCCAAAGCCGCCTCATGTGGGTGCACGGGCGCTCCTAGGAAAGAGTGCCTCCCTCGATCCGCGTACCTCGCACAAAGTTAAACAAGAGTGTGGTTAGACAATTCAAAGGTTATATCAAAAATGAGCAAAAATAAAACAAGCAGAAACAAAAGCCGCAAAAATAGACAAGCAATCACAAACACAAGCAAAAAGCTGAACTATGTGTTGTTGCTCCCCGGCAACGGCGCCATTTGTTTAACCAAGGAAATCGAGGATCATACGGTTTCACAAGGCGAAACCGCAGTCGGTGTATTGACCGCTCAAAAATCCCCAATTAAAACAACAATTAACCCACAACAGATAAATCAAGCAATGAAAGTAAATGTACGGAGTTAAAATTTATTATAACTCTACAAAGGATGTTTATAGTGTGCAAGCAGTGTAGAGGTCGAACACAGGGAGCATACAGGTAGAACGGGGCACAAATGCATAAAACTCTGATTGTGATGATTTTGTCTATCTATCCTATTTTTTGTGGGTTTTTAATTTTTTTGATTTTTTTATTTAATTTTTGATTTTATATTTTTGTACTTTGATTTTTAGTTTACTGATTTTATATTTTCTTTTTGTGTTTTATATTTTTATGTTTTCTTTTTCAATAATAGAATATATATACAATATAAGAGATAGGGGAATAGAGTATTTATAAAAATAGGTAAAAAATTAGAAAAAATCAGGAAATAAAGATTTATAGGCTTTTTATATTTTTCTAATGTTGTTGTGATTTTTCTAGATTTTTCCTATTTTTTGGTATTTTTAAAGTCAAAAATACTTAAAACAGTGAGTAAAATTGCTGGCCGAAATTAAAATGGAGATATAAAATAGGAAACAGTAACAAAAATTCTCCAAATAAATTTAAATAAAAGATAACAGTACAAAGAAACTTTAGAGACAAAGTTTGTATTTTTAGGATTTTTCTGGAATTTTTAAGATTTTTATAAATGTTTTTGAGGTTTTATAATTTTTAGGAGTTTTCTTTTGTATTTTTTAGTGGTTTTTTAATTGAAGTTAATATACACTAAAATAGACAAAATATATTTTTGGGGGATTTTTCGGATGTGTTTTTATAATTTTTATGGAATTTATAATGCAAACAGTGCTGAAAATGCTTGTTTTTGAATTTTTATAAATAATAAAATGCAATAAATATGCAAAATAAAAATATGCGTAAATGCACAAGTACACAGGAGCTTGAGTTGATTTTTGTGGATTTTTTTAGAGATTTATAGATGCATGCAAAAATAGAGATCACAAAAAGGAACTACACCCTGACAGGGGTATAAACGTAAATACATCACTGTCCAGGGGTTTGCATGCAATTATCACACAAAATAAACAACTATACATTACATATCTAGGACCAATCACAAATGGTCAGAACTCAAGGTTATACGTGCAAAAAGACCAAGGTCACGCGCATGAGGTGCGTGACCTGCCTAAGACCTAGTCGCAAATACCAAAAGTCTGAGGACTAACTTACAATATTGCCACAAAAAAAAGAGCTGCAGGAAATATTCTCTGTACTGTAACAAAATAACCGAACCCACAGGGGGGTCCACCGCAAAATTGCCACACTCACGTAGACGTGCACGTGAGCCTGGCAGGGGAGGACCTAAATGCGATTTAAAAAAAACGTTTGGGGGTGCGTTCCTAAATGCGACAAAACATTTAACACAACAGATGAAAGTTTTAAAGTTAAACAATAAATACAAAAATCGGTGGGGCGTGTCTTGCAAAATGCCCACCTTAGGCGCATATTAGACGGTGCAACGCGCCCCACTTATACAGGTGGCGCTGATCCAACGGCCTGTACCCCTTCGCTTCTGATGGCTAAGATTAGAACATGATGGCACGATCGGACGGCCTGGACGCGTTTGATCCGACGCTCGGTGCTTCTCTCCAAGAACTGATCAAGATCTGACGGTTGCGGAGGAATGTGGAAGAACTCGTGAAGAACAGCCTCTCGGCGAGTTTTGGCTCGACGACGTGATCTCCTCCGACGACCTGGGAAGCCCCAAGTTGGCCGAGAAGCTCCTGCGAGGCTCCCCCATCGACTGGCGGCCTCAAAATGGTAGTTGCTCCGCCGGGGCATCACCACGGCGATGAAGAATGGGGGGAAACTCTAGGAGGTTCGGCCTGCGTAAAAAATGACCCCCTGATGGAGTCCTTCTGCCTTTGGACCTGAAAATGAAGAACGAAAATCACAGTAGAGGGTCCCAAGGGCAATCGTATGGAGTGGAGAAGGTGGCGGAATGGCAAAAATGGCCGGAGCTCGTGGAGCTCCGACGAGGTGTTTGATTGCGAGATCGGGGTGTTTTAATCGATAAAGTGACCAACTAAATGCATAAACAAAGCATAAAACTAACAACGAACTAAACAACGAGAAAAAAGATAGAAAACGACCTCGATTGGCTGGGTAGGCCAAGAGATAGACCTCACGGCCAAGGTGGCCGGAGATGGGTGGAACGGCCGCCTCGGCCCTCACCTGAGCCTCCTGCGTTGGCTGGAGGAGGTCTGTCACACCTCCGGTCCGGAGCACAATGCCAAAGGAGTCCAAACTAGGGTCAAAGGGGTTCAATTCGAAAATGGAGGTGACGGGGCTGTTTTGAAACATGGTGGAGATGGCTCAAAGATCGAAGCGCCAGAGGTGCCACAACGATCCAATCCCCAAGATAAGATATGGGCGTGTAAGACCATTGGTAGGGGAGAAAAAACCAAGAAGGGATCGAACCCAAATAGTGAAAGATGTGGTTTCCAAAAATCCGCGAAATCGAGGAAAAACCACAATCTGACAAAAGCCAGACCTCGGTCAGAGAGTTGACCGAGGTCAACCAAGGAAGAGATCTGGTTGGTCCACGTGGACCAACCAGAAGAAACCTTGGAAAAAATATTAATAAATTCATTTAAAAATAGAAAATGAATTAGATAAATTTTGGTTATAAAATAAAAAATGTTTATTATTTTATGAATTATTTTATTATGAATTTTACGTATTTTTATGGGGTGTATAATTACAAGTTACCATTTATATCCCTTGTAGGTATCTATATCTATATAATTAAGTATTTTATTTTTATTTTGCGTTTTTAATTTATTTATTTTTGTTTATTATTTTATAAATTTATAGAATATTTTTATATACTTAAATATATTTTTATTTTATTTTTCTGAAGTACTTTGTACACTTAATAAAATATAAGTATAAATTATACAAGCATGTATATAGGTATTTTACCTATGTCTTTTATATACAAGTATTTTATTTTGAGTTTTCTTTGAGTTTTTATTCTGATTTTAACATACAAATATATTATAAGTAATATTCACATAATTATAAAAATATGAAATTATAAAAATAAAGAATAAATAAAATGAATATTTTAATCGGTATAAGTATACAAGTGGGGTCCAAAACTCAACTTTCAAATCGTAACTTTAAAAAATACGAAACCACCTTCATTAAATAGATTATTTTATGTTGTATACAATTAAAGGTGAGTTTGGTACGTTTCGAGTTTTTATTTGCAAGATACGGGTCTGAGAAGTTGGAGTTCTGGAATCTTATTTAGATCATAACGTTTTATCTGTACATTATTTTTGAGTGAAATCAATTTTGTATTTTTCTATGTTTAATTATCTACAACTTTAATGTACAAAGTTTCTTTATTTAAAGTATAAAAAGTGGAACCAAAAATAGGTCCCAAAATAAATAAAGAATGAATAAAATAAAAGGTATTTTTAATGTATTTTGGCCCTTATCTCCCCCTAATTTATTCCTTGTCGACCTATTCATCGAGATGCCTAGGTCTCGGGGTTTAGGGTCATAAAATATTTACAATATTTTATTCTTTTTTCTTTTCTTTTCTTTATTCTATAATTTTGGCTTTAAAAAACCGCATTTTATACACTATTTACACAATGATGCATGAATGCTAAAATGCCTAAATTAAACCTATTTACACGCATTTACTAGGGGTTTTAAGGCCAAAATGATAGAATAAAGATGATGAAACGTAGATTCATCAATCTCCCCAAATTGGGCGAGATCTAATAGTTCCTTTCAGACCATGTGGTTATCCGAGCCACCCGTTAAGACTAGAGGTTGGGGATCCTTGAATCAGATCAAGTGGTTTCTTTCAAGTCATATGGTTACCTGAGCCAACTCCACCGAACCTAGCCCTGGCACGGGCTGCATGCATGTGACCAGTTCAAAGTACAGAAGATCCTTGCTGACTTCATCAAATTACAGATAAGTCCTTGTTGTGGCTAATTTACAGTGATACCCTAGCCGGTTTACTTAACTGCATATGTATCCTTGCAAGGGCTGATTTGTAGTATTTTTATTAATAAAAGTGAAACTATTATTGCATCACCACCCCAAGATTAAAACATCAATATTTTTTATCTACAAAAATAAATTAAATGATTTTATGTTTATTAGAAAGCTTGTTTGACGCTCTACATTGTGACATGCTTATGTGATATTTTTGGCACGTAATTACATTGGAATCTTCAGAGAACTTATTTGAATTCTTTGTCTTATTTAATTAATAAATACTTGTGCATTGATTGAGTCATTAATATCTTGATTAATCTCATGTTTTGATCAATATTGTTGTTTAATTCTAAAATCATTTAAATCCTGATTAGATAATAATTAGGTATTTAAATCAAGTTTCTTTATTCTTAAGCGTGATCCAATTTAAAGGATGAATTTGTTGAGTTGCATTGATACCTAGGTCTATCATTTAGTGGATTTATAGGCATACAATAATTGCTTAATCTAGGATTTTATTTGTGTTTGGCTTTCTTCTTTGTTGGTGCATTATTGTTTGCACTTAAATTAAAAGCATAAAAAATGTTTTGAAAATTTCCATTTGTCCGAGTTTGTATATGCAATATTTTTCACCTAGAATCTTTAATTTATAAAGATAATTAATTAGCATTTAAATTTAGTTGAATAATTGCTTGCGTCCTTGAGTTTAATCATGTACTTCCTAGGTTATAAATTAAAGCCGAGAAACTCTTTGCAGAGATACTTCTCTCGGTTCTGTATGGTTCTCTAAGTGCGTATGCTACACTGGATACTTATTATTATATGCATTTAGCAATTAATCAGATGACACCATTGCTGGGGATGCGACACGTTATTTAAATTTATTTAGTGATTGTTTTTTATCTTTGTGATTTTTAGAAATCTTGGTTAAGTTTGTTTGTTGTGATTGTTTACGTGTTGTTTGTCACCTTGTTGTTGACTAGTCTCTTCATTAAGCTATTCTTTTAGAATTATTTGACCATTTGATTGTTTTATAGTAGGGATTGTGGAATCGATGAAAGCTGAAGTGTCACGAATGATAGGAGCTTGGAGCTTCAGCTCGGGAGTCCACTTTGCAGTCAACTTGGAAAGCTAGCTCAGATCTCCTATCTTAGCTTAGTAGCTTATTTTTATATAATATTTTTTGTAATAATTTGTAATATTAGTTTTTCCTTTACAACTGTTCTCAATTGAGATCTCACGCATGTAAAAAAAGGTTGTTATTTACTTTTATTGTGCGTGGTTGTGTTGAGAGTGATTCTCAACTTAAGTGGTGATTTAGGTTCATGTACTACGTCAAATAGAAAGATCTTAGGTCATTATTATTTGATCCACTTTGCAACTTAGGACACACAACTTGATCTCATAAGATTCACTATTGCAAAAATCTTAGGAGATTCATGAGATGCACGTAAAACAATGTTCTATATAGCCAAACTAAATTGGATTCTTCATTGCTAATAGAATTTTTGTTTAGGTGTGGATTTTCTCAACTTGCATCATATAGAGTAAACTTTACAAATTTAGTTTTACATCTACATGGAGAGTGCTGGGAATCACTGTACGTATTCCTAACGACTGCATGCATCATTGATTTGCGATTGCATCTCGTTTTCCACTTTCTCCCTTGGTTTTTGCCAATGTAAGATTAAAGGAAAAGAGACTGCACGTTAGGTCTTGCTTGTGGTCACATAATTCATAATTATAATCAACTTTAAAGTTGGGACTCAATTGATGTAAATCGACCTTAAAAGTTTGAAATAAAATCAACCTTGTATTATGTGGAGTAAACCCTCATTGTTTGCAGGTACTTACCCCCAAACAGAGTGGGTGAGGACAGATCCCTAAGGTTAGAGCCCAAAACCCTGAACTTCCACCCTAAGTCTCCACGTCCAACTCTTACAGATTTGGGAGCTGGAAGTGGTTACCTTCGACCTTAGAAATACATTTTGGGCATTTGTGCTTATAAGTTTTTTTTGGGGTGTGATATTGAACTTGACAGCCTAGGAAGATCGCTCCATTGAGTGAAAGACTATTAAGAATTCGACTAGGTAGTAGGAGACTCCCTGTGAGCTTGAAAAGATTGTTTGAATCGCTAACTTAAAATTACCAAGATAATAAATAAGTCAAACTCTTATGGATTTCACGTGTTGAGTTGGTGAACATATTCAACGGGGTTTATTTGCGTTGTATTGTATGAGTTGATTCTGCATATTTACGTGCACCGTAGATACTAGGTTTCATTCTTGAATTGATCATGCTCATAATAGTACTCTTTTGAAATCAAAGATAATTAGCCAGATTTTGTTTGGACTTCATGAACCTTTCATTGAACTGTCCAAATATCACGTCTTCTGAGGTCCAATCCCATTCTTCTCATGGACCTTCCTGGATTAGAAATAACCCTTGTTTCAATCCAATGTATCATGATTCATTCTTAGGGGGAGGTTATATCCCAACCAACCCCTTTCTTTCTTATCTTCTCACCAAGGAAGACCATTGCCTTGGTGAGATCGATTCGAATTATATGTCTTCATCTATATCTCACTCCAATCCACTTTTTGATATAGGTTTAGAAGACACATTCAAGATGACTGTAAAGAGACATAATGGAGAGGAGGAAGAACGAGAGGATCCAATGCATGCAGTACTGGCTAGGCTAGCAGAATATAAGCAGAACGCAACACTTATGAGAGCACAACTTGGCTAGTTACAGTTGTGTGTAGATACACCAATGGATGCAGCATACAACCCTAGACAACACCAAAAGACAAATTGGTTGAGTCTAGTCGAACCCGAAGTAGAATACGAGTTTGAGCAATACTTCTTGAATTTGATACCTCATTTTCATGGTAATACACACGAGGAGCCATATGCATTCCTTAGGGACTTTGAGTTGGTCTGTACTAATCGTAGGCATCCTAAGGTTAGACAACGTTGAGCACCAGGTCGGCCCAGCTCGACCCGAACCGCTACCGACTGTATATGCCTGACCTAAACCTGAATCTGTTTAATGTCAGTTCAGGCTTGGGCTAAAAAACACCAATTATTAAAGAGGGTGGGGTTCGGGTTGCGTAGAGCATGACTTGGTAACCCAGCTCCCACCCCAATGGGCCCAACCTGACGAGACCTTGTAGCTGCACTCTGTGCACCCCCGGTCCCCCCCCCCCCAACCTGACCCGACCCCCTTACCACTCACTCGACCCGACCCCCACTCGTCCCTATGACCCCGCCCCATGCCCCCAACCCAAAACCATATCCTATCTCCTCTCCTCATCCATTCCAAGCCGCTACCCACCCCCACCTCCCAACATTGGCAATGCTCTAGACTCCAGCCTCCATGCTCTCCTCGTCAGCAATGCCCTACCCTCGCAACCACATGAGGCAGATGCCGTAGACCTCGACCCTTTGGACATCCCTTCCAAATCGATTGTCGCCGCCCAACCACCCCACCACCCCTTCGTCCTTCCCAACCCCACTCCCTTCCCTATAGGTTGCTGCCACAGTGCTACTCCATTGCCCCTTCCCAACCCCGCCCCTTCCCACCACCCCTTCCTACTTCCCAGTCTCGCCCCCTTCCCACCGCCCCGTCCCACTTCCTAGCCATGCTCCCTTCCCTATCGTCACCCCACTGCCCCACTACGACCACTACCCCTTCCCAGCCCCGCCCTTTCCCTGACGTCACCCTACTACCCCTTCCAAGCCCTGCTTATTCCATGTTCTGAGTCGCTACCCTACCCCGCATGCTAGCTACCCATCCGAAGTCCAAATCCATCTGCGCCACCCCTGTCGGCCAATAAGTTTCATGATTCATCAACTCCCTTGACTCCACGCATCGGTCTATCTGCAAGTTGCACACCTCTACTGTCCACATCGTCTTCGACAGCTCCGCAAAGGTGATATTCCATTACGAATTTAAAGAAACAATTTATTCATATTAATAGTTTTTATTAATATTTTGTAATGATGTGTGTACTATATTTTCTTAGTAATATTTTCATATGAGATAATGGTGGTTAAATAGATAATTTTATTTGATTTTTAGATGTCAAATGCCCTAATAGAGGAAGAAGCAACCCCTATCTCTGAAGAAGATGTTAGCATTAAGAGTGCTTTAGATGTTGTCAAGAAGGATCCTAATAAAGAAAATACAAACTTGATCATGGGTGTGATCTCATCTCAGTAAATTAGAACTTCAAAATGGAAAAGAAATGTGCAAGTGCAATTATTGTGGAAATTCATTAACATATGAAGCTAAAAATGGAACAAAACATCTTTAGCGACATATAAATGATAATTGGATTGAAAATTGGATTGCGGAACAAAGGGATTGCATGAAGACGTTCACTAGTAATAAAGCAAAGTTGAAGGATTACTTTAAAAATTCAAGTTTTAGATTTTTCCTCACAATCATGAACATCATTACAAAAACTTGGTTACATTTCCATCACAACTCATTACACTGATAACCAATGGAAGATGCATAAGATTGTCATAAGTTTTAGTGTGCTCACTTCTCGTCACACAAGAGATAACATTGCTCAAGCAATCATTGATTGTTTGAATGATTGGAATATTGAAAATTTGTCTAGTATAACTGTTGACAATGCCTCTACAAGTGATGTGGTTGTGAGAAATCTTGTTAAGTATCATTCTTTTAATGGTGCACTTCTACAAAATGGCATTTTTTCCATGTTAGATGTTGGACTCGTATCTTGAATCTTGTTGTTCAAGATGGCTTGTCTGAGATTAAAGATATCATTGGTAAAGTTCGTAATCTTATGAAATGTGTCAAGTACTCAATTAGAAGGTATCAAGAGTTCCTTAAGTTGCTAAGCAAGAGGGTGTTCCAACAGATAGGGGTTTGAAGCTGGATGTCTGTACAAGATGGAATTCCACCGACTTAATGCTTCAGTCAGTATTGGTGTATCAAAAGGTGTTTAATCGAATGAAGTCTCAAGATCCACACTTTTTTGATGCTCTTCCCATTGGTGAATGGAAAAGAGCAGAAAATATATGTTCAACTTTGGAAAATTTTCATAATGCAACAAATGTGTTCTCACGCAGAAGATATTAAACTTCCAACTTGTTCTTTGCTTTTATTTTTGAGATTGAGAATTAAAAATGTTGTTGTACAATGAGGATGCCTTAATATAAAATATGGCTGTTAAGATGCATTCCAAATTTGATAAATATTGGAAGGATCGGAAATGTATGGTGCTTTTAGCTATTTCAACAATATTGGATCCTCGCCTCAATTTGCAATTTTTACAATTTCCATATTCCGAGTTATATCCAGGAATTGATGGTGTTGAATATATCTCAGAGGTGGAGAATGCTTTTATGCACTTTTTGATGAGTATGTAATGTGCTGGAAGGATACTTATTATGGAAGATTTTCATCAACATATATATCAGAAGAACGGATAGTGGATGCTGGCAAGAAAAAGGAAGACATGGTAAGTAAGTTTAGAAAGAAAAAAAGAGAAACAGGAACATCACAAAGTGGAAAATCAAGAGGTGGATCTATACTTGGAGGATGACTATACAAACAATAATGAATATGATAAGTTTAATGTTTTGAAATGGTGGGATGTCAATTATTGCAAGTATCGTGTGCTATCATGCATGGTTCGTGATATTCTACCTATTCCTGGATCGACTATTGCATCAGAAAGTGCATTTAGCAGTGGTGGTAGAATTATTGATAAATATCGTAGCAACTTATCACCGAAACAATTAAAGTATTGGTGTGCTGTCAAGATTGGAGGCATGATGAAAGGCATGTTTATTCTAATGAGGATGATGCTGAAAATGTTGAGAAGGAGGAAGAGGAGGAGGATGACAGGATACTTGGTTAGTAAAGTTATTTATTCGTTACTTATTAGTTGTGTTTGTGATTTAAATATGACTTATTTACTAATTACTTATTTTTGTTATTATAGATTCATCAACGATTTCAACGTGATGGGGTATTTGGAGAGAAAATGGGAGAAGTGAAAGTGCATTTTTCGTAAGTGTAATTTCAAAGTGATGGCTTATTGCTATATTTTTAGTTATACATGCTTCTATTAATATTTATTGTTTAGCAGGCTATCAGTATGTAGAAGGATGATATTCAACTTTTATATGGACTTTGGGACAATGATTGTACTCTCTAATGTCATAATTTTTAAAACTATCACTAGACTTCGTACTTTTATAATAACTAGAAACTTTTTATTGATCTTGTTTGAACAATTTAATTGTTTGGACTTATTTGATTTATGGTTGCCCATGATTAATCTTGCACCTTTGCAGATGTAGGTTCATGTTTATATTACATTTGCAGGATTATGTCAGCTCAATGAAATAGGATTGGTTTTGTCGCGGTCTGTTTTTTATTTTCCCTTATCTTATATTCTATGTGTATGTTCATTTTTATATCGCAGGGGATGCTTTATATGAGATGCAAGGTGTTTCCGAAGTGCCAATTTTAATCGCTTGATCACCTTTGATATGCAGATGTATTCCTTTTCCAGTTACATGTTAGAGAATCGGTAAAACTTCATGATAATGTAATCATGTATTTCAATTTTTTATCAAAATGTCATATAGATATCACGATCCTTTGGTTTATCACAAGTTTTTAAAAAAAATTTTAAAAGGACATCTCTATATAAATCCTAGGTAAGCATTTTTTTAAAAAAATAAAATCTTTTAAAAAAACGAAAATTACTAGGCTGGCTCGACCTAAACCCGACCCCTTAAACTTCAGGTCGGGTTCGGATTTGGGTTCGAGCCGACCCAACAAAAATTTAACTGGCCTAGACTCGGCCAAAAACACGATTACATAAAGGAGCTCAGGTTTGGGCTAAGGTCCAGGCGACCTGCCTGACCCGATAATCAACCCTAGGGTTAGCCAAGACTACATTAGGCTCAAAGCCCTTCCTTTTCCTTGAAAAATAAGGCTTACTATTGGATGAAGAACCTTGAGGTAATTATAACTACCATTGTGCAATTCAAGGATCTCTTTTTGAAGAAGTTCTACCTTTGAGTAGAACAAATTTGATGCGCTCACACATCATGAGTTTCTCCCAACTTCCCATTGAAGGTGTATGTGAATGGGAGAGGTTTAAAGATCTCTTACAAAAGTTTCCTTATCACAGCTTAGAGACTACCATCCTGGTTCAATCAATTTATTATGGTCTACAGACTGAGGTGCAAGGTTTGGTTAGTCCTGCCTTTGGAGGCAACTATACTTCATGAGGTGTGTACATTGTCTGGAAGGTGTTCGAGCAAATGGTCGAGATGAGAAGAGAATAGTCGTGAGTAGAGCTCAGTTAGAGACTTACATACCATTCTTATCAAAAGGGGGAGTGAAGGCTACAGTTGATACTTTTGACATGGGCATCATAGAAAACAAACTCACAGTTGTTGAGAGGATTGATATGAGGATGTATGAGTTGGACAACAACTTATCCAAACTACCAAAGCAGATGGTGGAGCTTTTTGAGGACGTATCCAAGAAAAGGATACCTACCGTGACTACATATGTTGCTCATGTATACCGTGTTCACCATATTCAAGAGCATCAGATGTCAGTACAACCTTAGCCATGGGTAGAGGAACAACCTCTTGCCCATTCTTGTCAGTAGCAACCACCTTCTTTTGCGACATTCACTGAGGAGCCTTCCCAGGTGTGAGAGGTAAATGGTGTGTGGTACACCAATGACCCTGCCAGGCAAGGGAGTTCAGGATACCGCTTCTCTTATCAACATCCTCAGACATTCTACAACACAACATTTACTCCTACACCTCTTCCAACACCACAGAGCTATGGAGCTCAACCTTCCCAAGCATCGAGGAAGAAGCAACAGTACGTCCATTAGCAGACGTACAACAGGCCCCTATCCTATTGAGGAGTAGCAATACAACAACACCAAGGCAACAACAACGAGGTAGCATCAATAGTAGTTTCTTGAGGAGTTGCGTTCCTACAGGAACGAAGTACATGATTTGGGGTTGACCTCAACCGTCTGTCCTATTTACATGATGAGCGTACTATCCCTTCTACATCCATTCTTGCCCAATTTCAGGCTAGTCCCAACAACCTGAACAAGACTCGACAACAACATTCTTTTGATCAGATATACTACTCATATTCACATAAATCTAGGCGCACGATCTTTACGTTTGATTGTATCAATCATATGCCTCTCATGAGAGGATGAACCACGGTCGTACCTAATCGGATGGGGGACATGGAGAGGATCGATTCTGGATCCCACCTTGAGGAGACTTCAGAGGATGACAAGATAAAGCATCTTCAGTAGCATCTTCATCATGAGGCAGGGATGTCCAAGAGGATAGAGAGAAAGATTCAGAGTATGAGATCCACACATCTGTACAAGGAAGATTCAGATTACAGAGGACCTTGAACCTTAGGTTGAGGAGAATGCACATTTAACATGCATTTGTCAACCTTTTGTAGATAATTTAGTTTTAAATCCCAAATTTGATGCAAAAAGATTTAGTTGTTAAGAACTCAATTTCTCATAATAAAAGATATTTCTATTTATGATTCTGGTTCTTCGCATTCCTCTTCTATTTGTGCTATCCATTCCCCCATGCTCTTACGATAGGAAAGCATATCATGAAAAAGATTCAAAGAGAGGATCATGTAATGGCACTGTTATATAAAGACAATACTATGGTTAAGATGCAATTTGATGAGTACGTAGCCAACAACCCTGCATTCCAAAAATATTTGAAGGTGAGATGAACACCTACCATAGTTAGTAAGAAGAGCCTGAATAGCTATGTAAAGACACGTGTTATCGGTAGTGATGAATCCTCATTTCATAACCTTTATTCTTTGATTTTATCCTTCAAACCCTAGCTAAATGCATGTATGTAGCATTAATTTGCCAAAATAAATACTCCATAATTGGTACAAAGTATTGTAGAAAAGACCATACAAGTACTGCATTTATTGGCAAAATAAAAGAATAAAGAAAAGAAAAAGAAATGAGACACCATAGGTGTTGACCCTAGCCCCCGAGACTCAGCCATCATGATGACTTGATCGATAAGGAATAAAGTAAGGGGAGATAGGGCGACTAATTGTTCAGATAACAGAGTCTAAAAACTCTACAAAATAGGCCAATAATTACCTTTTAGGAAATATTTTATTATTAAATATTTTTTCATCAAATCATAAACTTTGTACATGAAAGTTGTAGATAAAAATAAAAATTCGAAATTGATTTCATAGAAAAATAATATACAATGGACTGTTATAATCAAAATAAATGGCCAAAACCCAAACTTTCTCGACCCATATCTTATCAATGAAAACTCAAAATATAACAAAATAACCTTTAATTGTATATAAATTTTAATAAGATATTAAATGAAGTGGTTTCATTTAATTTAAAGTTAAGATGCAAAAGTGAGGTTTTGGACCCCTATTGTACAATATACCTGAATAAAACATTCATTTTATTTATTATTTATTATTTATAATTTTTATAATTTCATATTTTTATATTTTGTCAATATTATTTGTAGTATATGTATTTATTTATAATAGAATGAAACCAAAAAGAAAACACAAAGATAAAGTAGCCTATATAAATGCATATATGAAATACATATACGTATACATATATTATAAGTATACACATTTATTTAAGTGTGTAAATTACACCAGAAAAATCAAATAAAAAATATATTTCTGTATATGAAAATAAGTTATAAATATAAAAATTAAGAATATAAAAAATATAAAAAATAAAATACATAAAATATAGATGAATATACTTATACGTATACTTGTAAATATAAACTCCTAATAAATAACCTCATAAAAATAAATAAAAAATGGTAATAAATACTACATAAAATTAAAAATATTTTTTATATTTTAATAAAAAATTAATTAAATCACAAACTATTTTATATTTATTTTTAAAGGCATTTTTGCCTTAGAATTTCGTGATTAGTCTATGTGGACCAACCAAGTGCGATTATTCGTTGACCGGCGGGTCCGACCTTTCCCTAGGCTCTGACTTTTGTTAGGACCTCGTGGGGTGTCCAACTTCGTTGAATTATCACACAAGCTCTACGACTCCTTCCACCTCGCGCCTTCCACTATACTGTAGCATGCTCATCCACGACCCTCTCCCATCCTCCAATCTCCACCTACGACCGCCTCTGATCACGCTACCAACCTTGAAATTGTCATCTTCTTCGCTATAAATAACCCACCTCCACCTCTTTCGATGTTTTGATCCCTATCCAATCTCTTCTAACCGCTCGAATTGGAACCCATAGCCTTGTAGAGGTGACAGCTTCGTGTAATTGTCGATTTGCAGTGTGTAGGAGTGAAAGCGGAGTAGATCCAACACGTTCAACGAACCGCCGTCGAGGTTCAGCCACATGATCCCTTATATCGGTCAAGGTCCCTTTTCCTACAATTTCTAAGTAAACTCTTACCACAGGTTTCTATTCCATCCTTTGTTTTTGATTTAAACAATAGGTTTAGTCTTACACATGATATGTTCAAGAACCTGGCTCTTGAGCTCCAAGTTGATCTCATCGGAATATACCCCTAGTTCCGACCCATTTGACCCCCTCACTTCATTCCTCTATACATTCTTCGTAATTATCCCACAAAAGCCCTTCAATTCTACACAAATTGAGGGACTTAGAGCTCCTCTTCCTCCGCTTCGCTGGAACTCCACTACCCTACACATCCACGAAGCTTGTTGCTGCGGCTTTTGGGTTGAGGCATCCGCCTCGAGCCGCCTAACATTTTGGTGCATGTTTACTCCTTCGAAGACCCACCTGGAGCCCAATCGAGTCCTGGAAGGTACTACAAGATACATGGAGTACGGATGACCCCTAGGTCTTCATCCAAAGCCTTGGTTGCAGGGTTGGGCAGGGTTGTCCCAACCCTGGTTACTATTCACAAGGGTACTTCCTCCTCACAGATTACTATTCACCCAGCCCAATCCAGCCCAACCCAACCCTGCCCAATCCTGCAACCAAACAGGCCCTTAGCCTCAATGGATGCCATCGACACCTATGGAAGGGCCCCGACGACATCTACCAACTGTATCGAAGAAAATTCACTGAAGTTGTGGGGAATCGGAGAAAGAAGCAACCTTGTGCCCATGTTCTTGACTATTCACCCACTACACCTCCCTGTCATTAAATCTGGTACTACTTTCACATCTAATCTTGACTGTCCTCCCAGGGTGAAACTATGCGCATCCAGAGCTGGACAATCAACCATGTATTGGGTAACTAGCAGTTGGATCGACACACTTCAATGGGTATATTTCTAAGGCTCCCTCTGTCTTTTATAATTTCTAAAGAGTACTATAAATATTGTATACAGTTAAAAATGTAGAGGGATATTTGCATGCATGCCCTTGAAAGTTTTTAATATTGGAAAATAACCACAGTCATTCACGTGCACTAGCACGTGTTATGTTATAAAAAATACATGTAAACCCTTGTAGATTATTTTAATTGTTGTTTAATATATAAACCATGGACATTATTATAAACTTTTGGGTTATTCGCACTTTACTCGTGTATTTATTTTTAATTACAAATACACCCTACTAGTTCAAGTATTTTTATGTATGTTTCTCTCATTTTTATAAATATCATCCATGCTCTAAAATTTCTCAAAGAATAGGATATTAGCTAAATTTCTTGAAAAATCACAAAATAGTATAAAATTGTAAAAAAAGGTAAAAACATTTTATTTTGTTGTTTTTGACTATTTTTACCTATATTTATAATTATACTACCCTATATTGTATTATATATCTATATATATTATCACATAAGTTATAAAGCTATTTATTATTATAAAAATGTTATAATTATTTAAAAAATATAATAAATAAATATACATATATGTTAAAAAAAATAAAATAATTTAAAATATCATAAAAACCTGCGTTCTTTGATTACTAGTATGCATACCTATATACATTTATATATATTATTTATTCATTATTTATTTATAAATAATATCGAGTGCTACATCGTGTTGCTTCATGTGTTCGACACCCTACTATGTTTGTCACTATACACAGTTATTCGTAGGGTTTATAATAAATTTTGATTCACACCTATTTATTCATTGATTGGTATCTATTCTGTGGGTTTATTGTTAATTTAGCACTTGGATTGAGTGAGCAGTCGTCGCATCGACTTCGCTCTAGCCTTGTGTGGAGCATAGACCCTCCTCCCTTTTCCTATGCATTATTTCAAATGGCGTCGTTACAGGAGAGCAATGGATCATAGCACTGTTTGTACATAGTTGCATATTATTTTTCCTTTATTTTACGTTGCTTTATTTTGATAATTATTTGATTGTTATAATCCTAATTTTCTTGTTGATCTTTATTATGAGGGACTGCTTGGTGACGACTATCTCCTAAGAGGTGGACACACCCGAGGCGAGTAAAGGTAGGCCTTCTCTTGTGAACTAACTAGGAGAGAGTAGGAGAGAAACAAGGAAAAAAGAAAAGAGCATACCAACCTTAGCATTTTTATTTTTTATTGTTATGAGGAGAGTGATTTATTTTTGCAAAATAATTTGTAATAAATTTGGACACTTCCACACTTAGCAGGTCCAGTGCCTGAATGTTTGTTCACCAGAGGGCCTCGCCGTAGTTTTCCATGCTTTATCATCTTGCTTTTATTTTGCTTAACGTGATTTGAGCTTACGCCTTTGTTTTTATTTTTTTTCTAAGAGTGAGACCTTATACATTAGGTTGCTTGACTTGGTAGCTAGGTCCATAGCATTAATTATATTGCATGTACCTATAGTGATATGCGCTTGGACTAAGTCAAATAATTAATTACTAATCGCTCGAATTTAGAACCATGTTACCATGGGAGGCCTCATACAACGCTTGCAGGACCCATTGTAGTGGGCACCGAGGAGTCTCCAAGATCGAATACTTAGGATCCATTTTTGAGTAATTAGCATTTGGTTCTTCCCGATAATAGAAGCAACTATTTAGGACGTTTTATCGCTTTTGCATAGTGCCATATAGTGTAAATATTTCAATTCTTCCTTGCATCTTGCATGGAGAGAGATGAGAAGCACTGCAAGTAATTCTATCTTTGCATGCATCATTAGTCACTAAGGAAAGATTTCCACTTTAGTGACAACTTGCACGGCTTTTCCCTCCTCTCCCCTTGTGCTTATATCACTTAGGATATAAAGGAAAATACAAAAAAATTGCTAGGCAGCTTGCTCTGAAAATACTCAAAAAAATTGAAAACCCAAAAATTTAAAAATGGACTGCTAAATAAACTTGACCTTAATAAAATTTGTAATGAATCATTAATTGTTTGGGGTTTATAAAGCCAACAATATTTTCAGGTGCATTCCAGACGGTATGGGACGTGATCTGCTAAGGATTATAGCCAAACACCTAGTTTGTAACTGCCTTGCCTCTACCATGTAAGCTCCCTGGACTCTAATATGTCTCTGCATGGTCTCTAGGGAGGCTAGAAGTGTGTTGTTGATGGTGTCATGATCAAGTATGTACTCATCGGTGTGTCCCTCACTGCGGGCCATCTCTTGGGTCTCTGTAAAGGTAAAAGACTCCAACTTAGGTGTCGTCAAATGTACAAATAACTATGTTGGCCTCAGCTCTGGCACCTTAGGAATGGAAAAAGGGTGGTCGAGGGGGAACAAGGTGACGAATGGAAAGGAGTGCTTGAAAGCGGTGCTACCAAAGGTAACCTAAGGGACCTCCTGCCCATCATCGTGATGTGAGGATTAATGCAGATGAGATCTGTAATGCAAACAATATAAGAAGTCAAACCCCCAATTCACCTACACAACTCTTAAGCCGATGATTGTAAAGGTTCGATCGTTAATATTGTCAATTTTTATTTAGGTGATCAATCAGTCTATAAGAGAGATTAAGCAAGCTGTAAGGAACCCGATGCTCCCAGGAGACTGGCCCAATCCCATAGTTAGTTTTTTCCAGCCAGTATGGATTGCGGACTGTTTATCGGCTACCCAATCTATCCACTCTGCTAAAGAAGTCCCAGACCACTTATCGGCTATCTGGAGAAGTCCTCACTAGATAAAAACTATCCACAAGACCAGTAGTATGAAAGAAGTTCAAGTATGGCTCTAGCCTAGGGTGCGGATCATTCTCTCGTTGCAAATAAATCGACCAATGAGGGGGTGAGTCTCCCCAAAATAAATATTTTTAAATGAGGTGAATTTTAGGGTCAAGTTTGCATTAGCAGTCCCAATTTTATTGTTTTCACCTTTTTAGATACTTTTAAGATAAAAACAATGCCTAACGAATTTTTCGATTTCCTTGGTTATTTTGAGTCCAAAAACTGGGTGAGGAAGTCGAAAAAACCAATGTGCGATCAAACACAATGATGCATGTAAAGATAGAAATGCATACCCGTCTCCAGCACTCTACATACAGGATGATCCACACATAAATTAAATACTAAAAATAAATTAACTATATGATGCAAGAGAAAATCAACCTTAAATGAGCGACATCTATTGATCGTGAAGAACAATAGCTAGCTAATCGAATCGAGTTCGGAGTCCGATCTTGGGAGTCACTCGATGCCTGCCACAATGAGTCATGTTATCATTGTATGTGACTCCTCACGACGTATGGTCTCAAATTCAATTTATCTAATTTTTTTAATTTATTTCTAGCTAGGTCCAATTACAATCTATAGGAACATGCAAGCAATTAAGTGTTGGGCCTTAGCTAATTACGTCATAATCAACAAAAATCCTAAGTCTAGGGGCTAAATCTGAGAGAATCAAATAGAAAGTAAAGTGATCAAATCAAAACTCGAGAAAATTGCGGTGAGGTCTCCTAAGTGCACTGGCACTCGATGAAACAGACCTCGAAATGTCTAAGTGACAGAATAGAGTCCAAGTCTACAATTACTACAATAATAATATATTGAATCTATCTAATAAAACTATGTCCTCCCACTCTTCTGCTCCTCCTTAGGTGTTGTCTCCTCCAACAGAAATTCGAAGCGACCCTCGGGCGGTTCCGCATACGAAAAGTGAAATAGAGAAGATGCCAGAAATATTTTTATCAGATAGATACAAAGATAGGTAGAAAGCTAAAAATGACTACTAAGCTATGCTTCCTGACAATGACGCCATTCTGATGAGCGACATGCCAACTAGGGTTAAGTATCCAGAAATATCAAAGTCGTTGCGACCCTAATCAATGAGTCGGGCTCAACAAGAAAAATTAAACCACTCAATAAAATCAAACAAGCAAGCACAATGTAAGCGATTTCGCTATTTATTTACCTGGTATAGCAACCAGGGTCGAACACAAGGAGCACCGAAATGTACGAAGTAGTCAAAATTCAGAAAACAAAGTATTTTTGGTAATTATTAATTTTGTAAAAAAAATTATTTTTTTAATAAGGAAATAAAATTAACAAAATGGAAAGTAAAGCAACTTAAACAATCTTTTTGTATTTTTCTTTATAAATAAAAATGCACAGAAAATTAAGATAAAAATATTTGTGGGTTTGTAATTTTTAAAGTGTTTTTGTGATTTTATGGGGTTTTGCAAATGTTTTTATAATTTACAAAAATCAAACAGTGAGTAAAACTACAAGTAGTGCACAACCAGGAGTAAATTCCAAGATAAAATTACTTAAACGCCCTAAAGTCCTAGGGAGCAATTTTATGACAAAATAGATATAAATACCCATAAACATGTATTGAAATGAGTTTTTTTTCTTGAATTTTATATGATTTTTATAAGTTTTTATACCTTCTACATTTTTTGTTTTTATAAGGGATTTTCAAACAAAACTGTTACTGTAGACAAAACATATCAAAACACACTAACAAGAATTTTTTAGAATTTTTGAAATAATTTTCGATTTTTTTATGGATTTTTAAAATAGACAAAACACTTTTTATGGGTTTTTATTTTTGAAACATACTAGAAGTGATAAAATTAATCCACAAAAATTATCATAAATACTACATGTCAACAAGAGTGAACAGCCATTTTTACGGAATATTTGGGATTAATTTGATATTATTAAATTAGGCAAGAGATAGGTAGTTCATATGGACCTCTGTGAAATCAAATTAAAGTATGGGGCCAAGCAATAACATAGATGGAAAGTATAAGGCTTAAGTTGCAAACGTTCAAGCAATCACAAGCAGAACACGTGTTCCAAGTTCACAGGGGCATAAATGCAAATATAAAAACATTTCATTCTTTCCATAATATTGTGAAAGTTCAAGCAAGAATATGCAAATAACCCAAAGAGTCATGTGTATGTCCATGTGCTATAAACAAAAAGGGACAAACATGCAAATATCTGGAAATAGGAGGTCCAAATTGTAAAATGGATGTACTACAACTTTTATATACTTGACTAAATAGCAAAGCATGAAAGTGCGAGGGTAAAAGAGAAATATACCCCTGCAGCGACACGTGGCACGCGTGGGAGAGGACATTATCCTGCGGCTCTAATCATTCCCTGTTGTAGATATGGCGTCTTTGATCCGGTCAGCTACGTACATGTCAGATGCTCCAGAGAGCCTGATCCAACGACGGAAATGTTGCTACTATCGGACGAACGTGATGGAATATGGCAGCAATGAGGGCATTCAATGACCGAAAGAGGGTCCAAAAGAGCAACCACATGGGCGAGCTTTGATTGGCTAATGGAGGAGATCCGTTGCTCTGATCAAGTCGCCAATAGGTCCTAACGTATCGCAAGGGTGCTTCGCATCTGGTGGATGGCTCCGATGGAGATGACGATGGTGGGATGGGGCCAGTGGTGAAGATCCTCTTGGAGCTACTCTGCCTAAGTCGCAAGGGCTCCAAAACGATCCCATGTGCTCTAGTAGACCTGTAAAAGGTAGAGAGAGCTCGAGGTTATGCTCCAACCTGTGTTATTGCTGCAAAGGATAAGGGAAACGACGATGAATGGTGGTCGACCTCTGGAAAAGGTGTGAGAAGGAGGTCTAAGCCTAATCTCAACCCAATAGTCGAGTCTCAGGGTGATTGGGTTGCGTGGGAAGATGCAGAGTGAGATATAGCCTAAATCGGAGCGGATAGGTGTAGGAAATGGGGCTTCGGCCAGTTGGTCAGAGCAGGTGGACGTCGTCAGAGGAGGAATGAAAATATGACTTGAAACAAGAGGTGCAGTGGATATAGGTGATACCTGAAGCTATTGACGTTCTCAACGAGGTCAAGTGGAGGTGGAGAGTCAGGTCTTGGCCTCTACCATGTTGCGGCGGGAGGGGAGGCTACACGCAGCAGAGAGGCCCGACCATGTCGAGCTACAAGCCTCCAGGTGACTCCCTAAGGATCCTAAGTTGGTATTTCGATGGCTCTCACTTTGACAAAGATGGCTAAGGAAGAGGGGCGTGAGGGACGAGATGCGATGCTAAGAGGCACAAGAAAAGGGTTATAGGTAGCTCGGGGGTCCAGAAAGATCGATATGGATCATGAAACCCTAAGGAGATTCGGATCATCCAAGGGACCGACGGGAATCTCGTATATACGAGGAATCTTGGCTCCTGATCTTAAGGAAAAAGGAACTCGGAATCATGGGGAATTGGAGTGGAAGCTCCAACGAAGAAGCTTCGACCCAACCCGAGCCAGGAGGGGGCGTTGACTGGAGTCACCAAACCCTCATGACGAATCGAAAAATTCATTTGTACAAAATAATCGAAAATTTAATAAAAAAAACCAAATGGATTGAAAAGAAAAAGTCTATAAAATAAAAAATGTTTATCATTTTTCAAACTTTTTCTGTGATTTTTAATTATTTTTATGAAAAACTAATTAATGTATATACAATATATAGTATTATATACAAGTATAGTATACATATGTATTATGTACATATATTTTTATTATTTTTTAACCAATATCATTATTTTATATTTTATTTATTTACAACATAATTTTAGAGGTATAAATTAATTTTTATTTTATTTTTATAAATTAATAAGGGTATACAATAAATAGCGGGTGTAATATATATACATGTGCTTTGTACACTGAATGGAGTATTTTATTTTTATTTAAATTTTTTTCTGATTTTTATATTATTTTTAGAAATATGTGCAAAGGTGTAAAAATAATTCTTTAATTTTATTTTGTCAAGAATAAATGTATAATCAATAAGTACAATTATAGGTAGTATACACAATACATAGTGGACCCTATCTCTCTCTACTTATTTTATTTTGCGATCAGATCAAGGTTTGACCTTCTCTAGGGGTTTGGGTCACTATGTATTTATTCTTAACACATTATTCTTTTTCTTTTCCTTTACTCTTTTATTTTTTTCCAAAAATGCATGCTAAATATGCAATATTAACTTAGTCATGTAATTTGCCAATTTATTGTATTTACAAGAATTTACATGATGTTTTGCCAAGAAAAAGAGCTAAAATAAAAGAATAAAGAGTGAGAATCAGGGATTCATCAGTGTGTTGTAAAATAAAATACCAATAAAGAATTATTTGTTGTTTAATTGAATTTGATAATTTGATATGATTAAATTATTTATACAATCATTCACAGTCTACATTATAGACTGGATTTCCCTTGGAAGGATTAATCATAAGAATATGATTGAAGTTATCAATCAAAATTCGAACGGGATATGGAGGATCGTATGATGACATCCATGATCTCTTGTTAAGGCAAAGGATACCCATCTCTATGGATTGTATTGCGAGATGCCTATGCGAAGTCATAGCTCTAATATACAAGCGCACATAGATCAGACTCTTTCCTTCTCAAAAGAGGCATGCTGCATGCATAGTCACCCCAATTTTGTTCTCCATATAATTGAGGTGGTATTCGATTGCGCATAACAAGTTCTAATCTAGTTTATGGTTGGTTCAATTGGGAAAGAGTCAACATCACCATAGGGGTGGTGAGTTCAGGCATCAAAGACCAAATTGGGAGTAAAAGTTGGACTTGCAAGGCTGTAAGAGTTATTGCTTCCTTCATCGTAGTTGTATTTTCTCATATTAGTAGGATGTCATGAAAGTGGAAGGAAGACGTCAATTTTCAGTTTAGGTATTGTGGTTGGCATACCTCATTCTTTGAAAGTTGGAAAGGGAACATACGTTCTAAGTAATAAAAATCAAGATGACTTTGATTTAAAATAATAGTAACCTTAATCAAAGAAAATATTTATGCAAATTATCGTGTCTCAGATGACATTCATTTACATCGACTCAATCATAACAAGTATCATGGATATGATCCATGATTAAGATATTTTTGACAAAGATTTGTGCTCTGAACATTTGATCATAAAGGACATGGTTAACTACATTATGCAAAATGATAGCTCCAAAGGAGATGATGTACCCAAAATATCTGAGTACCTTCCTGAACCAAAGTCTTGAGAGTCAATATGGATGTGGATATGGTGAGTTTCATCATTCTACTATTTGTACTCAAGTACTTCGTGAAGCGTCATGATTTCATATTGTATGTAAGGGATGAACCAAGTATAATTCTTGAAATACTTTCAGATCGAAGTCCTTTTAGTACATGATCAATTAGAGAGATTCTTTATCTTATGAAAATGTTGTTTATGGATTAGGGAAGCGCAACAGACCCATAAGATGAAGAAAGGTCAAATAGTTGACCATACTTTTGGAATTTCCACATCTAAATAGTTGGCTAATTGCCAATACTGCAATAAGATGATATACTAGAAGTATGACTATACAGAACATCTATAATACTTAAAAAAGGACAGACTCGGATAATGCATCGGCATATCCTATATCTACAATTTATCATTGGAACCAACTTATTGTTAGATAAAGATTAAGTTGGATAGTTGCAATCAGTTGCATATATATTAGAGGATTAGTGAACTTGATCTAAAAGTTGATGGTCATCCATATGGAATTTGTTGCAATTGTTGCAACAATCACCATTGGATTGATAGACTACTATATTCTAGTGAGAGTCCTTAGTTTTAGAGAATATCTTGATGACCTAGATGTTAGAAATGATTGACTATATATTTCTAAACTTTTTAGAGATAGACATACATTCTAAAGATAGACTATCATAAAGTGTTATGATGGATATATTTCAAAAGGTAATCTAACAACTATAGGACTTTATGGAATTAGAATACTAATGAATGGTCCATTGACACTTATAATACTGGAAATTAAAGCTTTAAAGATCATGAGGATAACGAAGAACATTTGACGATGATCTAACATCAAGACTTGAACATGTATCTATTGATAAGATCATAGACTAGTAAGATGTGAACCTTTAGATTGACTAAAGTTCAGAACTTACCTACTTGTGAATATTATGTTCAAAGTAAAATGTTGAGGGCACCCTTCTTCAAGTTTAGTGTAAGATGAAGAGGTATTCAAGACCTCATACATATTTATGTATTGGACCCTTCATGCCATAATGAACATTAGTGATATGTAATATCAATTGATGATCATTCGCCATATGGGATTTCTTCCTTACATGTCTTTAATATGTTCGAAGATTTCACAATGTTGGTTGAGAGCCCAAGTTAGAAGGAAGATGTATACAATCCGATCTATCCAAGGTAATGAGTACCAATCAGATGAATTAAAAGAATATATTATAAAGAAAGGAATATTTTTCCCATTTCAATCCTCGGGGAACACCTTGGCTCAGTAGAGTTGCAAGGAGATACAACAAGATCTTGTTGTACATGGTTAGATCAATAATAATTCATAGCACAACTACTACTTAGTTTCTAAGGATATGCGATAGAGACTGTAACATATCCTAAACTAGTCCATGCAAAGATGGATCATGCACTAAAGAGTGCTACTTCATTGGGTGTGTAAAGGATGGTATTGGATACCTACTTTATGACCTTGAGATTCTTAAAGACATAACCACTAAGGATAAGATTCTTAGAGGATGGTTTAATTAAGCATCAAGATAAAAATGAAGTAAAGGAACTCCTAGAATCCACATAGGATAATGAGGTTTCTAAACCAAAAACTTAGAAGATAATTTAAGATGAAACACTCAAGCCTCTTCAAAGTAGTTCGAGGGTCGTTAAACCACCTAAAAGGCATGGATACCATGTGTCAGCAGATCTTGATAATAATCTAGATTCATATGATGAAGCATCTGAGGATTATGACATGGATAGATGGATATCAGTAATGAAGTATAAAGTAAACTCCAAGATGTTCCTAACAATAGCTACATAACTTAAGTATGGCATCTATAAGATGGAAGACAAGACTACATTCCACAATGAATAACTCAATGAATATAGTCATATGAAGTAGACCCAAGGCTTCATAATTTAGGACTACAAAATATGCAAGCTAAGGAATTCCATCAATGTGCTCAAACAAGCTTTTTGAAGTTGGAACATCATATTTGATGAAATTACAAAGGTTATAATTTTAGACATAATCTTGATCAACCTGATGAATGTGCGTCATTATCTTAATCTATTAATCTTAGCTTTATTCCTTAAAAAACTCCAAATCAAGGTCTATAAATTAAATAAATTAACAAAAATATAACTCTTAATAAAATAAACTAATTATCTTGTAAATAAATAAGTCCACAAAATAATTCAAAATAAAAAAAGCATAAAAAATAAAAATAAAAATATTTAAAATGTTTGTAAATAATCCCTTGTAAATATTCGAACTTTCTTGATTTTTAATAAATTCATACTAACTCCTTTTGATTCAATTATTTTGTTTGATTTCTCATGTAAATTATTCAAACTCGGTTTTACCTCTCATGTCACTCCCAAGGCAAGAGCCGAGGCTATATGAAACCTATGGGAAAGAGATCTATCTCTATAGGAAAGCCCAAGGCTGAGACAAAAGAAGGATGATGTCTCATAGGAATAGGAGCTCTCTGAAAGGAAGGCTAGACCTCTTTCCACCGGCTACCCACTACTCTGGAACTTATACAGTCAGCATTCGAAAGTAGCTCAAGACCACCCCCTATTAACTGGCCCCTACCTAGTGCTTCTTTCTTAGTTCCAATCAAGGCTACTAAGAAAATCAGACATCAAGCAATGAATCATCCAAGCCTACCTCTGACTCTATGTTCACGACCTCATCTGACTTTGTTGACAAAGCTAGCTTTTTGCATATCTATAGAATGATATATCTAGAATACATAAAAATATGTATAAAAATACAAAAATTCAAAATAATTTTTACATTAAATAAATAATCTTAGATCTAGAACCAAAAAGCTGTAAAGTCCAACTTCTCAGCTAAATTCTCGCTCTGTATGAACTCCAATTCACCAAACTCACTTTTAAAGTTCAAGTTATAAAATTATATATCCAATGAAATTGATTTCGTTAAATGTAGAGCTCTTTTACAAAATGTCGATTTTGGGACCTAATTGTGTATTGTATATTTTGTACATACTTTAATTTGTTAATTTTATCTCTACTTTTTCTTAATTAATAAAAACGAAAAAATAGATTAATGTGTATTTTTTTGCTTTATATTTTATCTAATTTTATCTTATTTAAAAATTTAAAAAATCACAAAATTGAAAAATGTGGCATTCTATTATATATGTTACCAAAAAAATATTTTATGCATATAGCTTCTTTTGATTTTGAGTCCTTCATAAAAGTTGCATATCTCATCAAGAAGAACAACATTCGTGTTGACCACTTTTTGATTTGACTTCATTTACTGTTTCTTTCTTTTCAATTTTTCTTTTAATTTTTGCTATTTTTTATTTAATTTTATTTTATTATTATTTATTATTCTTATTTATTATTCTTATTTTATATTTTATTTTTAAATTGGTTTTATTTTACTTTCATTTTTTCTTCTCCCCCTTTCTTTTCTCTCTTCCCTCTCTCTCATCTCTCTTCTCTCTCACTAGGGCACGTGCCTTGCACGCGACCCGCTCCCCCTCTCTTCTCCTACAAGAGATCGGTGCTCCCTCTCCCGTGCATAACGGTCGACCGTTGCTCCTTCTCCTCCCCAACCATTACTCTCCTCTCCCCCTTAGAGATCCATTGTCGACCCTCTTGTGCCACCATACGTCGTTATATAAGTCATAGGCATCACATGGGCTGGTGACAGCCCCTCACAATTCTCCTTTGACTCCGGCGAGATCTAGCCACCCCCAATGCTGCCATGAGCCTCTAAGCTCACCTGAGCTCACCCCCGATGCGAGGGCTTCGAGTGAAGAACAATCTTTAGGTGTTTCACTTTCATTTTCTTCTTCCTCCTCTATATTTTTTCTTCCTCATCCTTGTCGCTTTCTGTTGCCGCTGACTGCCACCTCCACACTGCGATCGCACGATCTTTGCCTTCTAGGTCGAAGCTGCAGCTCCATAACCTCTGAATGAGTTCACCGCCTCCGACTTTAGCTCCCTACATGCACCTCCGCCTGGAGCTGCGACCACCTGCGCTTGCCAAGTCTGCACTAGCCCTTGGCTTCACCTCCGCCCGCAGCACCACTGCGAAGACCCAGACCCACCTCAATCGGGCACGCCACCGCTCGTCACCATCCTCCTGGTGCACTCATGCACCACCAAAGTGTTGCACTGGTCCACAATCAAATCACCTCAACTCCTAACCACTCACTCTGCCTCGCCATCAACTCACGGAGCCCTTCTCTCCCCTCTGCCTTGGGCGATGCACCACCACCTCCGACTGCCCACTTCCCTCCACATGTGAGGTGCTCATGCGGTGGTGGAAATTATGTGTAAAAGACCCATGCACTCCTTGCAAATAACAAGGAAGACCCCTCCTAGAGATCACATGCGGTGCCCCTGAGCAATTTGTAAGAAGACCCCCAAGTTTGGGTAATTTCCAGTCAGCCCTCGCTGGCATCGTTTCTTTTCTTTTATTTATTTTCTGTATTGCATTGAGAACCTTACTTTATGTCTTCATTTGAACTATCATTTAGCATATGTTTTAATTTTAAAAAATGGCATGTTGTGGAGTAATTTATTCTATATATTGCGTCTCTTCAATGGTATTTTTGTGAGCTACGCTTGATTTAAATTAATTAATTTGGTGGAAATTAGCTTATTTTAGTCGACATGTGCTCTTTAATTTGTATTAAATCATTCCGTGCTCCATAAATTGCTAAAAATCACACTAGGTAGATTTGATTGGTTTCTATCATATGCTCAAAAATTATCGTATTTGCACGCATATCTAGGTTAAAATATGGCACCCTTGTTGGTGAGGCAAATAGCTTAGGTTCATTTTAGAAAATCTAGAGTTAGGTTTCTCATTCACTCATGTAGTTTGTCCCTCAAAAAATTGTTGTGCATATTTCTCTGGTTTTTTTGGCATTTATTTTCTTATTTTTGTATATATGTTTTTTCTATCTCTCTAATATAAAATCTTTGTTTTTTTTGCGAGGAAATTGCTGGATTTGGAAGCGATACTTCTTGAAGCTGACTTGAGACTTATCAAAGACATTTTTTTGAGAGAGTTTTTATTTCTCATCCATTAATTTTGTAATTATTAATTTGTAATAATTTATGAAATTGCTTCATTTACAATAGCTCGTGTTTGAAAGAGATCACGTGTGTAATAGAGACTCCGACACTTTTTTTTCTTTGTTGTGGTTGTGTCGAGAGTGGTTCTCGAATTGAGTGGTGAATTTAGGATAGACACTTAACGATTCAAATTCATTTCAAATTTGTTTGTGCCCCTCATAATTTAGGCCACATGTATTTCTTGATCACATCTTTCTTAAAAGTTTAAAAAGATGTACATAAATACGTACAATTAGCTCAATTCAAATTTGATTGTTCCCTGCTAATAGTATCCTATTTTTATGCAGCTTTTTCGACTTGCATACATTTAATGTAAAAAAAATTAAACATTTTAGCATAATACGTGGAGAATACTTTGAATCGTTGTAGTTATATTCTTACCTGAGCATGCATCATAGTTTCTTGCTTGCATTCTGTTTTCCAATTCCTATTTTAATTTTTAACCTAAGTCTATATGGTAAAGGGACTGGATGTTAGGCGTGTTTTTTGTGCTCACATAATTACCAATGATAACCAAAGTTTTAAAATTTGGACTGAATTGATGCAAGTTGATCAAAAAATCAAATAAAATGAACACTTATTTTAGGGGTGCATAAAGCCTTCATTAGATGTAGGTACTTACCTCCAGATGGAGTGTTTAAGGATGCATATATTAAGATCATAGTCCAAATCCATGGGCTTGCCCCCTAAGTCTTCTGGTGCGACTCTTACAAGCTTGGGAGCTGCAACAGCTTGCCTTTGACCTTAGTGTATGTTTTGGTTGTGTAAGCTTGTGTGTCTCCTTTGAGGAGTGATATTGAAACCTAGCAGCCTGGGCAGATCACCTCATTGATTGGGAGCACGTAGGGGCACTGTTGGGTGTAAGGCTACACCATGTGTGTAATGTACTGAAAAGATTGTATTATCACCAACTAAAATTGACAAGATAATTCGGTTGAACCCTTACGACGTATTAAACTGGTGAATTCAAAAGCTTAATATTATGTTTGATTTGTGTGAGTTCTCTCTGCACATTTGTGTGCCCCTTAGTGCACAGATTTTCATTGACATCATGTTCATATATGATCCTCTTGAAATAGAAGGTGACTAGTTGGAGGGATTTTTATTTGGACTCCACAAATATATCATTGACCCCTTCAAAGAGATCGTCTTCATAGGTCCCTTCACTTCTTGGACCTCCATGGACTCATGTCCCTATTGAGTCCAAGCACGCTCACTTTGTGGGTGGTCAACCACTAGCCAACCCCTTCCTCTCTTCTCCACTTACCAAGGAAGACCTACTCCTTAGTGAGGATTATTTAAGTTCATCGGCCTCTAGTAGTTCAAATCCATTTGATGATGAAGATGACTAAGAAGTTTTCAAGATGCCTCCCAAGAAGAAAGATGGTGAGGAAGAACATCGTGACGACCCTTTACAAATGATCCTTGCTAGGATGGTTGCATCTAAGCAGTAACATGCCCTACTTAGAGCTCAGATAGGGCAATTAAATGTAGGGGTTGATGTACCCATGGATGCATCATACAACCCCAGACAGTACAGAGTGCAAAACTACCTTAGTCCTGCAGAGCAAGAAACAAAGTGAGTTGAAGCCACCATTTCTAAATTTGCTGGCATATTTAAATGGGAACACCACAGAGGAACCCTATGCATTCCTTAGGGTCTTTGAGCATGTTTTACTAACCTACATCACCCTAGAGTCAACCAGGATTATATTAGGCTCACTTCCCTTCCATTTGCCTTGGGGAATAAGGTTAATTACTAGGTTAAGCATTTAAGTGTGATAGTGACCACCTATGCAAAGTTCAAGGACTTGTTCTTAAATAAGTTCTACCCTCTGAGTAGAACAAACCATATAAGGGCACACATCACGAGTTTTTCCTAGCTACCTAAAGAACCTTTCTATGATACTTGGGATCGATTCAAGGACATACTATAGAAGTGTCGCTGACATGGATTAGATGATATCATCATGGTCCAATCTCTATTCAATGGTCTCAACCTTGAGATACGGGTCTAGTGAGTGCCTCCTGTGGAGGCAGTTACACGTGACGTGGAACGGATACTGTATGGAGGGTATTGGAGCAGGTGGCTGACACTAGCCATGCGCAAACGACCAGTAGGGCATATACATTGAGTCCCCATTTGCATTCATAGCAAAATGGGAAATACGGTGGGCGATCTCGTAGAGGACTTGGTCCCCACCATAAGGATCATTGCAGATAAATTAACATTGGTCGAGCATATCGATAAGAGGATGAATGAACTTGAAAGCTTAACCAGGCTCCTAAAGCAGGTTTAGGAGTTATCGTAGAGGATATACAAGATTAAGATACATGTTGCGACTGCACCTGCTGCTCCTATTTTTTAGTACATCATGTATAAGAGCAATCGATGTTAGGGCAATATCATCCATGGGCAGAACACCACTCTTATACCCAATCCTTTCAGTAGCTGGCACCACCCTCTAAGACAGTTCAAGAGGATCATCCCCTAGTGTGCGAGGTGAACAGTGTTTGGTACACCAGGACCCTGCTCAGTAGGGAAGTATGGTGGACCGACATTCCAACCAGTGTCTCTCGACCTTCTACAACACTGCATTCACCTCTTCACCGCATCCTACACCACATCACAACCCTAGTACTTATCAGCCCCAACAGAGGCAACAATAGCAACTATAGTACGACTTCCAAGCCAATACTAGTCGGGCCAGCAGGGTCCGAATTACCAGCATCACCCATAGCACTAGCAGTACCAGTAGAAGTATCAGAGCCATTAGGGCCAGTCCTCACGATCTCTCTCTTCTCAGTTAAACACCTCTTCTTCATCACCCACTGACTTTCTTGCCAGATTCTCAATAAGCTTCGTTACTACTAGAACAAGATTCAAGGCATGCAGGTTGATATCAACCTCTTGTACGGACGACAAGATAAGCAGACGAATCCACATACCTCCATTTCTACCCAAGTTCAGGCTAACCCCAATATCCTGAACATGTCTCAGTCACAATAACATGTATATTACTCAGACACTCTTAGATCTGAGCATGAGATTCTTTTGTGTTATAATGCTTATCATATGTCACTCGGGAGTGAAAGGACAGTGGTCATACCTGACCGAGCTAGGGATACGTAGAGGGTTACCTCTGGAGATCGACCTAAGGAGTTTTCAGAGGATGAGGAGTAGATGCATCACATTCAGCAGCATATGAGGTTACCTATTCAGGAGATGGAGAGGAGGAAGAGAACCCGGGGATCACAACAACTCGAACACACTTTGGATTCTACGGAGGACCTTGCACCTCCAATTGTACAGAATTCACCGACAACATCTATTCCACATTTTGTTGTAGATAGCTTTATTTCTAATTCTAAGTTATGTAAAAATAAGTAATCTTTGAATAGGTTTATTTCTCATAATATAATGAATGATGTTTTCAATTCAAATTCTTCTTCTCGGTAACTTACCTCCATCCTTCCCCCCGTTCTCATACAGTAGGAAAGCACATCAAAAAGGTTCAGAAGGATGGCCCAGACATGGCACGATTTTGTAAGGAAAATGTCATGGTTAAATTGCCATTTGAGGATTATATGACTAGCAATCCTGCACTGCTGAAGTACCTAAAGATGAGATGCACACCTATTAGGACTAGCAAAAAGAAACCAGATCACTATGTAAAGACATGTTCCAACAATAGCAAAAACCTACTGTCTCACGAATCAGAAACTACTAAGGAAAGAGAGAGACATGGGTGCTTACTACGTGGAGAGTCATATTAATGGAATTGTGTTTACACACACTCTCCCAGATAACGGTTCTTCTATTAACCTTCTTCCCTTAGCACTTTATGAGAAACTGGAGTTAGGACCACTTCGCAAATCACGAGCATTACTCCAATTCACAGACAAGTTAATGAAGAGACCAAATTGAGAAATGAAGAATGTCGTTATATTGATATAGGGACAAGACTACGAGGTGGAATCCACATTCCTTGATATAGAAATCCCTAATCATTAGAGAGAATATCATATCATTCTTAGGTGACCATTAATAAGGACCATCGGTGCAGTATTTGATTATTAGACATGAATGATGAAATTCCATACTCCAGGAGAAGTGAACTTAAATATAAAGCAAACAAACAGTAAGTGTCCCGATTCTGAGACCACCATAGAGTACATCGTCTTCGATAGCTGATTGCAAGATGATCAACACAATTGGTATTTGGAGACATACCCCAACAAGGTAGAGCGGGATCCTCTCACTTGGAGAGGATTTAGTGCATGATGCAATTTGTCAGGGGTTTCCTGATTTCTTGAGAGATGTGTCCTCCTATTCCTTGATGACTCAGATATCTCTTTGGATCTATCAGTTCCAACTCCTTCGGAACAATCACGTGACATAGATAATGAGTCGGATACAGCTTTGATCGAACTACCATGTTTCTTTGCCGATCTGACTCCCGACACATCAAAGTTGGTCGAGAGTATAGATAGATAGCTGCATGTCCATACAACACTCATCCAAATGCAGATGCTATTCAGGCAGGTTTGATTGACGATAAGATATTACCATAGTTGAAGTCGCTCATTCCTACACTGAAACAAGCCTTTCTTGTGGGACCCAAAGAGAGATATCATGTGATCATCAATGTTGACCTTACCTTAGAGTAGGACTCTAGGTTTTTGTAAGTCTTAGAGCAGAACCACATAGCGATTGGTTGGACAGTGTCAGATCTCGTAGGGATTAGCCCTCGCTCTACTCACACCACACATCTGTTGATGATAATGCGATACCTTCTCGAGAATTCCAAAGGAGACTTAATCTAAATATGTGGCAAGTAGTTAAGGATGAGACAAAGAAGTGGTGTGATAGGATTTATATACCGTATTTCTGATTCCAAGTGGGTGGATCCACTCCATTATGTCCCGAAGAAGTTGAGATTTAGATGGTCACTGACGAGCCCGGAAACGCCGAGTTAAGAAGTTGTTTTTTAATCTTGGTGAGTGAAAACAATAAATTTCGTTCGTTGTAGGCGGCGATTGGAAACGATCAAGAAATAACCACAAATTTTATTTAATTTTAATCAAGTGGTTTTTATGTTTATTTTACTTGGGCAAGTCCCAAGGTCGATCACAAGGGGGCAAAGGAACAACATAGAATTATGTCTGTCAAATTTCGTGTTCGGTTTTCAAGACGGTCTTTTTTTGGAATTTTCAATGCAATAAAGGGATGCAAAATGCGGTTTTGGCCTATTTTAGGGACTAAAATGTAAATTTCAATCGAACGATGTCCGAAAAATACGAAACTTGGCCACAATGTAAATGATGATGAAGTGAATGCACTGTAATTTTTTTGGAATTTTTGGATGCAATATGAATTTTTTATGGATTTTTAAATGCAAACAGAATGATTTTCAAAAATTTAATTATAATAAATATTAAACCTACTTATTTTCGAGGACCAAAATTATCTAAGATCTATCACTAGGTGATTGATCTCAGAAAAATCCTAACCCTAAAAAATGTGAGATCTAGTACTTATTAAAATTAAATAGTGAAATATGTAAAATAATTTTTACAGGGCAAATTATGCATGCGAATGCAAAGATTTTTTAGCACAATGTTAAACTCAAATAACTCTACAATATGTGATTTTTGGGGAATTTTTAGAGTCGCGGTTAATCAGATTAAAAATTATAGAGCAAGAAATGGACAAAGTCTGCAATTTTCCACAAAATCTTTATTTATTAATTAACCGTCAATCATAAAGATAGCCACAAAGTGTCAAACTGTAGAAAATTGAATGTAGAACAAAAATGCAATTTTTGATAAAATAAAAAAATGCAATGTAGATGTCTATAATGGATGACAAAGACAGGAGTGTGAATGCAATAGATATAAATAAATGAAATATGCAAAAGGGCCTAGATGTAATTACCCAAAGATCCGGGAGCCTGAATGCAAATTTTCCAAATGGTCACATGCATTGCACGTGACCTCTGGCTGGAGGTACTAGGCGGCAAAATGGAGAATCTCAGGGGGGGTTGCCATTTGCCCAGGGGCGCATGCGTAGCACGTGACCCCCTGGGATGATGTCAGCCTAACGTCCCCCCGCGCGCGCCTCGCGCGTGGGGGGTCTCGAGACGGAGCCCCGGTGCTGGAAGCAAGGCGGATGAGGCGAGGCGGTGGGCGGTGACGCTGCTGGTCGGAGTCTGGCGGTGCCGTCGGAGAAGACGTGGCGTTGGTCGGAGGCGAAGTGGTTGATGGTCGTAATCGTGGAGATGTCGGAGCGCTAAGTCGGTGGCGAGGCGGTTGGTGTTGTCATGGCGGAGCCCTGGTGGCGAGGGCGAGGGTTGCTGTTGAAGATGGAGGCGGCGGAGTTGGAAGTCGGTGATGCTGCTGGAGGTTGAAGGCGGAGTCAAGTTGGCGGTCGAGGGTTGTTATCGGGGCTGGCAAAGGTTGCATCAGGTGGTCGGAGTAGCTGATCGTAGGTAGTGGCCGACACACGGCCTAGGCAATGAAGACGATGTCGAGCAGAGACGATCGGTGATGATGGAGTTGATTGTCGGGAAAGAGTCGTAGGGGGCTCGACGCCGAGGCGGAGCTGGGCACTAGCGGCGGAGGAAGGCCGCGCTACAACGAGCACAGAGTGCTCGGATCTCGTCGGAACGGGAGGAAGAGGTCGGGCTGTCACCACCGACCTCTTCTCGTTTTTTA